>OZ023245.1:6530969-6854969 GCA_964006365.1 Trididemnum miniatum
TTTTTTCATAGGAGATAACACAAAGCATGTAACCCAAAGAACCGCTAATTCAAAGCAAAGAGAGTGGGCTCAAGATTTTTTTGTTAGATAACATACACCGACATGTTGTCCTTCATAGAGGGGTCAAATTACTATCAACATGAGATCCAATGAATCACAATTCATACTCGAACACAATACACACGCGCACATCAGCGCTTGTAAATTGAATGCAAACTTCCTGGTATAACAATAAGTTGACTCAAGTACTTCCTGCCCCAATTGCTGACTAGCTAAGACCATTTATTAGAAAATGAATCAATTCAAAACCTTGAGTGACTGGTTGCTGCTGCGCTTGTAGTCAACTTCACTGTGAGAAGAGGATTTCCGAGCAAAGTTGGTTTCCGACGAGCATCTTTGAAGGAAGAGACTATCAATAGAATGAGTATCATCCTTCACTGATAAACTGACACTGGACCCACAGAGATTGGGGATGTTCTCTGGCAAGATATGTGGAGGATTGGCAAGACTATAGCGTTGATTCACTTGGGGTCCTGGATAATTGCGAAATAACGCCACGTTTTCATTATCGTGGCATCGCCGTTTTCCTGCTTCTAACCGGAGGCCTTCAGACACGCTTGAATGACGTACAGTACACGATGTAGCAGCCATTATTGCACATTCGTTGCCAATATACAAACATTTACACTACATTAGAATGAAATAGCAATCTGTAAAAGACAAGATGACGGTTTGCAAGCCAGACAGCAATAAACATACCACAATCGCTTGAAAATCAAAAAATTAAGCAAAAACGATCAGTAATGTTCAGCATTTGGCGAATGTTCTGTGAGGATAACCGTGTGTGTGCCTTTCGCGTGACGCACGAAGCAGACATTATGGTCAACTTATCTAAACATAACTTCCGGTCCTTAAAATTTCAAGCTTTGCAGGTCTAAGAAGATACAGAGCCCTTCTAATCACATGCAAAATTACGTCACAAAAATATGAAAGCACCACTTATTGTTTTAGTTAGACAAGTGATATATTTGTGTGGAATTTCACTTTTGCACTTTTAACCATTAAATCTCAAGCTCACATCAGCACAGAAAAATAGAAACAAAAAGCATTCGTGACTAAATGGGTGAAGGAAGCAAAAACTCATCAGTAGAATCCAACAATAAAGCATAAAAACAATAAAATATATTGAGGAAAAATAAAGCACAGTAAATCTTAAAAGGGGACGTTTCGAGAACACAGATTCAGCTGTCGAAACATTCAGATGAAGACTTACTCTGGCTATATTTTTCTTCCTTAAGCTATTTTCGTCCTATATATATTTACTGTCTTCCCAAATAAAATACGTATTCACTATAGTTAATTACTCACACTGCCAACGCTCTACTTCAATGGGATGCAATGCTAACGCAAATTCACATGGCATTTGAAGAGTCAGATATCATATTTTAGATAAGTGCAGAGCTGTCTTTTAAACTTATTTTGATGTTTTTGCTTTTAATTATGTAATAAAGAAATTTAGATATGAAGAAACGATGACGTAACACATAACACTTAATGAGGGTTTACCCCATCACGCATTTAAGGGTGGATTTACCCCATCAAGCGTTGTTCAATTGTGCACGCGAGGATCAAACACTACCACTATGTACTCAAAAATACTCAGAATGGTTGTGAAGTTTATGATCAGGGAGAGCGCTACATGCTGGTTGAGCGCTCGTATTCGCGTAACCAATAACCAGGAATAGGCTACTCAAATCAAAATCAAATCTTCATCATGCTCGCGTTATTACGCCTAAGCGTATAACGAGTGGCGAGACCCATCTCCGCGGCTTAGCGCTTGGGCAACACAGCTCCGAAGAAACGTCGCAGTGGCAGTGAACCGTTGGCGACACTGTGTCCTATTTGACCGAGCTGAGAATCGAAGCCCAGACCTCCCGCGCCTAGTAAAAGGTTATTCAAATCAAGTACAAACAACGCCAAATTGCATTAAAATTATGATCGAATATACAAAAGAACGAATTATTGACAAAGACATACAAATTAATGTGGTGTTTTCAGTGTATTTTGTACAGCGCTTTCATCAGCCAGCTACAAAATGTCAGCTATCAGCAGCTATGTACTAACATTTCCGCTTTGATAAAAAAGGTTAATATCTAAACAAAAGGCTAAAGGGTTAAGCTACAGTTAATTATTGGAAGTAACCTTAGTTTAGTCTGCATAAAAAAAATACAGGCTTTTATGCGTCATATTATAAAACCATAATCGTTTTTCTTTAAAACATTTTAAGAAAGAATTACCACCCAACCGTTTTAATTTCACAATAATTTCAAGCTTCGAAATAATTCTCAGCATCGCTACGTCGATTCTTCAAAACTTTTCTTCAGAATTTCAAAGTAATTCGCGAAAAACTTTCCACACATATTTGCAACGCTCTAAAGCAGTGGTTCTCAAACGAGGGGCCGCGGCCCCTTTAGGGTCGACAAAGCAGTTCCAGAAGGAGCGCGAAGATGTTAAAACTTTTTTATTTGGCATATGCAACATGAAGGCCAGGCAAGTACAATCATCCCATTAAACAACGCTAGTAAATTTGATGACAGAAATCTGCTAATTTTTTTCTTAATTAGCCGTTTGCTTAATATACATAGCATTTCACGGCAGACATCGTTGTGCAAAAGCTAACATTTTTGGGCTGCTGAACTTGCAACTTCGAAATCTGCCAAGGAATGTAAGTGATCGTAAAAATTGTCAAAGGACCGTCAAGTAAAACTTTTTAAGAAGTTTGAGAACCATCGCTCTCAAGCTAAAAGATGAACTGTTTGAATCGACCATGAGTTTTCTAATTCCCAACTGCAACCTCTCGTAATTTCAATGAGGTTATGAAGCATTAAGACTTAGTTACATCATCGTCTTACACAAGCTCAAAAATCATTTACAAAAATATAAATTCTCAAGTAATAACAACATACGAAACTTTCGTTCCATTAAAATGATGAAACGTCTTTACCATCTACTTATCGACAGAGACAGGATTCTTGATCCAGAAAAGGAAAAGAGCAAAATTTCTGTGAGTTTTTAAAAAGCAGTTAAAAGAAATCTGCCCTTGCTGCACCATTGGCCGAAACTATTCTGCCTTTACTGTGGAAAATTTAGGCTCCTCCAAGTAGCTTTGCCCCGTAGCTAGCTAGCACATCAGGCTAAATTCCTCCTTCATATTTCTTCTACCCTTACAGTGTGATAAAACAGAGAAACATTCAATAAGACACTGGTTTTGTGAAGCTCATAATATTTCATTCATTCAATTGATTCGTTTCTACCTCCAGTAAAAAGCAAAACGAAGCGAACTTTATGCGTTTCACTCAAACACAGACACAAACGGTTTAAGAGGGACTACAAAAATAATGCAAAATGATGAGTAGTGCAAACTTCTGGATAGTTTAGCTATCATACCGTGTTCCAAAGTGAAAATAAGCTATCCAGTATCTGTATAACTCTATTTCAAGCCTGCACGTTGAAAACATAACAGGCCGATTAGCTCAGTTGTTTAAGACATTGCTACAGATGCGGGTGGTCCAAGGTTCAATTACCGGGCCGGTCAAATCTGATACAGTGTCGCCAACGCCTCGCTACCGCTACGACGTTTCTTTGGAGCTGTGCTGCCCAGCTACTACGCTGCGGAGATGGACCCCGCCACTCATTACACGTTTCGGCGTAATATCACGAGTATAATGAAGATTTCATTTTTTTGATAACCAAAACATCACTCCTCTTTTTTCTTCTAGTCAAAAGTACAGTTTTCTATTCTTCATGGTTACGTTTGAAAAAGATCACAAATATCTAAGAACGTTCGGCTACGATAAACATTGGATATCTATAGTGCGATGGACATAACTCTTAACACGAAATATGAACAAGACTTCCGGTAGCGTATCAACCAGCCAGCTAATCAACCAGCCTGCTTATTCATAACATCGCAGCGTGATATTCCTACTCGTAGCAAAAAAGTACCGATCAAACGGTCGAATAACATAACTAAACTTATTAGCAAAATACAGTTGTAATTAACAAATCAATCCTTTATGCACTGGTGTTTCAAGCAAGTATAAGCTGAGAATACACCGACCGTCATACGAAACTCAATTAAATTTTCATTTTACGTAATAGCTCAAAAATTTATGGCAAACGATTGAACACTCTTGACAGAGAATTTACTGGGAAAAATAATTGCGCGGCGTCACATATTCTACACTGCTCTCACTCGAATCAACACATTAAATAATCCCAAGTTTTCGGTTCTGATATTCCGACGATTTTCACTAACGAGCCATCTACGTAAAATTGATACGCTGGAAAATCTTTGCACCTGATTTAGCGACTTTTATTTTGTGAAACCTTGACTTTCTACTTTATCATTGCTTAACATTTTCTTCTTGCAGGAAATTCTTAACATGTTCCACAAAAAGTCGTTTTCTTGAAGCAATCTCCAGCTTTCAGGTTAACTAAGTTATTAATAGCGTGAATAGCATTTCCGCCATGATAAATACCAACATTTGGCGTGTTCATTTCCATTGCAGCCATAACTTCAACCTTCCATTCAACCTGAATCTCTTCATCGAGCCTTGCAAACGTGCTAAGAGGTCCGGAAACGCACTTCATCTATTGGCATTAGTTTGTTAACATGATAAAAACAAGTAAATTCAAACTAACGTTGTCTAGAGCTTATCATTACATTCTGCTTCGTTCATTTACAAACAATATCTTGAAACGAAACGATGCGTCTTTTTTAAGTTTCACAGACAAATAACTCATCATGAATTTCATCCGATTAAATTGTATATTAATTAATTATTTTTCAGTAACTGCAAACGCTTCTTTGTTTGGTCAATTTAAAATTTTCTTCGTACTATTTAAGTCTTAATATGATAGCAGCTGTATGCTAAGTTTGCCTATTTCGAATACTGCGACGGACAGATCAGTTTCAGATGCAATTTAAAATTTCCTTATAAGTGCGAAGTTTTTTTTAACAATACGTAAATCAATGTTACAAAGCTTTTAAACTTTCACTGTAAGATCACTCTGGATTTTGAAATCGATAAAAACTTTGACTTCCGAAGGGAAAAGTTGCTGCTATAATGACAAGTGGTTTGATGCGTCATCCATCAAGTGAGGCAAATACTTGGAAATTAAGCTCACCATTTCCTCACGTTTTTCTCTTTCATCAACCGCAACAACTGTAAGATGCAAAATACATCATAATGCTAAGGTAGTTCAGTAATGAAAGTCTAGTCGACTTTCCACAAAAAATATTATCTACCAATCGCTGAAATAATTAGAAGTCGCGTAAAATACATTTATCCGAAAATAAAAAACATAATTGCATTTTGAAAGCGCAAAAAAAAAGAACTAACGACGGTAATCGAATTTCGAAAACAACTAATGTGAGACCATTTTTTCTGCTCCATATTTTTTCAACTAACTGCGTATTCACAAATCTTCCGCCATTAACGACTGGTCCTAGACAATTTTCAACATGCTAATTAACTGCTCTCACACTGCACCATTCTCAGTGAGGACAAGTTGTTACACTTCTCATTTCTACATAGCTGCTACAAAGCACACATTAGGACCTACTTTTAAACAAACTCAAAATGATAACAGACGGAGGAAATGACGATCAAGCTTACCACCTAATTGAAACTATAAAAAACAAGCAAATACCTTGGCATACTGCAAAACATAGTTTAACCCACACAAATGACAATGCTTGCAATGATCTGATATCTTGCTCAAACTTTCCTAAAATAATAGGTACAGCTTTGCAGTGAAGATGTGACGTAAAAACGTGACCTGATCGTAGCAGCCGACACAAGACGAATCAACTGTGACATTTCACTTTATCACGTCATAACTCTTTTCTTCAAAATAATCTGCTGGGCGCAAAAAAATTAATCAACAAACTCATTACATAAAACCTTTTGCTTTGCATTTGCACAAACATATTATGCTCTCGCTGTCGTCTTGTACGCGGTTGAAAGTCAGATCGAGTGTTCCCATTTTCGCTTTATTATATTTTTACTGAAAATGGAACTTACGGTACCGTACCGATATAGTCAACTCTTTAATTTGTAAAAATCAGCTTACCGACAGTACAAGTTGAGAAGAGCATTGAAACTTGCTCCCTTTAATTGACGCGATAATTCAAAATGAAAAAAGTAACTACGTCTCGTGTTTAAAATATCAGTTCTACGTTTCAAAAGCTATGCACTTCTGAATGAACATAACAAAAATGTTATTTGCAAACGCCACAAAAAAAATTGCTCATCGCTAAAAAAACCGATGGACACCACTGCTTCTTAAAATATCTGCTACTATTTAACTTACACAAAGCAATCAAATCTTCATTATACTCGCGATATTACGCCGAACAGTGTAACGAATGGCGGAGCCCATCTCCCCATGGAGGCACTGTGTCCGATTTGACCGAGCGGAGAATCAAACCCCAGATCTCCGGGACAGCTAGCCATATCTTCAGCCACTACGCCAACGAGCCGCAGTTGGGAATCATCATCATCCAGTTTTAATTCGGTTCTTTCCTCGTCACCGAAGGTGGCCGAATATACCTCATCCCCTCCGCGATCGCTCTCACTCCTTCCCTCCATCTCGTTCGATCTGCAGCTTCTTCAATATTCAACCCGACTTTCTTCACATTCTCTTCCACCTGCCTCCTCCATGTCATTTTTAGCCGTCCTCGCTTTCGCTACCCATTTACTTTCATCATCATTGCCTTCTTCAGTATATTATCATCTTCTCTTCTAATCACATGTCCATACCATCTTACTCCATTCGCCTTTGCCAATCTATCTAACGTTTTCTTCAAACCCAACATCTCCATCAGCTCCTCCATATTCTTTCTATCCACTAATTTTACTCCACACATTGACCTTACCATGGCTCTTTCAGTTCTTCTCAAAATCGCCATTTCACTTTCCCTCAAACACTATGTTTCACTTCCATACAACATTGCCGATCTTACACAACTTTGATGAACCATCCCTTTCATTCTCAAAGAAAACCTTCTTCCACGTAACAACTCCTCGCATTCTCTAAATTTCATCCATCCTATCCTTACTCTTGAGGTTACGGCAGTATCACACCCACCGCTAGCATTCAGCCTGTCTCCTAAATAACATAATCCCATCACAGTCTCCACTTCATTGCATAATACCTCCACTGGTTCTTCCGTGCCATCTCCAACATATGTGCATCTTCTACAAACAAAATCTCTGGCAGAACTGCAGGTCACCTTTTTCATCTTGGTGCACCTTCCATGTATCCACTTCATACACTGTCTGCAACACACAGCGTTAGACCCAATCCTTTTCCCGCATACTCCACAAGGATCTATTTTGCTCGATGTAATTTCACCTTCTGTTCCGCTCACCATCATCTTAGTCTTTCCAACATTCACTTTCAATCCCTTGCCTTCCAATGCTCTTCTTGCCTTCCAATGCTGCCGGGGACTGGGGGCCAAAATTTTCTTCGCATCATCATGAGGTTTTATTGGAGCATGTACTTTATGGCCGCATGCCCTTGCTGATGCCAACCTTGCTGACGCTTGGGAATAATGGAAATAAATCTTATTGTCTGATTAAAGCCATGAAATACTTTGACTTGAAGTTTTCCGAATTCTGATTATGTCTTATCCCCTCTTCACGACGACATCGATATAATAAAACAAGCCCTAAAGCATTATTACACCGCACTGGTGCATTTAGAGAGGGGTTGTGGCCCCTTTTCACTTTGCCTTTCAGTAAAAAAAGAACAACTGAAACATGCCAGTCTTTTGATGGCTTTTATGCCTCCTCCCCTTCAAAATTTCTCACTACGTCACCAACACACTGCATTTCAGTTTCAACATTTGAGGTCAAGATCCGGAAAAATCACTTTCAAAGAAGAAAATTAAGCAATGCAACCCAAATCTACTACTTACACAAGCATGTAATCATCACCTACTTTCTGAGTTTTTTAACTTTAAGTTACAAGTATTTGACGTAATCATAACCAGCTGCTTCAGTCAATGTTGTCATATTATGAGGCGCTTAAGGATAAATTCTGCACAAAACTTACTCGACTATCTATCGATCATTTATTTAATAAAATTCCTAAGCTACAAAAACGTAAGCAAAAAATTCCCGTTTTCCGAAAACAAATCATTATAATAATTTACCAAAAAAAAAAAACCAAAAAAAACCAATATTATGCGAAGTTTTCAAGAACATGGTCTTCCAGTTGGAAAAATCAAAATACTGTATGTTAACAAGTTATATAATATAACACAAGGCTAATCGACCGACTTCACGGTAGCGGTTAAACCCGATTTTGAGCACTCTCGACATTTTTTCACCGGAAATTGGACTACGTCAGATAAGACATTAGGCATAAGTGAAGGTTTTACACAATCAGAGCGTTCACAAACTGAAATGAACACGTTTCACAGCTTGCCACTTCTGCTATTAAAACTTCCCACCAGTACACTTCCATAACAGAATATCAAAACCACTACGTAGCGGCGCCTAAACTGCTTACAGACGAATATTTCTTCGCATGCAACACTGTATCTACACCACCTACAACATAATGGAAATTTGTAAAAGGTAAGTTACTTCCAGTATTAGTTACTTACATTTAGTTCATCTTGGGTCAGATTGGCCAGCAAGTCGCCTTCGTTTCCACCTACATTGCGTTGATCTGACAAAACAAAATAGTGGTTATTGGCGGGAGAAAAGGTTCTTCGTTACTTTAGTCAAACAACGAACTACTGCATTTCTAGAAGATGGAAAGCTTACATTACACGTGCACGTAGAGTAAGTTTCAGTATATTAAAGGTGCATTAAATGATAGCGGTCTTGATGTTATTTCCGGAATGATTAAATAAAAAATATTGATCTTATAACGTTTGCAACATTGCAATAATCATACACAGAAAAAGTGCAATTTATGGTCGAAACTCCATCCAAGTTCGAGTCGAGCAAATATTTGTTGCTTCTCTTCATTTTCTGGCGTAAATTATGAGAATCAACAAATGTTCGCTTGCTTCATACTACGTTATCAAGGCGCAATTCAATGAAGGTTCAAGTTTGAAGTACATACGTACTTTTACTATTACCAATTACCAATGGGAACAACATGTTGTTTGGTTCATACATTTTGGAGTGTTTTACCAGATAATCGATTATCATTGCTCCACCTTCATAGCCATTGTTTCTTACATGGAACGTCAAGCAAGAGCAGCATTGAGCCTTCGCCCTTATGAACGGTAAACCAGCATCTACTGTACACTACTAGTTCAGCGTGCAATTTCAGTACTTATTATTGCTTTGATCAACCCCTGGCTTTTTCTGTAATCGGTTGAGAAATCTGCAGCCGAGTACCATTAAACGAGCAAAAAAAAAAAAAAAAGCAAGCAAAGTACCTTAAATCATGTACTTCTAGAAAAAGACCGAAGGTCAAACGGTCATGACAACAAGAAGCCTTTACCGCCAGGAACCAGGTACCGCTTGCTTTTAACAATATACCGTAGAGCAGGGGTTCCCAACCGTAGTTCTCTCATTACCCACTTTTGATGTCACTGACCCTCGATTACACGCAACATCGATGTTTTTAAACTAAACTAAATCGAAATTCGGCTGCAAAAAAACGGTGTTCTTCAAGAAAAAAAGGTCTTTATTTTTGAAAGTGAAATTCCGGGGTATTTCTCTAACCGGGACAGGGCGGTGTTTAATTCCCCATCAGCAAACTTTAAATTCCCCACTATTGGGTAATTCCTTTTCGGTTGGAAACCCACACAGTACAAGAATAACACTAAAACTTGTTCAAAATACATTTAGCCCCGATATAGCGAGAACAAACTTATCAAAAAGGCAGTATAACGCGACAAGTTTTTTCTGAAACCCCTAACCACGTTAGCGCATCTCAAACATAAAGCAAACTAAAAAATTTAACTGGTTTATTTCAGGGATTAAAAAACTGAATAGAGCCGCCAGGCTACCAGGCAAAGAATAACAGGTGCTTTTTTCAGATAAGCTTAGGGTTTTAACTCAAAACGATTTGGATCCTTACCAATGAGTCCAAAATTTTTCAAGGGAAGAACCATCGATCGATGAACAAACGTTGATAAGCAATTGCACGCTAGCGCTTATCATCTGCTTATCGTCGAAGACTCGAGTTATTACGAAGGGTTGAATACATATTATATTAAAACAAATACTAGTCACTTATTTAACAAACATAACAAACTAACAAGCACACCAAAGCAACGACGCTATAATCAATAAAATTCTGATCCGCGAATAACATTGAAAACAACAACTTTGTGACGCCACCTTCAAGTTACCACTATACCATCATGGTATTATGGTGTTATCATGCAATGCAAACCGATTAAGCTTCCATGATATTCTTATGCTTATCATTACTATCTAATCTGTCCGGAGTACAGCAGAAACAACGAAACTGCGAATAACCGATCAAATAATTAATACCGCACCAAATTGCTACTACAAACGCTGCAAATGCTAGCAAGGACGCATTTTCACCAGATCAAAAGATACCAGAGTGTTGGCTCATTTTTTGTGTTTCTAATGCGACATAATCAACCAGAAGCGGCCCAACGTATCAAGTCATTAAAGATATGATCATAAACACCTTCCTAAGGCTTTTAACAGGGAGGCGACCAGAAAAAAGGACTACAGCTGCTTTTAAAACATGGCAATGCAATGTATACAGTGATGAGTCTATCGTACTTTAGCAAGTGATATTACAAAAATTAACAATTGCATCTTCCAGCATAGTCCTAGAATAATATCATGCTCAACCGCAGCATCCATAACAAAAGCTAAGATGCAGAGATGGGCTCCGCCACTCGTCACATGCTTCGGCGTAATACCTCAAGTATTGTGGAGATTAGATTTTGTCTCAAACACATGATATACCCTCACGCAGTATGCTATAATTACAATAAAGGAAAAGGAAATATCATTAAATGCAATTCAGAACAAATCTTTTATACGACATATTTGAAAGAGGGTCGAAATAACGACTAGTACTAAAAATCGTGGTCTTGCAATGTTAAATTATAACGTCAAGTACACCACAGCATGTGTCATGCTGTATTTAAAAAGGCGTGTCAATAGAGGAAAATGCACCGCGGCTGCATTGCAAGGTTTGAGAAAACCAGCACGCAACTTAACGTAATGTTACCAAGCAGTTTTAGCGAATTTGTTTCCACAAACTCGATTGTTCTATGTATTTACTTAATCTTTTCCAATGCCGTTTTTCTTCGAGAACCACATCATTACAAACCGCAAAAAAACGACGTGCACATCTGCACTTCATCATTACTGACCCCTGCATAAAAATCTCTTTCGGCATAAAAAGATCAAATCTTCATCATACTGGCGTTATTACGCCGACGCGCGTAACGAGTGACGTGGCCTATCTTCGCAGCTGAGCGCCTAGCCAACACAGCTCTGAAGAAACATCGCAGCGAAGGTGAGCTGTTGGCGACCCTGTATCCAATTTGACCGACCCGGGAATCGATCCCTAGACTTTCCGCATCGAAAGCGATGCGCCTAATAAGAATTTTTCATTAGGTCTAATGTCATAAATATCTCGATGAAAGCAAAAACTTACAAATGGCAAGCAATAAAAAGTATCAATATTGAAGCAAATACGCTGCAAAAGTACATTTAAAGGTAGATGTTTTTATCGACAATTAGAAAAGATAGTAAAGTGTTGGTACTAGAATTATTTAGTAATTTTACTTCCAGTAGGCTACTAACAAAATTTATTCATATTATTCATTTTTTATTTTATTCGTCTTTTTTCAGATTGCTGCGATATTGAACCAAGTATTTATCATTAACGATTCAAATTCATCTTTAATAATTAGCGGTGGCGCTTCTACTTAGGTCAAAACAGTATCATTTTGCTACATTCAAAAGTTAAGCCATTTATGCACATTGCACAAGCTTACTACAAAAGCAAAATTTGCCCATAACATTTGAAAATTTCATCAAGTCAGCGTGATACGAACGATCCAGGACTAATGCAAACTGATTTTTTTTTATCCGAATATTACTATCATTCTTCTCCTATTGCTGCCATCTAGCGTTTGTTAAATTTCTAAACAGAACGGCGACTGCTGTACAACTAAATAATTAGCAGTTAGTAATGCCTTTTTTCCGCGCCGCAGCGATAAAGAATAAGATAAGATGAAGGAAATTTAACACGGTATAGGAAAAGCAGTGGCGCACCCAGGGGGGGTTTCGGGGGTAGAAACTCCCCCCTTTTGAAACCGAGCCCTTGTTTTTAATGTGAAGTGTCCAAACTGTGCAAGTGCAGTACGTGCTGTTATTTGAAAACAGCTGTGACGGAACTTGCCTCACATCATACCGAAGCCAAACCGGCTGGTTAGAGTAGTGGTAAAAAACATTGTTATCAGTGCGGGCAGGGGCGGATCCAGGGGGTGGGTGTGGGGTATGCATCCCCCCACCAGCCATTTTCAAACATGTTTTTTGATAATTACTTAAGTTTTAGATTTTTGACAATTTTCCATAATTTCGAACCTATTCAATAACAATAAGCCTCACGCATTATCGAAAATGCACGAACAAAATACATTATATTCGGTGAAACACTCAGATTAAGAAGCAAAAAATTTAAACAAAATTTGCGTAAAAATTGTTCAAAAAGTGCTAAAATGGCCACCGCAGTATGTAAATTTTCAAAAAGTTTTTGGGGGAGCACGCCCCCGGACCCCCCACAGTCTTTTTTATTCTCAATATGCTTCAAAATAATTCTTCCGGAAAAAATACGCTCGAAAATATGAGAAAATTTGGTGCCCCATCACTGAAAAAAATTCGGAATATGCCGCAGACATGAAAACAATTTTCAAAGGGCGTTTTACGTCTTTTTTGGGTCTAGCGTCTTTGTATTTACTTAACATTCAACCTAATTCAAAATTTCATCGTCACTACCAAAATTTTCTGGATCCGCTCCTGAATGCGGGATCGATGTTTTTTTTTGCTGGGTGATCTTTGCAATTTGCTGGGTGCGCCCCTGAGGAAAAGGGAAGAGGCAACAAAACGATTAATGTTATGGCATGCAGGTGGGAGAAGACGAGTTAAAAAAAAACATGACTACAAGAGTAGGTATGGTTGAAACACCCAGCAAAAGTCGATTCTGTAACTTTCTGGAAAAAGCAGAAGCAAGCCGTAACGCAAATAAGATAAGAACTTGAAACTTTAATATGGTCCTATGCCTAAGTGCATTAAAACTATTACACCATCATTGTCCCAAAGTAAATTATATGAACCGAAAATATCCAAGCGGTGTGTTTGATCATGTATTGCATCACAACAATTCAAAATGCTAATTAAGCAACTAAAAACTATGATGACACATCAAGGAATCACAGGTTATTACCAAAGTTTCGGTAATGAGGAGGTAAACAAAGGCGCAAAGAGCAAGAAAAAAGCATGCAAACACGCCGAGGGGTTGAAAGTTTTCTTTCGGATCTCTGTCCTGCACAGAGCACAACTCTGTTTATTCGGGGCCCGGTTTTACTCAACACCGCTAAGGACGATAAAAGACCTCAAATCGGCGTACTAAACACCGCAAAGAACGGCAAAGGACCTTAAATTGATCTAATAAACACCGTAAAGAACAACAAAGGACTTGGAATCATACCATAACAAAGAAAGACGAAGAACTTTAAATTAGGGTTAGGGCTAGGGTTAGATTAGGGTCAGCGTTGTAGGGTCCTTTGTCGTACTTTACCGTGTTAAGTACACCAATTTGAGGTCCTTTGTCGTCCTTTGCGATGTTTAGTAGGACCCACTCGGTACCTGTTTGGTTTATTCAGCACCAAATTTCTCTTAACAAATCAAAAATCAAACCTTTATCATACTCGCGGTATTACGCCGAAGCGCGTAACTCGTGGCGGGGCCATCTCCGCGGCTTAGCTGCTGGGACACACATGAACAACTAAAACAGCTCAAACAAATCAACAAATTAATATACAACCGTCACTCCAACTGTTTTTATCAGTATGCAAGTTAACTTATCGCAAACGCGAATTCAAAAATCTGTTTTAACAACTGCTGTTTTTGCGCATTCACCAAGCCCATTTCACGGAACATATTTTGCTTCTTACCTCGTAGAAATTTACATCCTTTACAATATTCATCTCCTCTAAAAATGCTAATTCGGGACTTGTTTCTGAGTAATCTGATGGCCATATTGCTAGCCAACATAATTATGCGTTCTTATTTGATCTACCTTAGAGCGGAACGGCGCTGTTTCAGGCTAACATCAGCCGCACTCAAGCAAAATGTACATTCATTCTTCAGATGAAGGAGGATGTTCAATCGTGCGATACGGCACGTGGCAGTCGTGATGACATCCCACTCAGCAGGCCAGGAAGGACGTCATCGTTTAACCATTGGATCTACTCGCATCATATTTCATCTTATTCGTCACAGGGTGTAATGTATATGTTCATCTTCTCTTTAACGAATTCGGTTTCAATATTTTCCATAGGTTCTTCTCAGGTTTACATTGGATAGCATGGCCTTCCCTCGAGCTGCGAATGATTTGCTTGAGGGATTCAATATGTGGGACATTACATAAGGCAGAGGTCCCCAACCGCTGGGTCGCGACCCACTTCTGGGTCGCAAAAACGCTCAGTCAAAATGGCGGCGAACTGCACGAGTTAACATGCAACCCTACAGCCATACCACATTATGATTGCAAAATAAAAAATGCGACAGTTTCATACATTGATTCGATAAATTTTGTTTACAAGGAACTACCATAAGAAGGCCTGCCCACATCTGTAATTTTCTGCATTTGAAATGCTGTAAACATGGCAAAATTGTAGAGCAGGTTCAAACGTAAAATAGCAATCGATCGAGTGTGATGTAACAAAAGTTCTTGGGAAGCAGAACTGCGGGTGGTAACTCCGTGGCAACAAGTAACTTCGAAAGAAAGACGTGTTTAAATCGCAATTAAAAAGTTAGACTTTAAGCAGTCTAGCCAAGGTATCAAAACGACAAATTTTTGTTTTTGTATTGTGGGTCGCGACCGGTCCGTGAGACTGTTTTCATTCCGACATCGGTCCGCGAAATAAAAAAGAATGGGGATGGAACAAAAAGAATTCGCAGAATGACTAAAAACCTTTAATGAGTAATGACGTCGATCACAACTACCATGCAGAAGGTGATCTGGCCTGTCCCCAGTTTGAGTCTTTAAGTCTTTTCCCGACAATGATTGAAAACACTGCTAGCTTGTACCTAAGAATAGTTGCTTGGGTCCGTCTACCCTTGATATTGTCCAGCAGAAAAGCAATTTCTCAGCAATTGATTATTTTCGGAAATAACTTATAGAGCTTGTCCTTCTTCAAAAAATCGAATTTCTGAGAGAGCACGTGATTGCAGTGGTCTCAAAACCTCACGGAATTCGTCGTTTGTATATATATATTTTCAAAACCTTTTTTTTCAAAAAATAACTCAAACCGTTCTTCCTTCAAAGTCTCGATGTTGTTTTTTTTTTGTTTTTTTTAATTTTTGCAGAATTTGCATTTTTAATTCGCTTCCTTCTCATTTATCTCATATTGGCTTTGGAGAATCATACCGTATGTCCTATATCTCTTGTCCACATTCTCTTCAAAAACACATCTTCGGTTATGCTTATCGACAGAAAAGCAAACTGTACCATGATTATTTTCACTTTCCTTATAGTTTCAATTCAAGATATGATTATCACAATTTATACAAACTATTGCCTTGCCATAAACATAACTGAAGGAACTTCAAATTGCAGTAAAATAACTAGAATCTTAAACCTCAATTAAATTTTATTAAACCATTTAAAATGTTCAAGTTACTGCATTTATACCTCATCACCAGTAATCCAATCTCTAAGATTGAAGTCCATCCAATCTCACATCAGCCTTGAAAATGGTTTAAGTCCTCCTATAATTGCAGTGGTTACAACCTGAGTTAAGGTCTGACTTTGGCAATTTCAAGATCGGCGATTAGCCAACAAATTAAAAAATCTTAAAGAAATGGGATTCAACCCTATTGTCTGTACTCACGGCTTGCTAGTAACCTGCTCAGGTCCTCGGTCTTGAACAAGACATGATAGCTATAGACGACTAAGACACAGCCGTTTGACGTCGGCAGTGCCGAATGTAGGTAATCATTTTGAAGCTGTGGTTGCAATCTTTTATGACAGTATCAAATTGCAAACTGTAGAAGATCGTTGAGCACTTATTTTCTGCAACCAAAGCCTATTCTTTCTAGATGTACACAACAAAAAATAATGAAACTGTCAAAGAAATATCTTTGCATCATATTTTAATCCGAATAAATACGTTTCAAATTACTTTTTTCAAATCTGAAGGTCGATTTACACAGTTTCCGCACTGGCGTTTAAAGTCAGATTTGAACGTAAGTACACAAAACGCAGCGGTAATGTCGGGGTTAAAGCCGAATAAGTAGTGTAAACTTTTTTCGGTCAGATTTAAAAAATGCGAAGAAGTATGTGCTATCATATGGAAAACCGCTCAAAAATAACCTGGCGTATTTGCATATACGCCATGAAATAGGAATAAAACTGTTCAAAGCGGTTAAAAGTGATAATCCACCTCAACTCTTAATGAACAATTAAACAAAAATAAGGGAGACGTTTGCTCTACGTGTAGCCTAGTGTGCAAAACAGTGAAGATTGAAAGTGCTTTAAACTAGCATTAAAATACAGAGGAGGGTGAATGCATTCTCCTCAGGACAGATACCCTGATTTGAATAAGAGACTCTTCCTGTTGGCAGAGCGCGTTGTTTGTTTAAGAAACTTCCTGAGTAAGCAATGTGACGTGTTTCCTCTTTCCACGTTATTATATTGATCATCTAAATTAGTAGTATGCGCTGACTAACCTGTTTTATCGAACTGATTGTCATAATCCATTCTTGTTTCTGCTTCCTGTTCGTTCCAACATTTCGCTCCATTTTGATAAATCTGAAAAAATTTTCATCATGAATTCCAAATTACTGTCGCCTGATTGCTCATACATAATAACTTTTGCAGTTTACTGCTTTGAAAACATCGAGCTACTTTGCCATTACAATTAAGACTTGCAAATAACTGAGGTTATTTCCCAATTAAATTAAACTGAAAATTCAACAGTAATTGTAGCATAATATATTGTATAATAATAGTAATAGTAATGGTGAGGTCAAAGTGTGGAGTGAAATTAGTAGATAGAAAGAATACGGAGGAGCTGATGGAGATGTTGGGTTTGAAGGAAGCGTTGGATTGAATGGCAAAGGCGAATGGAGTAAGATAGTATGGACATGTGATTAGAAAAGATGATAATAATATACTGAAGAAGGCAATGATACTGGAAGTGAATGGGAAGAGAAAGCGAGGACGACCAAAAATGACATGGAGGAGGCAGGTGGAAGAGAGCGTGAAGAAAGTCGGGTTGAAGATCGAGGAAGCTGCAGATCGAATGAGATGGAGGGAAGATGTGAGAGCGATCGTGGAGGGGATGAGGTGTACCCGGCCACCTTCGGTGACGAGGAAAGAACCGGATTAAAATTGGAGATGATGATGAATTGAGGGAGAGTGCGAAGTGAGCCTACGTTCTTTAAGTCAGCAGACACTCGGTATATGTGGCAAACTAGATCGGCTCCAGCCGAAAATCAAACCCGTCACGTTGGATCTGTAACCTGGGGGCGATACCGCTAGCCCTTGTCGCAGACAAACATAGCAACTATAATACGCCAAAATGCTTGCGTAATTTCTCATTAAAAGCTGAAACGTAACTTTTTAGTTACACAGCTACGAAACACTGAATACCACGGTTTAACTTTCTCAACTCAAATATACACACTCAGTAGGCTATGTATTTAGACTTGTAAAAACTAAACGGATAAATAAACATTGAATGTTAATAAAGAAACTAATTCAGTCTCATGAAGTAATCATAATTATAGTAAAGTGGATTAGGCAAAACTAATCCTAGTTCTCAACTTACCTTGTAGCAGTCAAACATATTTCAAAACTCAAACGATATTGGGCAAACAGCACAAAGTAGATAAAGTTTATTAAATCTAATGACTAAAATCAACTTAATATGAAACTCAATCTTCATAAACATTACTCTCATAAACAATAGTCTTGTATTAATAAAACTTATAACTGGTTTGATGGAAAAAAGACAATCAAAAAGCTACAATTCTGCGCATCTGAGCTTATTCGAGGAAAAAAATGCAGTTTCATGTTAGCGCAGAACTACTAACTAGCTAGTAGCAACTAACAATGCAACACAGTGCTATGCACTTTTTCGCTTCTATTCCAGCCCACACACGGTACATACGGATACAGCACGCACAACTTAAAATGCGTAATGATTGGAAGAGCACATGGAAAATATCCAAGCTAAAAAGAAAAAAATTGTACAGTTTGTTTCAGGTGTTAAAAGGCAGTGCATATATGTCCTTGATACAAGTCAGCCGCAACAGGAAATGTAAGATACCGCCTATTCCGGGAACAACGTGAACGACTGACTAAGCTTTACGGGATTACTAGAAAAAAAACGAACAAGTTCAGTAGAAGTGAAAACGCTTACATCAACCTTCGACAGCTCAATGCCTATAAACTAATACAGTCTTCACTAAATTTACTAATGACAAGAAATGATATAAAATCTTTGACCATTTCAAGCACATAGATCTGCATTTTGCTCGTAATTCGGTCAAACTAGCAAAAATGTAACCATTTAATTAACTTTAAAGGAAACTTGGGTTTATTTAAATGATTTATTGTCTGGCCTCAGCTGTACAGAAGCAGCTGATCGAATAAAAATATTGGTAATAAAATAACTCAAAGCAATCAAACAAAATGCACGAGTATTATCCAACTAATTTGTTAGACCGTTTTCATAATTTTTCCTGGAAGTTCAAAGTGAGCTGTTATGCTAAACGTAGCTGGTGTTTTGTATTATAATTGAAATACAGTGCGTACTGTAACTATGCGTAGCCTAGTTGACGCACTTCTAGATGTAAAAAGAGACATTATACATCTAGGTTCGAATTCCTAACCGCACAGAGTAAGTATAGTCTTGTGCATGAAGTGAATCACAGTTATGAATCAATACCCTGTAACAGATTTGGACAACAAACAAAAACTAAGAGCCAACAAGACAGGGTAAGCAATTAAGCATAAATGTCATAAAATAGTTGGGCAGTGATTTAACCACAACAGACTCAAAAAATCCAATCAACCATGAAAATAATAACCCATGAATGCGAAATTGTATGCAACTGAAGCACATTCTAATCTGGAATCTCAAGCGTAAATATTTCAACGAAGATGAAAATATGAAAGCATAACTGATTACTCAATATTTAGCATGGAAATTAAAAGAGAAACATTGACAAAAAGCACTTCCGTAAAAATGGTGACTGGTAGTAGTAGTATCAATGCCAACAAAACTCAAACACCAGGATTTTAATAGCAGTAAACCACATTCATTTGATATATGTAGCACTGAATGGCATGTGTGACGTCACAATAGCTCAACCGTTCAAAACAACGTCACCACAGCAAAAATTGCATGTGGCTGTGTTCAAAAATACTTAAATTTGCAAACTACACGTTTTTACCCAAATTTTTCTTCTCTTGAATGATAAAAGCTTAATATAAAAACAATCGCACCTATTTTACCAAATTATCTGCTTCCTATTAAAGAAGTTGTAAAACCTAGATCTTAAGAAATAAACTGACTTTTACGACAATTGCACTGTGGGTACTTCATGTGAAAACGATCTTCTCACTAGTAGCCACAACACTCCAGAATAGTTCAACAAGTAGAAACAAACGCTTGTGAGTGTTTGTATTTAGAGGATCTGCTACAGTAATGGACCACAGAATAATAACAATATCAAACAAACGAAAATCACAGTTAACGGCATAACGAAGCAGAGCGCACTATTTATCAAACAGCAGAATAGATTACCACCAGTCTCCACTGGTAATCAATAGCATCTACAGTAGCCTACTTTTTATCTCAACCGACTCTTTCATGCCCAATGGCCTTCATCAAGCATTTATTCAAATAGATTTTACCTTCAGTTGATTTGAATAACATCTGACTAATGCCTAATCCTAATCACCTTATAACAGATAAAAAAAACTATCGAATTTTATCTTACGTAAAATTTGCATGCACTTAATATCTAGTTAAACCACACGTGCCATAAAAAAAACTAATAAATAATAATTGTAAAATTAATGGCAATATACAGTACATTTGCATGCTACAGCTACCAAAATATCATTACCACTATTTGCATTGAAACTACTGCACTGTAGATAGGAATTAGGCAATTTAATTGTTTTTTGTTGGATTTTTGCCAATTCAAACAAAACGTTTGCTTGTGACACACCATAAAAGATTATTATATATATATACTGTACATAGAAAGAGCTAGACCCACCGAGTGCATGCTTCCAGGTCCTAGCATGGAAAGCTTCTGTTGGCAGAGAACACAATATTTCAAAGACCATATTCCTGAAGCTGATTGACCACATGACATCTGGTGGCTGGGTAAGCCTTGAATATCTAAACAAAAACACCAAGATAGCTGTACCGATTTTAACTGTTTAATATGTTTTTGTTTTAGATGCTTTGTCTACTGCAGAAGCTTCTAGATCGATGCGTTGCGTTCCAAAGTTTTATTCGTGGGATTGTTTTGTAAGGTTGCATTATGAAGTCTGAGGAAGAAGAGATTCCGAAAGTTACAAGTTACCAGTACGTCCTGGAACTGCGGGAAAGGTTGGACGAGACAATGAAGTTGGCTCAAGCCGAACTAGAAAAGAACCAAGGAAGAAACAAAAACTTGCACGATCAGAAAGCAAAGAAACGAAGTTTCCAGGTGGAAGATAAAGTCTTGGTGTTACTTCCCATTGACCAAAACAAGCTTCTTATGCAATGGAAAGGTCCATTTGAGATCAAGGGAACCTAATGGGGAAACAATTACCAGGTCGAGATCAACAAGAAGGTGGAGACGTACCACATCAACATGTTGATGCTTTATGTGGAGAGAGGTAGAATTGAAGAGACGGCAACGCCTGGGCGGAGGGATATCCCAGGTGGGCTCAAGATGTGTCCAGGGCGTCCAGGGTGGCCATCCTAAAGCAGCTGCAGTTGGGCAAGTAGGGACAATTTGGTAGGAGTAAACAGAGATGTTGCTGAGGAGATCAGTGTTAACGAGGAGGACTTGCTGGGGCTGGTGACGTTCCAATCGAAGGAAAGCATCTAAGATGTGTATGTTGGGGCAGAGTTAAATGGTGAACAGCGGAACGAAGTTATGGAAGTTCTAAGAAGGTATGAGGAAATCGTTACGGAAATCCCAGCGTGATTGAGCATAAGATTGATCTTACTGATGATCGCCCGAATAGGTGCAAGCCTTATCTTTTGCGTTATGCCAAGGGAGGTGAGATTCGGGAGGAGATAAAGAACATGATGGATACTGGAATTGTGAAGGAATCAAGCTCGCCCTATGCTTCTCCGCTGGTTGTTGTCAAGAAGATGGATCTAACAGGATGTGCGTCGACTATCGAAAGCTCAAGCTAGTTACGGTCACAGATCCAGCATCAATGACTACGGCCGAGGACTTGTTTGGGAGGTTAGGAAAGTGCCAATATTATTCGACAGTAGATCTGAGTAAAGGATATTAGCAAATACCGATCGCTGAGGAGGAAATACACAAGACCGCGTTCGTGATCCCAGATGGTTGTTGAGTTCCTGCGTATGCCATTTAAAATGAAGAACTATGGAGCAACGTTGGTTCGTGGCATGAGGAAGCTACTTTAAGACATGGACAATGGCGGGAGCTATATAGACGATCTGATTGTCTACACAAAGGACTAGGCTACTCATCCGCAGGTGCTTGATAAACTTTTGGAAAAACTAAGATGAGCAGGTTTAGTTATTCGACCAACTAAGTGCGCATTTGGCTCGAAATCTGTCAAGTTTTTAGGACATTCCATCAGAAAAAATCGCATTTCCATCAACGAGGAGAACTTGGAGAAGATACACAGTGCGAAGAGACCCACAACAAAAAAAAAGGTTCGATCGTTCTTGGATCTTGCCAACTACTATCGTGACCACATGCCATCATTCGCGGCAATGGTGGTGCCACTAAGTGACTTGACAAAAAAGGGACTGCCGAAAAGTGTGAGATGGGAAGATGCTCAAGAAAAGGTATTTGTGACCCTACGCGAAAGCCTGGTGTGTAGGCCTATTCGGCGTCTGCCAGATCACAAGACTATTATTTTGCGTACCGATGCATTAAACTGTGGACTTGGGGCTGTGCTTATGCAGGAACACAAAGGAAGATTTTTTTCAATCGCGAACGGAAGCAAGAAGCTGACATCTGCAGAGCGGAAATATTCCACCATCGAGAAGGAGTGTTTGGCAATTGTGTGGGAAGTATTGAAATTTTGTCTGTATCTGGCCGGTAAGCCATTCATTTTACAAACTGACCATCAACCCTCACTTTTCTAAAGGATGCCAAGTTTCGAAACAATCGCACTATGCGATGGGCATTGGCACTACAAGAGTACAACTATACCATGAAGGACATTCCTGGCAAAGAAAATGGTGTAGTGAACTAGTTAAGCCGCTTAGTGGTTGATTCTAAAAATTGTTAATCAGGGCCGAGTTTTGAAATTTGTTGCATGAAATAATTATGTAAATAAGTCATATCGTTTTTTTGTGCGTGCATTATATTTTTCATTGGATAATATTCTTAACAAGGGGGAGTGTAACGATATAACTGTTTAAATGATTTTGTTTTGAATGCCTTGTCTACTATAGAAGGTTCTAGATCGATCCATTGTTTTCCGAAGTTTTATTCGTGGGGTTGTTTTGCAAGGTTGCATAATGAAGTCATAATCTTCTACTGACATACTTTTTTCGTGAATATTCTGGACAAATATCTCCATTATGTAATTTCACTGGGTAAAAATTTGTGCTTGAGACGTCACAATTGCATTTACTATAGTTTGTCATATGATTTCTCCTCTTGTTTCTTTTTAAGAATGTTATAGAACGTTCTTGAACTTAAATTTAGAGTGTAAATAGGCGTGAATTATTTGAGCACACCGTAGTTATTCGAGTGTGGATTTAGTGTGCGTAAAGTAAGCAATATTGTTGTATGTTGAGGGTATAGCCCTTGCTGTAGAGCAAAGGTTCTCAAACTTTGCCAAGTCGCGAATCCCTAAATCAAATGAAATATTTTCGCGACCCATCAGGCACGCTTGAAGCACAATTTTATTCAAATGAAATTAGCAATTAGGTCTAACTGCTCTAAAATTGTTGGAATGAATCTTTCGCCTATTGAATTTGCAGTATTACTGACTGGCAGTTATAGGCTAGCACTAGCTATTTGAAGGAGAAAACGATGGTTCATGGCGAAGGCTATCTTTATTACGTCATAATGCAACGGTATATTAAACTCATAAATGGACAAATTTTAAAAGAATTTAAGGTATGAAATACGTTGTTATGGTTAAATTTAAGATCTATGCTGCTGATAGCATGGCGACTCTACTCCCTTCGTGTTTTTAATGCGATCAAAACTGTTAACAAACATATAATTAAATTTAGGAAGCAAGTAAATCAAGTTGTGTGTAAACATTTTTTCAGTTTTAAAAATTTTGCTATACTTTAACGACCCACCAGTCACGTCTCTGCAACCCACCGGTGGGTTGCGACCCCCACTTTGAGAAACGCTGTTGTAGAGTATTCCTGAAGTGAGCAGTGGTGCTTGTGTTCATTGAAAAGAAATACAGTGAGTACCGTAGCTAAGTGAGTTAAGTTGGGTCAATTATTATATTCGTTTGGTGAAGAAGGTCTTGGTTTTTTCGTGAGGTCAGATCTAAGAACGAATTAATCCCTACCGTTTGTCATGCAATTCTTATCAATCGTCCTGTCAGCGAAGTAATACAATTTCCTATTTCGCAACAATAACCAATGTAGTTGCAAAAAACTTTAAACATTGCAGACTTCAGTTGATGAATAAAGCTCATAAAAATTCAAATCTATTAATCTTGACAAAAGAAACTTTACTGAGCAGAATAGATTAACTGGCACATCATATCACATAGTATGAACGACTAATAATTTAAGTAAATAAATCTGATGGAATTCAAACATCTACCAGTAGCTAAAATGGATGATATGCTATGCTGTTCCAAAACCACAAGGCCATTATTACGAAACAAGATGAAAAAGCATCAAATCACTTTTTCAATAAAGCAAACTGGAGCTTTTGTGTTAGAACAGCGTTTTTCAAACTGGGAGGCGTGGACTATTCTTACGGGAGGCACGAATGTTAACCACAATCATTTAAAAATACTCGTATAATAAGCCTATAGCATAATCCGATTAATTGCACAGAAACAACAGCTATTGATACTTGTTTGACTATTCGAAGTGTTGGTTGCAAAATCAAGTGAGGTTATTGTTTGAAATTATTAGCTCGCAAGCAAGAAATCTAAGCCATTATCCAAAGTCTTGCTTTACTCTTTACTCAACTTCCAAGGTCATTGTGACGTCCTAATGCAATATGATTCGTATTATCGAATGATTTCACAATATTGCTCGAAAATGCAATTCCCATGTCCAGCTGCCCTATTAACTGCAGTTATTTATCTTATTTAATCAAAAAGTAGCGATAATGCAAAAATACACAAAGAACAATACAGTAAATGTCATCAAAATTAAAATATAATATAGTAAGATCATAAAATCTAATCATCATAATTAAAATATAATATAGTAAGTGAAAGCTATAAATTGTCAGATAAGGAATGAATGTGTTGAATCAGTAATTGTCAGATATATGCATATCGCTCCTTGCATCAAGCGTGCAGAGCACTTTGTTAGCAGAAAAGTTTCAGACTCTTTCGCCGTGAAAGCTATAAATTGTCAGATATATATACACATACAGTATATATAATATAGTAAGAGTAAGTTATTCAGAAGTATAATTTTCTAAAAACCATATAATAAAAATATTGGTTTTTTAGAGTTATTATTATTTTATAGAATGGGGGAGGTGTCATATGACTGAACATCTGTAAGGGAAGCGCGCAAACACAAAGTTTGAAAACCACTGCATTAGAACTGTACTTACCACACATCAAGAGTAACCCATGATGGTAGACCATGCAGTCCATTAATGTTAATGCAAAACAACACAGTTAGGAAACAGGATACAGATGTGAGCAACTCTGTTTCTACCAGTATCTCACCAGTTGTAACTTGTAATTCAATTTTTTTTCTTAATTCAGTAATTAAATATCGTATATTACACCTAGTGCCAGTAAACTGATAAATCAGTCACAGGTTAAATCTACTAAGCAGTCTATACATACCTATACCTATAAACATCAAACATTATAAAATGCACCAGGTAAACTAGACTATGTTCTATGCAGTATTGTATTGATACATGCAACCAATCATACGTTTTTAGAAGTGGTAGGATTTTTATTTTTAGTAACTAAATAATGGACAACATGAATAATAAAAACAACAGGGTTAAAAATAAGGAAACATTGACGAAAAGATATATATATATATATATATATATACATACAAGTTTAATCCTGCATCTCATAAGATGCAATTGGACCCATCCACCTAGGTGAACAGAAACAAGCGCATTAGAAAATAGGAAAAAATACATTTTAAGTGAAAATAACACAAATAAAACATTGTGATCAAAATTCTTAGTGCAATGCCAGTTTACAAAATCGGATTGCATTCAGTTTTAGATGCTTCATAACACATGAAAATGTGCTAGAGAGCAAGCAATGAAAGCTTTACTGAAGTTTTCACTGGTTGGTGCAGTTGCGGGTTCGAATCCCACTCATAATCAGATTTTTCTAATTACGATTGATTCAGGCTAAGATCTTTGTAGGTTAAATTAAAGTTCCAATCATTAATTATATTGCACTGAAATTCAAATTATATTGAACTGAAAATTCAACAGTAATTGAGGGATACTGCAAAGTGAGCTTGCGCTTTTTGAGTCAGCAGCCACCTATATTTTATATGTCAAATGCAATCAGCTCTAGCAGCGAATCGAACCCGTCATGTAGGATCTGTCACCTGTGCGCAGTACCACTAAGCCATGTCGCTGACTGTACGGTATCACCTTAATTGAAATTCTCTAAAATGTGCTTATAAGATAACATAGAAGCAGTTTCTATTTCACTGATAACGGCAAGATTCTGATTGGCTTGCGTCTATATGAATGCCTGATTTTGCCAACCAACCAGGATCCATTGCTAGCGAAATAATAATGGCAAAATAGACACTATATAATATATCTATAGATGAAAAACATGTAAAAATTACCAGGCCAGCTGCACCGAAACATGCAATTGTAACAATGCAACTACCGTATATTATCAATGTGATTGATGTTCTTTCAAAGACAATTATGCGCAAAACAGGAACAACAACACGGGGCTGTCATTGCACAACTTCTAAGTTTTAGCGCTAATGAAGAAAGCCATATTGATGCAACTGCTGTGAATACAGCAAAAATAATGAAGTTTTACTTGCACTTGATATATGGTGACATGGACAATAAGCTGTCGGAGTACAAACCAACTGTCTGCGACTTTTCTCGTTTCACTTTATGCACTAATAACCAATTGTTCACTACACCCCTCTGAAAGAATTAACCTATGACTACAATTTAAAGGAGAGGTCACTTTGAAAGAATTAACCTATGACTACAATTTAAAGGAGAGGCTATGGGAACATTATTACCTCTGGAACAAATGCAAGATAGCATGAAAGGTAAAATTTAACACACAACCATCAAGCAGTATTTTGCTTGAAATACAAAAATAACTTTTTAATTTGTTTAGTTTAATGGCATTGCTATTTCCTTGAATTCTGATGTATCAATGTGTATATCCCTGACCATCACTGTGCTGCAAAATGAACTTCATGCTTCAGCATGAATGCATAATTTGCGTAATTGCGCAAAAAGATACGCACATTGACTATCGTTACTTGCAGTTGTCGTATTTGACTGTATAGACAGTTGCAATTTAGGGAATTGTAACATTAGGCTTATAAGTAACAAAATCCAAGGCCGATACAAGAAAATAAACATTACCCACCACAACAGATTCACAGTTACACTGTACAGCACAGATCAGTCTACAAGTATGTAGGCTACTGCGTATAACTATGCCACAACTGGGCGTAGCGAACAATTGGCTGTCCTGTGTCAGTGTATCATCAGTTGTCCACAACTTTTTTTGCTTCACCTTCTTCTGACATTAGGAAATGTCAAGCAACTAAGAGTAAGGGTTAACCTTTCACCCTCAGAAAAACGTGAAACAACAAAAGTTACGGACGGTCAACTCAGAACTGTTCACTTTACCACCAGAACTGCCGTATCCCATAACCCAGAACTAAAAACTTTCATAAACAGACAAGGTTTTATTTTGTGGGCAGCTGATACTGGTAAGCATCAAAGGCTAGTACAGTATCACCTTTCTAAGCTGTGCTCCAAACACTTCTCTTTTTTTTTTTATTCATACATAGACTGATAAATCAGTAGTCCTGACACAAACGAGATGCATCCGCAACTTAAAAATGAAACTTCAACAACAAAAAGGCTCAAAATAAAATTGTAAAATACACAAACTTAGTCCCCAGAATGGGAACTGCAATATTACATTACACAAATTAACAGTGCAAAGTTACAAAACAGTGTCAGAAGAACCAAACATAACATGGCGTGAAAGAACCATACTACAAGTCATCACGACAGGCCTACACTACAGTGGTAAAAGGATAAAAAACAGAACCATGATAATACCCAGTTAAAATGTCACAGCAAACCTCAGAAATGGCACGTTACAAATACATCATTGGATAGACCTCCTTTTCCAAAAATAATTGGATCGCTAACTCCCTACAGTCACTTACGCGGCAATTATATGCACAATCCGCGCATTTGATGCTTTTTGGCTAAACCGCGGCAAGCGCATTGCAATGATGGTGTGCGCATTTCAAGGCGTGTTACGTGTCAACAAGCCAATTCACATGGTCTGTTATAAAGCGCTTTGTAGGCCAATTCTATTTGCTTTTCAATTTGCTGCAACTACTTGTTTAGACGCAGTTTGCAGTCCACAAATGACTGATAGGACCAATAGGCATAGTAGCACTAATGGGGAAGAATGGGGGAGTAGAGAGAATTTGGGGGAGTATGGATGGTGGGGGAATTTTTGGTGGTTAGGTAAGTTGGGTCAAGTATGGAAAAAATATGGAAGGAGTAGAGAAATGTGTTGGGGTGTGAGGGGAGGTAAAGGAAGATGTGTTGGGGGTGTGGGAAGTGCGTTGGGGTGTGGGAAAGTATGGGGAATAGGAGTGTGGGGAGAGGTGTGGAAAGGGTGTTGGGGTGAGGGATGCAGGGCAAGTGTGGCGAGAAGGGTGGTGTTACGATCTGGGACCCCAATCACCCAACCACAACCCCTTGATCTGCTGATCCCAACCCTTCTGACCCCGACCCCACCCCTCTACCCAACTCCAACTACTATGACCTCGACCCCCTCAACTCCAACTCCCCTGACTTCAACTCCCCTGACCCCAACTCCCCTGACCCCAAACCCCCCCGACTCCAACTTTTCTGACCCCAACTCCCCCGACTCCAACCCCCCTGATTCCACCTCCCTTGACCCTGCGTTTTCTGACCGCAACACGCATTTTCGCTTTTTTTTAATCATGGGTTGAATGCACACTTTGTAGAATATCTGGAAAAAATTAAATGGGAATTTTTCCAAACTTGATCGCAATCCAACGCGCCTTAAACTCTGCCGTCATTTGGCAAAACCCATTAACTACAAAATTTCGAAATTTCGTTTTTTTTGCATTTTTTCAATCATTACACCAATGTCCTTCTTGTGTGCAAATTTCGAGTTTGTACTCCTAACTGATTTCGAGTTATCTATGGTGGCAAAACCCATCAACTCCATTTCTGTACAAAAAGTTGTCAAAAATTTTAAAAAGTATAGATGGCAAAACCTGTTAACTCCACTCATAACTGTTAATCTGTTATCGCGTCAAATACAAAGTTCAATGCATTTCTCAAAAATTTTCATCTCACTAGTGAAAAAATAGTGCATAATAATATGAAACAATGATAATAGTGACGTAATAACTAACTGAGTATAATGCAAATTTGGATAAAAATCACTGCTTATACATTTGTTGATTCAAATTATTAACATTAAACTTTTATGATCAAGCACTTTTATCAAACCAAAAATTTTTTTTAAAATCTACAATCAGGAACATTCTTAAAAAAACCTGAGAACTAAAACTTGATTTTCTCGAAAAGTGTAAAAGTGGAGATAATGGGTTTAGCCAAATGACGGTAGAACTACACCTAATGCACAAAAGAGCAAGCGGTTTTCAGGTTTTAGTCTTCTAAGACGAAATAATAGCAAAGTTATGACATTCACTCCCAAACTTGATTTTCCCACATTTTTGGGTGTTTCCGCCTAACCAATGCCACTGTCAAACGCGCTTAAAAATTTTGTTCATAACCTATTAAGTTGGTAAGGAATAAGTGTTCTTGAAGATGAAAAAGGAAAGAGAATTGAAAGTAATGTCGTTCAAAAGTTACATAATGAAATGTGCAATACAATGATTATAAGTTTTGCACGCATTACCTCAATGGACTATATTCCATAAAAAATTTCGCAGAGAAGGTTATTCCATATTCTACGAGTCCGATATACATAATTGCATCTACCAAAGTTATTAACTTTTTATTTTTATTGACCCATACTGCCGTACCCAGTACAAATAGCCACTGCCTTGTAGTTTGTTATGCAACTAGACCAAACAGCTAAACACCAGTACAGTAAAAAAAATATGTTGCTGTGCTGACCTTCCAGTTCTTCAGATTTAGGATTACGCTATCGGTTGCCAGTAACTTCGCCACATGGTAACTTCGCCACAGTAACTTCGCCACAGAAACTTCGTCGCATGGTAACTTCGCCACACTTTGAGAAGGTGAAGGGAGATGTGTGGGGATAGTAGGAAAATGTGTTGGGGTGTGGGGGGAGGAAGGAGGGATGTGGGAAGAGGTATGAAAGGAGGTGTAGGAAAGTGTGATGGGGTGTGGGGGAGGTAAGGGGAGATGTAGGGAAAGGTGAGGGTAGGGAGATGTGGGGAATTAAAAGTGTGTTGGGGCCCCACACCTCAACACATTTCCCTACATCTTCCCCATTCCTCTCTCCACATCCTTTCCCCACACGCCAACACACTTCCCCACTCACCCCACACACTTTCCCACACCCACCCCACACTTCTCCACTCCCCACACATCTTTCCTTACCTCCCCCCACACCCCAACACATTTCCCTACATCTCCCCCCACACCCCCCATATCTTTTCCCACAGCTCCCCTGACCTCCCCCTACACCCCAACGCACTTCCTTATTCACCCCATGCACTCTCCCACACCTCTCTCCCCACATCTTACCCCACAGTTTCGCTTATGTGGCGAAGTTACCAAGTAACTCGAAAAGCCCGATAAAATTTTTTACGGCAAGCGGTAATTTAAAGTCTTGTTTCAGTGTAGGCAATGTAAATTTTCGATGTATGAAAGTGTGGCGAAGTTACCATGTGGCGAAGTTACTGTGGCAAAGTTACCATGTGGCGAAGTTACTGGCAACCACGCTATCTACGATACCAGTAATTGCTTCAATCATAGTGACATAGATAGTCTAGCAGTAGTAGTAGTGTCTTTTATTTCCACTCCATCAACTCAATACTGAATAAAGAAATACCGGTACAGTAAGATTAATGGAGCGGTAGTCTTGAATTGGCGTTCATCCACCCCTAATAAGCTCAGCTAATTGGATCATAACTTTACCTACTGTACAAAATCCGCTATGCTGTCATACACAGTCAGACAGTAGAGATGGCACAGGTTCACTTTTTTGGAACCCCGACCTCCCATGGCTCAAAACCTCTAGCCCAGTAATCGTAACTGATCCGGTAACTCATCACAAAATAAAGCTTAGCCTGCCAAAAGCCTGTTTTTTTATGAACCTTTCCTCCCATTAACATAGTTCCTCACACAAACACCAAAGAACTTAAAAAATTTACCGGTAAGTCAAGTCAAGTTTATTTTACCAGAGTTTAAGAAAAACACACCAGAAGGAAACAGCAAAAGACCACAGGGTCATCAAGTCAGCCGCATTTAGATAATCAGCAATCACTTAAATAGTAATGGTATAACACTTGGACTTGTAACATATAGGCCTATATGTACAAAACAAAAAGAAATAAAGCAAAGTACAGAAGCATGTTGCGTTAGCGGTAGAGCTAAGGCACTTCATTTTTTATGCACCAGTAGACACAAGATCAAGTTAATTATGCGACAGTAGCGACAGTTTCAAAGTAATTTTCCATCAACTGATAAGCTCTACACAAATTTATCTCCCTTCCTTTATTGTTAGTCTATTACTTTGTACTTTTTATTTTCGCTGTTATTGTTATTACTGTTGTTACTGCTTATTATTACTGTTTATTCACTGTCTAATTATTTAACTTGTTATCGTTGTGCATATTCTATATTGTGTGTGTTTACATCGAATAGCTGTTTTGTTTTCCTGTCCGTAGGCCTAGTAGGCTGTATACCGGTATGTGTAATACTGGTAATAGTTTACTCTATCGCTGTGTCACCAAATAAACTTCTTCTTCTTCTACACACAAAAAATTATTAAAAAAGTAATTAGGCTACATTAGATATGTGTCAAATTCAAAAATAGCTTGAGGAGGAAAAAATAAGACCATAGCTATCTTTGAAATAGCCTAAAACTTCCCAGATTTATAAGATTTTTAACGTTATTACTTTTAAGTTTCATAGCTATCCTTGAAATACTTTTATGATTTTTAACACCTTTTCAAGATTTATAACACTCCATTCAGTACTGGTACAGGGTACGGGTAGTTACCAACATGGCAACATGGGCTGGTGGGTACCGATCAGTGTACCATTTAAATATCAATATTACCGGTATTATTTGGAAGTGTTTATTTCACCGGAAATTCCGGTTACTGAAGTTTGAAAATCGTAGTTGCGTAACCGTTTTTCGGTTCTTGTAGTGCCATTCTCACAGTAGAGGAACCGAAGGGGAAGTTTCCGATTCCACAGCCACGATTTTCGAACTTCGGTAACCGGAAATTTCCAGTGAAATAGAAACTTCCATATTATTTTGTAAAGTGATATCACTTGTTTTCTGCAAATTATTTAGACTTTTAGAAAATTTATGCACAACTGCGAATTAGGCAGACCTAATCATAGTAATAAACATTAATTTCAATGTAATTAAAAGCTTATTTCTCAAACTAGATTCTGAGATGAAAAGCATAACTATTACCATTGTAAATAGCCAACTGGTATTTCAGCAGCATAAAGGTCTGTTTACACTAAATGCGATTTCAATCCGATTTGCTGTCGTACGAAGTTTCATCAGATTTTTGACGTAAGCAGTTGACGAAAATATTTTTCACACAATACAAACCAAAACAGTTTTGCTTCCTACCGGTTGTTTTGGGAAGCCCCAAACGATTGTATTCTAGAATGCCACGGATTGTGACATAGCTTTACGTCATAACCTCCAACAGTTTCGTAACCTACGTCACTGTACGTACGAAAAATTTCATCGTATTCTGTGTAAACACACCTTAATTCTTCGTGATTAATAACATCAACATCAAGCAGTGAACGAAAAAAATTTTGCATTTGAAGGAGAGCACTGATCTGTATCTGTTTTCATTACCAGTACAACTTTTGCGCGTGAACACACTATCTTGTCGCAAGAACAAAATCTGATGAAAAAAAATCAAAAAAGATCTGACTTCCCTGAAACTTCTTGCAAGCAATACTCACCAGCCTGCAACTTCAACAATGCTGAAGATTTACTGACAGCTGCCTCTGTGACTTTGCCATTGACTTAGGCTAAGTATTTCAACAGTAGGGATCAAACACTAACCCAGTTGGTGTCATTTTTCCGTATCAGGAAACCGTCCCCTGATCGGGAAACCAATGTTTCCTGATCGGGAAACGGTTTCTTATATAGGTGGTAGGCCTACCACTAAACTCACTATTTTTGACTGGGCAGAAAACGATGCATTTGGGCACGTTCTAACCGCCATAATCGGAATCCTCGTTGAAAAATAACCAAATCTGCCGATGCAAAATAAAATTTCACCGTTGCGTTCGTCCGCTAGATAATGCCAAAGAGATTTTGCTAATATTTAAAGATCAGTATTAGTTTATCCGTATCAGTTTCTAAGAATGAAAGAAATTTTTGCTAGTTCTGAATGACCAATTGGGCTGCAGTAAGGCCAAGGGCGTTAAGGTCAAAGCCAAGGTCTAGTCTACAAATTTTTATCAAGACCAAGGACATGCAAGTCAAGGCCTAGGACATCCTCGAGGACTAATGCATCACTGATGGAGGGTGTTACTAAATAGTGCATGCCCACAATGTCCAATATGCTCAAGATGTTTCATTCTCCACAACTCAGATGGCCGAATAATAAAAGCGTCCGCCCCTGGAGCTGTAGACTCGGGTTTGATTCTAAGTTGGGTCAAACCAATCACTTCAAAATTAGTATTCACAGCTTCCGTGCTTGACGCTCAGCATTAAAGGGACAGTGTGGAGAACAAGCCGGCAAGTTTACTTGTTGTGAACTTGTGTCGTTGGGAAAAGCACTTAGGCTAGCGGAATTCCCCCATCTTGGTGAGGTAGATAGATGGCCGGCAATTCCTAAGCGAGCTCGTTATAGCGCTTGATCGCTTTCTCGAGATAGGATGAATATGCAACTAAAATACTAAAAAATATAGGCCTACACTAAGTCAATAGCCTAATGTTGCATGTCAAGCCTGTCCATTACAGTGTGACAATGTCCACCTTTATCCATCTGCTGCGCGAGTTTAATGATTATTGATGTTTATCCTTATATTTAGAACACTTAAAATTAATGGCTAGCGTTTTAGCGAAAACAAATTGCGAAGTCGAATTTTTAAAAATGTAGCGTCCTCGAGCCGAGGACAACGTAAAGCCAAAGGCCTACGAGAGCCGAGGTCAAGGACTTCACAAACCTGTTTTCGAGGCCAAGGACATCCACGAGGATTACATCAAAATAACCAGTATTTTGGGAAAAATTCTTCACAATGTTGAACATTGGTACCGATATCACAGTTTTGGTATATTTCCAAATAAGCGTGGCTCGTCACGACACTAAGAGAAACAATCGGATCGTTTCTTCTTTATTTTCATCCTCCTGTCACGAGAAAGCGACAGAGGCGGTATACATAGGACGAACCCAGACACCCAGACTTAGGAGTTGATCTTGTTTTCACGTTTTCCGCTTGAATTTTGCTTCTGACTTCTTCAATTTCCTGCTTGCTAGATTCCATCAAGCAGAGATAATTGTCGTAAAGCGTTTTATCCAAGGACGCAACTACGAGGCATGGGTGGGAGTTGAACCATGTCAGCCCTGCGATCGTTGGCCGTTGTAAAAGGAATACATTAAGAGGAACACTCGGACTGTCCAAACTGACTGTGTACCGCTTTACGACGACTTGTTCATACTGTAATACTCGCACTGTTTCTTGAGCAAAAGATATTTCTTTACGTGCTGTGTGCATTGTTGCTGAACCAGTGTTTCAAAAACGTGTAACACCCAGCAGGGGAAACTTGGGAGTTTAGCGTCATTTTAAATTGCTGTGTGAATTGTTGCTGAACCAGTGTATCAAAAAAGTGTAACACCCAGTCGAGTGGTATGGAGCGTCTGTCTCTTGAGCTGTAAACTCGGGTTTGATTCTGAGTCGAGTCAAACCAATGACTTTAACATTGGTATTCACAGCTTCCTGCTTGACGTTCAGCATTAAAGGGACAGTGTGGAGAACAAGCCGGCAAGTTTACTTGTTGTGCCGTTGGGAATGACACTTAGCGGGATGCCCCCATCTTGGTGTGGTAGACAGATGGCTGGCAACTCCTAAGCGAGCTTGTATAGCGCTTTGATCGCTTTCTCGTGATAGGAGGATAAATATACAACTAAATAAATAAATTTGCCAGACAACGAGTAAGCAACCGAATTGTGCTTAAAGGTTAATGGTAATACCAAACGGGAGCTTGCGGCACAGCAAACTTGCTAAATGGCTTTTGCTGTGTGATGAGCTCGTTGCTTATCTTAGCGGTCAGTTCGCAAAAATGGAGAAAACGTCAACAAGTTTCGGTCGTTCAGCCAGCCAGCCTACAGGATAATATGATAAGTCAATGCTTGTTCCACTCTAGAAGATGTTTTACTTTTGAACATAATAAGCAATATCGGCGTCAATCAAATCTTCATTATACTCGCGGTAAATCAAGTTGAAGCGTGTAACAAACGAGTGTAGCAGGGCTTATCTCCGCGGCTTAGTGCCTGGGCAACTCAGCTCCGATGAAACATTGCAACGATGGCAAGCTGTTGATGACACTCTGCCGATTTAACCGGCCTGGGAATCAATCCCAGACCCCCCACACTGATCGTGTGCGCTTAGCAACTGAGCTAACGCGGCTTCTCCAACTGGAAAGATCGCAATTGCGTTGATACGGAAATGTGACACAAATGTCCTGGAAAAGAACAGCCAAAAAAATGCTCTTTTCAACACCGATCGGTAGAAGACCTGGAGACCGTCTCAGAATAGAGATGTGCTTAACCGTTACTTTTGAGTAACGGTTCCAAGTGATTAGTTTAAAAAAGATATTCAATACTTTTTATCCGTTACTTGTATTCGTTTAGGTAATCACTAGGGCAACCAAAAGTCAAATATTATTACCTAGCTCAGAAAGTCATTAAACTTCTACTAAGCATGTTTTAGCTTCAAACTAAGCGTAGTTTAAAAGTTATTTGGTCAAAATGTTGCGTTGGGTCAAAATAAGGTCAAAATCTGCTTTTTAAGTCAAAATGCAAAATCTGCGTCGTTTATATTGTTTAATACGCATTTTAACAGCTCAGATGGCCGAGACGTATGGAGCGTCTGTCTCTTGAGCTGTAGACTCGGGTTTGATTCTGAATTGGGTCAAACTAATGACTTTAAAATTGGTACTCACGGCTTCCCTGCTTGACGTTCAGCATTAAAGGGAGAGTGTGAAGAACAAGCCGGCAAGTTTACTTGTTGCGCCGTTGGGAAAGGCACTTAGCGGGATTCCCCCATCTTGGTGTGGTAGACAGATGGCTGGCAACTCCTAAGCGAGCTTGTATAGCGCTTTGATCGCTTTCTCATGTTAGGAGGCTGAATACGCTGCGTATAAAAAAAATACAAGGAAAACCGCTGGACAGTCATTTTGCGTGATTGCACAAGATAAGACTGCAAGGCTGAGAAACACTAATTGGAATCGTTGGAGCGGTTTTGTTTGTATTGATTGGCAGTACAGCACTCAAGAATAGCTTTGAAAAAAGCTGTTTTCGCATTAGGCTTCAAGAAATGCTCTGTCACAACTCTTTGGAGCAAGGTCAGGTTTCAAGTTTATTTATTTCGTTACATAAATCAACCACAAAAACAAGACAACGTAAAGGCGCACCGTTAAAGTTATGTGCAGTGTTGTTGAAATTGTAACAGAAAGCTGCGAGGGGACCTTTCGGTCATTGAGTCGAGCAACCACCTTAGTCATCTGTAGGGTGCTACTGTAGACGAATTCACTGTATCTCTAGGCTAATTTATAAAATTTGACAAAGTGTGGATGTTTCAATTTCGCATCGGCCTAAAGTGAGTGCTGAGTGTTTTTTATTAACGTTACCAATATTATGCAGTCCTGCGATAAATTAGAAAGAAATATTTTTGTTAGCGCGAAACTTCAATAGTTAGAAAGTAGAATTTTTTTATATTCATTTTAAACTGATTAAAAGAGAGTTTTCTTAGATCGTTAGGTATAGAGTTCCAAATTTTAACCCCTTGAAATTTGAAACTTCTTTGCAGTTTATTTGTTTTGTATCTTGGCGAATACAGGTTGTTGATTAGACTGGGCCAAATATAAAGCTAAAAATTTTTTTGGTAGAACATGTGAACTTTCCATAAAGTTGTAGATGGTCAAGCGAAACCGAAATATGAATTTTTTTTCAAAATAAATTACGTTTTACGGTCGGACAGCGCGTTTCCATAGCAACCGAAATCAAAATTTTATTACATGAAATAACTCGAAAACCACTGTTGCTACCTAGTTAAATTTTACATCAAAATGTTCAGAAGCAACATGTTTATATCTGCTCTAAAAGGAACTTTTCTTCTATTTAGCTTATAAAAAGAGTTGTAAGTAAAAAACGAAAAGTTGATAATTTGTCGTTGTTAAGCTTTTATTTTACATAAGCTCTACAGCAGCGTCCTTTCTGGCCTACCTAAAGAAAAGTCATGGCGACTTTTTGCTGCCGGGTCGGGGGCTACAACAGCCTCCATATCGACAGATGAAAAGAAAAGTCTATCGGTACTTTCTTTTACACCACTGTCTATAATAAGCCTGCCTGCGTAAAGCATTTTTTGCTAAATATGCTAAAAGTAGTGGTTAAATATCAAAGTAGGCTACAAGTTACCTTTTCTTCAACGTAGTAGCAGAGCTTTGGTGGTAGGTTAGCACTAAGTTTTTAAAAACAAATTCATGCATTTTATATCATCGGAGTAAAATTCTGATATCATGATTTCAAACCAAATGAAAAAAGTTAATGCAGCTGCAAGCTACAAGACTGCATTGCTGCATTTTTCCGCTGCTGCTGTTACTGTAATTTATGCTCTGTAACGTTTCTTCGAGACAATTGATCTATTAGTATTGAAGCGTGACTATTATAATAAAGGAACAAAAATGAGAAAGAGTCGGACAACTCTTATAAAGAAAACTCTGTCGAAATGATTGGAGTAAAGAAGGTGGAAAATGTAGTAGGAGTGGTTTTATGAGCATATTTGAAATTAGTTCAGTTATTTCATGGGTATATAGGTCATTTAACTTTAATATGTTACGCTGAACATAGTAAGGATTAGCGTTGCTTTACCAATGACAACCAACAATTTGTTTAATGACACGATTTTGAAGGTTGGAAAGACGCCGCTTTAAGTAAGATTTGAATGTCGTACCCCAAATTGCGATGCCATGGAGTAATATAACGTGCGCAATGCTTTTACAGGTAAAACGTGTCTAAGTTTAGTCATTATTCCGGTAGATCCAGAAATTTTTGATTCGAATTGCTTGATGTGGATTTCAAAATTTAATTTTTTTATCAATCGTGATACCCAGATATTTAACCGACTCATTGATTGGAAGTATGGATCCATTAAAAATTAGGTGTATGTTAGGTGGGAGACGAGTAGCCTTTGGTGGTATTATTAAAACTAAAATTTGTTTTTGATGAATAACAGTTTTGGATGTACCGCCGCTTCGCCGACGTCCGAAACTGTTTGGAAGCAAATGTTAGATCAATAAATACGAATACTTTCTTCGGCTAGTTACTTTTGATGATTCTACACGGTACATTTTTCCTGATTCCAATACGATTTAAAAATGTGTAGATGACAAACAAATAAAATTCTGATTGTTGAACAGTAGTTGCTAGCTAAATTCCAGGAAAAGTGGTGTACCAGACATCAAAAAGTATTAAAACATAAGCGAAAACTGCAACCCGAAGAATAATCTGAATCAAAACGTAATGAAAGATGCTTGTTCAACATGAAATAGTCTATCGTAAAATTTTGAAATTTAAAAGTGGTGCAGTTTTGAACAACGCTAATATAAATATTAACAAGCTTACCAAGCACATGCTTTGTAACTTAATACCAGTTCTTCATTAAGCCCGAGTCACACGGCGCTAATTTACTAGCCGCTAATATTAGCTGCTAATATTATCCAGCTAATATTAGCTACAAAACATGGTCACACGAGGCGATTGATCAACGTCATCTGTTCCACACCTGCTTTTTCTTGATTTTTTTACTTTGTTCAGCTCGATCCTGTAGCAGTCTAGGTTTCCTCGTCCGGAATTTGCAGCTCTGGACCAGTATGTTTAAGCTCTTCGTATAATCTTTTAAAACTGTGCTCCCAGGCATTTTTTAAAAAATAGTTTTCATTATTCGTGTCCCACAAAATTTCATATTTTTCGTAAATGTTCAAAAAATCAACTACCGCATTCCCATTCCATTTTAACCCTTGTTTTTTCGACATCTTTTCAGTTTTTGTGTAGGATTGTACAGCAGAACGCAGAGAGTGCCATGACATGTGGATCTGATATATCCGGTATATCAATTTGTAATGTCATAACGCTTGAATTGTTTTTATCTTGCGAGTGCTGCCGAATTAGCTAGCTAGTAGCTGAACATGTTCAACTTTATTAGCGGCAAGTAAATTAGCTAGCGAGTGCTGCCAGCTAGTAGCGAATAACCGGTCACAATGAGCGAGTTGGCTAATTTATTAGCAGCTAGTGCATTAGCGGCTAATAAATTAGCTTCGTGTGACTCGGGCTTTAGCAACGTTTATCAAGGATTTCAACAATAGCTGACATAAAAACGGCAATGGTACACACAACAATGTTTTGTATCTTTAATTTACTTTTACGCTAAACATGAAATGCGGTCGCACAACAGAAAAATCGCACCAACGCTAAAGTTGTCACATTGTGTTATCGTATTTCGTTTAACTGAAGATCTGTTAAACATGGTCTTATCATTTGAAAACTTTTCTTATGGTGATGTTATTGATATTTATTTTCATCATACAACTTTCACACAGTAAATGTATTAATGGAACTGTCAAACTGTAAATAAACTTTGGTATAAAAAATCACTTCCATAGAAAAACCCGGAACATAATTGGCCCAACAGTGATTTGATAACATCATTCTGTTTAATGGGTTACCAGTACTCCATGGCTGAACTTGCAAAACAACAGTAATAACAAGGTCATGTAGACGATACTCCATGCTCACCAAGACAACCAAATATCTTTGCCTGTCGATAAATTATCACAACATTACAACGTACAATAGAACATTAAGGTTATGTGATTCAAACGACAGTTTAGAACCGTGCCTGCTGTATTGGTACTATCATCCGCATATCATTCAAAACTTGTCGTATTGTTTGCAGTAACTTTGCAATATGCTCCAGGTTTTTGTCACCGCCGATGTTGCAGATGCAAAACCATTTATTCGAAGTGTTTTCGCAGCCAGCGAGAAGATAACCTAAATTAAAATCAATTAAAAATAGAAAGCGAAGAGGCACAGAACATGAAAAATTTCACGAAAGATTTGAAATCGAAATCATCACATTAGGACTACATCGTTAATTGGAAATCAGTTCCTTGGTCTTGATCTTGAAATACAACGAAAGTCGAAAAATATGAATGTTTAAAACGCAAAACTATGCTGACATGATATTGTTTTTTACTGCGTTCACAGTAAATCTTCAGTCTTTGATGGTCTCACTTAATACTCTTCTATATCAAGGTTCCCCAACCGGAAGTTATCGCACCCCTTCGGGGTATGATGCAGCATTTCAGGGGTGCGACTAGTTTTTCAGTTTTTTGTTATGTTTATGATAGAGTGCTTTCATTTTCGGTTGAATTATTGTCAATTGTTTCAGAACTGCCTTGTTGCATGTATTTTAAGGGGCACTAGAATATCTTTAAAATATTTTGAGGGTGCGGTAGATTAAAATGGTTGGGAACCACTGTTCTATATTCTTATAGAGGCTTACATTGGACTCATTGTCCTATATATGCCTTACCATAGTCACTGAGCCTGCTTTGGAATTCTCGATAAACGAACAGAGGATTCACTGGCTTGTAAAACGCGGTGGTAAAGTAGCCATTCGGATTTTCTGCATCGTTATAAATTTGCTTAAACCCAATTTCAGCCATTCCTTTTTTCAGCATATCATTATTCGCGCGATATCTGAAACACACATTACGTAAGTTTAGCAATGTAGTGCACAAAAGTCGATTAGTTCACTTTGCCAACGTGCGGGTGTTAAACACTCTCGTTTCCAGATTATGTGATTTTAATTCCTTTCTAAATGGACTGCATTTTTGTATGCAGAAAATACAATCAAGCTACCAGTCTGGTAGACACGATTCCCTCAATGTGCAATGACAACACTTTGTGCAAATGAGTAGCAAAGAACGTAGTCTTTCTTACCTTGCAGCTCGTTCTTTAACCCCACCTTGTTTATATAGAAGCAGTAATGCCTCCTTAAGCGCGTTGACGTCATGGGCTGGTAGAGTATGAAGAAGTCGACCAGACCTTTCTAACTCGTCATATTGAGCGGTTAAATCCAATATTGAGTTTTTTCCAAGTGCCATTCGTCTAAAAATGACAGCAACATTCTTAGGCAATCAACAATATTATTTACAATAATTATATTATATATATTAAGGAGGAAAAATAAAAATAAACAGTTATTCTCAAAACTGGACGTTTCGACAACATGGAATCAGCTGTCTTCATAGTGTAAGCAAGGCAGTACATAACTGAAGTACTGCCTTGCTTAGCTGCTGGTGATGACTGCTGCTGAATCTATGTTGTCGAAATGTCCAGTTTTGAGAATAACTGTGGATTTATTTTTTCTCCTTAAGCTGTTTTCGTCCCCTATTTATTGCATTCCATATTACACAGCAGACCTGGGCAACATACGGCCCGCGGGCCGCATCCGGCCCGCGAGACCATTTTACGCGGCCCGCTGTCACTTACAAAAATATGACCTTATATCGCGAATCAAGCCGAACCTCTTATATTTTTTATAAGTTATCTGAGGAAAAGTAGACTTTTTTGCTCTTCACCGCAGGAGCGTATTTAAAGGGCAGGGCAATGTGCCATGCCCCTCTTTTGACTCAATAGACCCTCTTTTGACTCTGCCTTTTAACAAAAAGAGCAAAATTAATGATGCTAAGTGACTGAAATATGCCAGGTACTTTTGATGGTTTCTGTAGCTTATAGCCAGGGGTGGATCCAGGGGGAGCTAGGATAAGGGGCATGCATCCTCCCACCAGCCATTTTTAAAAATGTTTTTGATGTATACAATTTTTCCATAATTCGAATATTCTTGATAGTGATTACGTCTTAGGCAGGCATAATCGCAAATGTGCGAACAAAATGTATCATATTTGACGAAGCACTCAGAATTAGGGTCAAAAAATTTTATTTGCGTGAAAATTATTTAAAAAAGCACTAAAATAGCCATTATAGCTTGTAAATTTTCAAAATTATTCCGGGGAAGCATGCCCCCGGAACCCCTTCAGCCTTTCTTGTTTCTCAATCAGCTTTAAAGTAGTTTTGCTGAATATAAAGATGATCAAAAAAATGTGGAAATTATGGCCCCCCTTTTGAAGTTTTTCGCTACGCCACTGCTTCACCGATATTTTCGGTGGAAAGCAGGGCATCTGAGGAGTGTGTAGACTGTAGACCTTTTTTTTGCTTTCCAATCAGAGCGACCCTGACAATAATAGTTGTTGAACATATTGAACTCGATCCATCTAATAATCCGGCCCGGGAAGGACTTCGTCTTCCCACATGTGGCCCGCTGACTAAAACAGTTGCCCACCCCTGTTACACAGGGTGGCTAAAACAGTTGCCCACCCCTGTTAAAAGAGTAAAAGTCTCTAAATGAGAACTACAAACCTACTTTTGGACCTAAACCCTACTTTTAATAACAGTATACCTACTTTTGGGCCGTATATTAGCTCTACATTTGGTTTACGGACTTTCACCTCCAGTAAAGCTAAGCGCAAGACCGCTCATCTCATGAATTTCAGCATAAAAACACGCTTAGCTAAACTAAAACCGTTGTCTGTCTGCTTGATGAATTAAGCTTACAAATCAATTAGAGCGCGGTAATGACAATCAGAGAATAACTACCGGTTATATCAGTCGGTTTTAACAATGTACAGTGACTTTCAAAAACAGAGGAAGCCTACTTGAGTAAAGCTGGGGAGATTTACTTACCCTTTGTCTTTAACCGACTACTAAAAAGCCTAGGAGAGTAAACCAAAAAATAGGGAGTTGGTCATTTAGAAATACTAATGTGGAATTGGGTTACATATAACGGGGTGGCTGATTTTTTGTTCAGTAGTCAGTAGTAAGCGCATCACTATCAGTGTGGGAGGTTTGGGGTTGGATTTCCGGGCCGATCAAATTGGAAACAGTATCGCCAACGACTCGCCACCGCTGCAATGTTTCTTCGGAGCGGTGTTGCCCAGGCGCTGAACCGCGGAGATGGACCCCGCCATTTGTTACACGCTCGGCAGCAATACCGCGAATATAATGACGATTTTATTTTTTTTAATTTAAAACAAATCATAAAAACAACGTATTGAAGCAAGAAATATAACACACTCTTGACTTTCCGTAACGGTTCAGGTGCATTTTCAAAACGTAACACATTAACTCAGTGGCGTAGCCACGGGGGAGGGGGGGTTGAGAGTAACCCCCCATTGAGCCTCAAATGACGTCATACTTATTTCTTTTTCCGATATTTGTTTCGAAGTGCTCGATGCTTTGTCATTGATAATCTGGTTTTGTAATTGTCATACTAACAACAATTTATACATAGCATTGTTTTCTGAATTTCGTTCTTTGCCGTTATGCTTAATGAAGCAATGACGCAATTTTATTGGCAGGCAGTGCCGCTCCTTTGCATGCAACTGCCCTCGGCCCCTCAGACCTTTCGTAGAAAAAAGACTAAACGATTTTAAGAAAAAGTAATATACGCACTGTAGCTAAAAAAGAACTAAATCGCTAACATTTGAATAACCGTTTAACCAGTTTCACCAGAAAGCATTCCTTTGACTTCCTTACAACAATCGTGCATTAACTACCTTCGGTATTTCTGGTTTAAAACATCAAAAATCAAATCAAATCAAATCTTCATTATACTCGCCGTATTACGCCGAAGCGTGTAACGAGTTGCGGGGCCCATCTCCGCGGCTTAGCGCCTGGGCGACACAGCTCCGAAGAAACTTCGCAACGGTGGCGAGTCGTTGGCGACACTGTGCCGATTTGACCGGTCCGGGAATCGAACCCCAGACCTCCCGCACCGAGAGCGAGCGCTTTGCAACTGAGCTAACGGCCGGTCGGTTTAAAACATCTCTCTTAAAATTTGAGGCCATGTTTTGTTATTATACAACCTGGGGCGGATCCAAAGGGGGTGATGTGGGGTATATGCGAATGCATTCCCCCACCAGCTATTTTCAACAATGTATTGGATGAATAAAATTTTTCCATAATTTCGAACCTCTTCGTAACAATATGCCTTAGTCGCCTTAAGCACGCATAATCGAAACTGTGCAAACAAAATGCATCGTATTTGGTGAAGCACTCAAACTTAGGGGCCAAAAATATGACAAACTTTCCTTAAAAATTGTTCAAAAAGCACCAAAATGGCCATTGCAATATGCAAATTTTCGAAAATTTTCCGGGGGAGCATGCCCCCGGACCCCCCTAGAATCGTTTTTCTTACTTAAGTAGCTTAAAATTAAATCTGTCGAAAACTACGCTAAAAAAGTAACGAAAATTGGTGCCCCCTCCCTGAAAAAATTTCTGAATAGGCCGCAGACTTGAAACATTTTTAAAAGGCTTATTTACGCCCGTTTCCGGGTCTAAACGTTTTTGAATTTAGTTAACATTCAAACTGATTCAAAATTTCATCTACCCCACCAAAACTTTCTGGATACGCTCCTGTGTACAACGCATGGTCAAATGTGATGTCATTCTCAAAACCTCCCCCATTGCAAAATCTTGGCTACGCTAGTGCCTTAACTGCTTGACTATTTATGCCATTGGTGCATGCTCGTTTATCTGCAGACCAGCAACATTGTTTAATGCCAAAAACAGAAATTAATGCAGCTGAACCAATACTTACTTATCCATTAATTGTCTTTTTATCACAGCAAAAGATATTCCTGGCGTAGATTCTAAACTTTTCCCAGAGCCACCTATTAAGCAGTCAATCGTTTTCATGTTAATTGGAATTCCACCAAAAGTGAGACTCGCGTCGACAATATAAGACGTCTCTAAAAGCGAAATCAAGTCAGCCAGTGGTTTTCAAACTTTGTGTTTCTACGCCTCCCTTACAAACATTCAGTCATATGACGTCTCCCTCCATTTCATAAAATGATAAAAACACAAAAAAATTAACAAAGTGCTCTACACGGTTGCAGCAAGAAGTGATATGTATTTATCTGACAATTTGAGTTTCCCTTTTTCCCGGACTTTCAACTTCCCGGGAAACGGGAAATTTTCAAAAAAAAATTCTCGGTATTCGGGAAATTTCCGGGAAATTCTTCCGAGCTTGATTATTTTGCCATTTTTTCTGATTTTCAGCATTTCAGATCTGATTTTTAGCATTTTGTAACGTTGTTTTGACAAAATAAGTTTGGGTTTTTCAATTTTTTCAACAAATTGAGGAAAAAATTTTAAACTCACGAGCATTTGGTCTTAAAAAATCTTGCGAATTTTGAAAAACAGTTTTCAGTAAGCAAAAAAAAATTAAATTTGCAGTACCGGTAACGCATTTTTTATGTCGGAATGATAGATACCAGTACCTCTGAAACCCTTACTAATGTAAAAAAATATCCCGGGATCCCGACATAAATTTCCCGGGAAACGGGAAATTTCAAAACCTCAAATTTTCCGGCAAATATCTCGTCCCGACTTCCCGGGAGGAAACACTACTGACAATTTATAGCTTTCACAGCAAAAGAGGAGTAAATCTCATTTGCCGATTTAATAATCTCACTATATTATGTTTTAATTTTGATGACATTTACTACATTGCTTTTTGATTATTTCTCCATTACTTTTTGATTAAATAAAATATATAACTGCGGTTGATAGGGCAGCTGGATTTATAGCAATATTGCATTTTCGAACATTACTGCGAAATCATTCCATAATACCAATCATATGCGATTAGGACGTCATAATGACCATGGAAGTTAAATAAAGAGTGAAGCAAGACTTTGGATACTGGCTTAGATTTCTTACCGTAGAGCGAGACAGCGCTGTTTCTGGCTATTAGCCTTCATCAGCCGCCCTCAGGTAAGAAACATTCATCTTCCAGGACGAATGATCTTGCCAGGATCACTCATCCCTTCGGATAAAAATAAAGTCATATGACGTCTCCCTCCATTTCATAAAGTCATATGACGTCTCCCAACAAGAGGAAGTCGTCATGACTTCCCGTCCGGTAGGCCAGGAAGGACATTGCTTTTTAGTTGTTAGATTTCTTACTTGCGAGCTAATAAAACCTCACTTGATTTTGTAACTAACACTTCGGTAAATGTTGATCAAACAAATAGCTGTTGTTTCTATGCAATTAAAAAGATTATGCTACAGGCTTATTATACGAGTGTTTTTAAATGATTGTTGGATAACATTCGCAGTTTGAAATACGCTGAAGTAAGCCGTTATTTGTAGTGTGCATTTAACAAAAATCGTTGCTACAAGTTAAAGAACGTTATAGCTACTAGCAAGTATACAAAGCCAGTCATAGTAGGCCTACTCCGAAATACAATAATTGTGGGACTAAAATAGCTTAAAGAGGAAAAATAAAACTACTGTAAATCTCAAAATTATACGTTTCGACATCATAGATTCAGCTGCAGTCATCATCAGCAGTGTAAGCACATGAGTTCACACTTTGACATCACGTGTCCTCATCAGCACACTGCTGATGGTGACAGCTGAATCTACGACGTCAAAACGTCCAGTTTTGAGATTTACAGTGGCTTTATTTTTCCTCCAGTCGTAGTAGTTTTTACACTGAGGAGCACCGATGTCGGAAAAGGATAAGGCTGGACCGCGTTAAGACTAAAATGAAATATCGCTGTAAACGCAGCTAGCACAGCGTGCCGTCGTTGCCAGCATGCTCATTGCTCAACCACCTTTTATCAGATCCAGGGTTCGATGATATGATTTCAGTTTGTATTTTCTCATTCTGGTGTAAACTTAGAACTCAGGAAGGGCAATGACAATGAAATAAACATGCAGCCTATCCTTTTTGTTCTTTAGCTGCAGAGGCTATTTCTCTTAAAGCTGTGGTTTTTAACTTTATGCTTCCCTATCTCACTATTACTCTTCATCTCCGGTTCCCGTTACCATACTTTCGACATGATGTTGACCAACTAAATCAAAAATTTCGAATCAATCGCAGAGCAACATGAGGCACCAAAGTTATGGGCAATTCTTAAAAAAACTGGTCACAGGTGCAAACTAGTGCTGATGAGGCTGTGTGTGTAACTTGTTTCACAAGTTTTACAACAGAATGTTGGAGTCTTAACCTAGACTCTGCGTGTTCACACTTTGAGAAACCTCCCACTACCTTAAGTTAGTACCATATTGATGGCACAACCAGTAGCATTCTGGAAAAGCATTTTCATCGCTTGTATAATTACACGTTTCCGGTAAATAAAGAGCTTGATTACAGTTATGACGATGAAAAATTAATTTTGTTTTTTGGCGACGTCATAACTTGGCGACTCACTTGGTGATGCTTTTTTTATAATCTCTCCAATTTGTTCGATCGGATTAACATAACCGGAGTATGGATCACAATGAACTGTCATAACTCCGTAGATGTCGGGGGTTGACATCAATATTTCCTGGAGTTTTTTTAAATCTTTTGTAGCGGCAATCACTTCGATACCACGCGACTTGCAGATATTCACAATTCTCCGGGTACGAACTCCATTTTCAATGACTATCAGCTAAAATAACAAAATTTGGCTACCTTTTCATCATTTTGCAGTACAGTGTGTCATAACTGCATCACATTTCTTGACTTATTTTTATGAAAGAGTTGGAAAATCTCTCAAAGTTAGAACTAAAGGTGCTCATTGTTAGTGTACAGTAGGTGTAGCCACTTGCATGAAGTAAAATCTAGAACAAATCAAAATCAAATCTTCTGAAGCGTGTAACGAGTGGCGAGGCTCATCTTCGCAGCTTAGCGCCTGAGCAGCACAGCTCCGAAGAAACGTTGCAGCGGTGGCGAGCCGTTGGCGACACTGTGCCAATTTGATGGCTTCGGGAGTCAAACCCCAGACCTGCGGCACCGATAAGGTGTGCTCTTAGCAACTGAACTCGCGTGAACTGCGGTTGGTTGGCGCGGTGTTTTAAGACATTGCTATTGGTGCAGGAGGTCTAGAGTTCGATTTCCGGGCCGGTTAAATCGGACGCAGTGTCAACACTGCTGTGATGTTTCTTTGGATCCGTGTTGTCCAGGCACCAAACTGCGGAGATAGACCCCGCCACTAGTTGCATGCTTAGGTGCAATACCGCGAGTATAATAAAGATTTTTTCGCAAAATGAAATCCAGCAAGTAAAGCGATTTTTGCACTCAAAAAGCTTCACAGTGCTTATGCGCAAAACTCGCAACTTTTTTCAAGAGCAAAAGGTTTTTTCACATCCAAACGTAAGCCTATTTTTGTATTGCAAAATGACCAAGAAATAAAACTGATAGTGCAGTGAATCACCAGATTGGAAATTAATTTGCAGCCTGGAAGGTTATATCGTTCTAAACATTGTAACGGCAATGCAAGGGCATTCAGAGAGTAAAGTGAATTAGTAGAGCTAACCTTTTTTCGGTTTGGCGTCATCAACGTGCGCAGCGTGATTTCAGTCGCAATGGAAGCGTTTCTATTCAATGGTATCACTGCGTAATCCTCCTCGCGAACCTTCGCTATTTTTGTGATGGCGTTGCGCAGAAACCTATGATTAAAAGTTACTTCTGATTAGACATTGCTGTATAGATGCACTGTAAAACTTAGCGATCTATAAACGTTTGCTTTTGTTGCCCAATCAATCAGCCATTTTCTCAGAAGTAGTTAGTTTTGCCGATAAACTCTCATGCCTTTTTTGTATTTAGTTGCATATTTATCCTCCTATTACAAGAAAGCGATCAAAGCGCCACAACGAGCTCACTTAGGAGTTACCGGCCACCTACCTTCCACACCAAGATGGGAAAACCCCGCGTTAAGTGTCTTTCCCAACGGCACTACAAGCAAACTTGTCGGCATGTTCTTCACACTGTCCCTTTAAGGCAAAAAGCCAAGCAGGGAAGCTGTGAATACCAGATTTAAAGTCATTGGTTTGACCCGACTCAGAATCAAACCCGGGTCAAAATTTTATCAGGGCCCCGGAGCCCAAAAATCTTCAACAAAAAAGGTCGCCAAGGTAATCCTCTAAAAAAGTCACCCTCACCGGGAGTGGGACCCGGGAAATTTTCCCCCTTTCCACCCCTCTTTTCAGCGCCAGTGTTTGTTAAATATGCTGCAGGTGCATTTACAATCTTGACTTACTTTACTTTGTACGCAAGGTCAGCATACCGTGACGCAGGATCCACAGACAGTAGTGCAGCTCGCACGGGTTCCGAGAAATTGAACACTTCTGGTGAAAAAGATTGTCTTTGTTCACACTGTGAGATTGATTTGCAAGCTGAAAAGAAATTTTAAGTGAGACATAACCCCAATGCCACAAAGTTGCCAAAATACAAATGAAAAACAAGAGAAAGATGGAACACAGTTTAAGGAATTTTTGAATGCCCAAATTACAAAAACAAAAGCCAGTAGTAATATTGGAAACATTCGAATTTTTGATTCGTATTTAAACCATTGTCAATCGTATTCAAATAGAATCATTCAAACAGGATCAAGTGGGTTAAGTGTAAATCGAAACGTATCGAAAAATTCAATTGTTTTCAATATTATCGCATTTCATTTTTGTAATTAGAGAGAACGATGCGTCTTAAAATTTCAGAACACGTCTCAAAGAATTGAATAGCAGGCATCTGAAATAAGCAATTTCTACTAAAAAATAGCAACATTATCCGATTGATTCTCACCGTGGAAAGTTGTCCAAAGCTAATAAACAAAGCTAATAAACAGCTCAGTACCGGCTACTCCAAAGCGAGCTGGTTATAGCGCTCTGATTGCTTTCTCATGATAAGAGGGTAAATATGCGACTAAATAAAAAAAATACAGGTACAATGCAATACTGCTCTACTATGCCTAAAGTCTACTTACTTATTGCTGTTGATGTATGGTTTGACGGAAGACCCATTGAAGTCATGTTTCTGGAGGATATGCAGCACAATGTTGCTGAGTTTCGCTGATTTAATAATTTCTGCTTTTCAGGAGCGCAGCCATAAATGCCCGATTGACCTGAAATAGCAATAAATTAAGCAAGGAACTAAGGTAATTTCAAACAATCCGTAAAATGGCATGACAAACTCTACTGATTTATTCATTCACATGGCCGAGTGGTAAGAGCGTCCACCTCTGAAGCTGTAGACTCAGGGTTGACTCCGAGTTTGGTCAAACCAATGACTTTAAAATTGGTATTCACAGCTTTTCTGCTGGACGCTCAGCATTGAGGGGCAGTGTGGAAAACAAGTTGGCAAGTTTACTTGTTGTGATGTTGCGAAAGGCAGTTAGCGGAATTCCCCCATCTTGGTGGGGTAGACGAATGGCCGGCAACTCGTAAGCGAACTCGTTATAGCGCTTTGATCTCTTCCTCTGATAGGAAGATTAATATACGACCAAATTAAACTAAGAGCATCTGAAAAGTGCAATTCTGATGAGCGTTTTAGTCGTCAAGAGGTTTCACTTCACCAAAACTTAATTTTATTGATTTTTCTGATTCAAGGGTTTCCAACCGTACCGTAAATTAAATGAAAAAACCAAAAAAGTCGCACAAACACAAGCAACACTCCTTGTTGTTGAAGTTACTCACTTAAAGCGGAAGACACTTTTTGGCCCGAGCTCGGAATCAAACGCAAAACGGTGGATTTGGTTCCAATATGCGAAACAGACTTGAAGTTGCTAAAAGAAAGAATTTTACGGACAGCCATCTTCAATAATGCTTGAATTTTTTTAAGGGAACAGTACAATGTACGGCGATTTAATGCTACTTACTTATAATGGAAATGAACTTTTTCAATTGCAGTGGCTCAAGTATTGATGACAGAACAATTGAACATTGTTTCGCAAATTTTCAGTTCATGTTTCATTGTGGGTTGTCTGGACGGAAAATTTCTCGGGAAATTCAGGGTTTGGAAAATTTCCATTTTCTAGCAATACAGTAAGTACGTCGAATTCTGACTGTAGATTTACCGCACATTGTACACATCGAGAAAAATTAATTCCAACGAACCATAGAGCTCAACTCATGACCACATACTTTTTATAAAATAACCATGGATTAACTCCCATCTCCCAATACCGCAATACTAACCGCTACCTGGTCTGTAGTTGATTAATTAAATTATCTGTCTGATTAAAGAATATAGCTAAGTCAAGTCTAAAACGACTACCGGTATGTAAAAGCATTGAACGATACGTATCGCCGACAAAAGTGTTAGGTAGGTAGATAATTTATTTAGGTAACAGATGTAAAAAAAATTTTAAATCAATAACACAAATCAAAGCACAAAATAAAAGTTACATGCAACAGAAACCTCGAGGGAGACTGCGAAGTGACCGTTTTAAGGTCTTCGAGTCAAGCAGCCACCCAGAGATTTTAGCAACCGCTTAAGCGGCAGTTACCGTGAGGTTCTACAAAAAATATGACTCAAGTTCTGCGCTGCTTGTTCTTCCGGTACCGTACCGGAAGAACAAACAGCGCAGAACTTGAGTTAGCCTAGCTAGCCTAGACTACGATGCCCGGTATACAAGTCCAACAAAATCTTCCCCACTATGCAGTGTTTAAAAAATATGACGTTAAATGTGTAAAAAGGGAGATAACGTTTCAGAATTACTGGTAGTTGTCAAGAAGATGTCTTTTCTTGTTAGTTTTAAAACTTTTGAAGGACTGATTTCTTAATTCGGGAGATAGTGAATTCCATATTTTAACTCCATGATACTTTAATGACCTTTGACATCGACGTGTAGAGAATTTGGGAAGGTAGAAGTTGCTTTTTGTTTTCGACTTGGTTTGTCTTTCATGAAAGCGGAGTAAAAAAAGTTGAAAAGCAAGAGGGGAGAGAGTTTTTGGAATGATGGTGCATTAGTTTAGCAATTTCGAACGAACAAAGTTCAGTAATTTTGAGAATTTTTAAATTTCGATATTTCGGGATTATTGGGGTGCGCAAGTCAGAATTAGTGATTATGCGAATAGCCTTATTTTGGAGAGTTTGTAACTTACTAAGGTAGGTTTCCAATGTACTACCCCAAATTGGAAGTCCGTAAACTAAGTGGGGGTGTACAAGCGCGTAGTAGAGGAGAATGAGTGTAGAAGAAGGGAACAAAAATCGTAACTTACTTAGTATACCATAACAGCCTAGTAATGTCGTAATTACTCGTTACTCGGCTAGTCCGAGTAATTTTCCTTGAAGCACATCCCTAGCGATAATTACGCACCAAATGTTTGTCACCAGCTTTAAAAATGGGTAGCCTACAACTTTGGCTGTTTTAAAGATTTGAGGAAAAAAGCCGAGTTCAAACACCAGACCGAAGTAAACAGACAATATAGGTGTTAGGATTTCGTTTCCTAGACGAAGAAAAAAAGAAAAAATGTTGTCGTATCCAGAGGCTTTATGAAAAGTGAGAGAATTTATAGCATTGAAAACTTCTATGGGTCATATGTCTCGCAGGAGTTACAATTTGTTTGTAAGGAGTCATAAAGTAATTCAGGTAAGTTATTTTAATCAACGTTTACCTCATTGTCTGAGGTGGCTGCTTGAAACGGCACGTCGCAGTCAGAGGTTACAGCTGCACCGTTCGCATTTGCAATCATAAAACAAAAGAGACTCGTATTGAACTGCAGGTTTTCCGAAGTCAACAGCACAAAATTTGGTGTGTAGTTTATTATGTTAATGAGACTGAAAAAACTGAGTAAAATTAGCATTATGATTAGGTTCGAATTTTGGTGAAACGGGTTCGAATCATATTAAAGAGTTAAATACAATTTTGGTAAATGATTGCGAAAATGTTTCGTTTTAGAAATGAATACTGAGTTTTAGTCTTAGTTTGGCTGTTGTCATCATTGCAAAAAAATATACCGTGCAAGTCAATACGGTTTTAGATCAGGCAAAATAAAGTACAAAATTTATCAGACCGACCGTTCAAGTTTCCTACACTAGTATAGTCTACACTCTATACCTACTAAAAAGCAACAAAAATTCTACAACAAAGTTTAGATAAGATCGTTCATAAAACTAGTCTAGGCCTCAGAGTCACTGGTGTCAGTGTCCGTTTCATTATGGCTTTCGTCAGCGGGTAAATTTACTTTTTTGTTATTTACATACAGCACATAATGACCTTGTTCGGCTCTCCATTGAGTAGACTTTTTTTGTAGCCGAGCAGATTTTAAAAAAGGCATCAGTTGTTTTCTTTCTTCTTGGAATAGTTTTGGTAAGTGCTGTGGTACGTATTGAACCTTGGAATTAAAACTTTTCTCCCTGCATTTTGAGATTTTAGATTTTTTAAATTAGCAAAAATCTCATGCTTGTCGGCGGCACTCGTTAATTTAACAATAACAGGTCGGTCAACTTTTTGCCGATTTTTGCAGAGCGGTCTCTGAGGAAGCCTGTGGTAGTCCGCAAACACAAATCTAGATGGATTTTCAACATTTAAGTCTTCCCGCATGAATTGGTGAATAATTTTCAGAGTTTCTTCACGAGTTTCCCAGGCTGAATTTCGGTCCTCTTTTAAGCCATGAATTAGAATGTTAAGTCGCTTCTCATATGACTCTTTCATAACAGCTTCGGCCTGACGGTCTTCTTGTTTATTTTTTAAAATTACTACTCTTTTCTCGAATTCGGCCACGACAAATGCATCAATTTTGTTGGTCATTTGTTTTTCTACGTTAACAATCCTTTCGTTAAAAGTGTGCTCAATATTATTTAAACGGGTTTCCAGGTTATCAAGTCTTTGATGTAATTTGTCCACACAGTGGTGGCCTTAAGGTTTTGCGGGCCCTAGGCAAGAAACAATATGCGGGCCCCTTTAAGCAGTGCTGGAAAAAAGACCAAATTCTATTGTACGGTAGCATTGTTTATTTACTAAGTGTTTAATAATATTAGGAAAAACTAAAAGTGCTTTACAACATGACTGCATTATTCACCTCACAAGCTGAGAAATATCGACGACTGCACCACACTTTATGTTATCATATTCAAGTGCAGGCTTTTTCCAAGTGTGTGAAGGAATAGGCCTATTCAAGCTACCTGCTGCTGCGTAATATAAGTAAGTATCTATTGTTTAATTTCGGGATTGATAATTCCAAAAAAAAGGTTTCGGTGACTAGTAGTCAATTTTGCATTCGGTATCCAGCTTGATTGCTATGGCTACCTGATTGGTTGGTTTTCATTTTGCTGATTGCTGTAGCTATATTTACAACTAGTCGAAACTTTTCATAGCTTTTCTATATTTACGACTAGTCGTAACTTACAAGTCACAACAGCAATCTGTGTAATTTTTTTCGTTGATGTAAATTCCATTTAATTATAACTCATATTACGCGTATTTTGCTAATGCGCGGGCCCCTAAATTTGCGGGCCCGAGGCGGTCGCCTGCCCCAAAGGTCACTCCTGTGTCCATACGTTTATTAATTTTGCCAATTCCTTTTAGAACTTCATCCAATTTTGCATTAACACTTTTTGACATTTTTACTGCGGTATATTGGAGTCAACTCAATGTTACCAGTCTAAGGAGCTTGTACCCTCAAAAAAATAGCTTGTCTGCAGTGCTGACTTCGAAATCTCTGCAAATTACGCTCGTCTGCTTTGTACCATTGCAAGCGCTCGAATGTTAGGCGTTGTTACACTGGCCAACATGTGGCTATTTAACGATTTTCGTGATACCCATCTTGGAACTACGTGAAAGTTGATAGGATTGCACATTTTGAAACACTGAATCCGAATTTTTTGTTCTTCGCTTTCCCAACAGGACACATCAAGGCGTTATGACGTCATGAAGAAAGAAACACCGAAAAATTTTTTGCAGAAACACCGCGCACGTAATGCGTTGTAGTTTCTGCTATGGTTTATGCAAATGCTTCAAACCGGTCGTCGCTCTGTCAAATATTGACGTCATCGATTGATGACGTCATAACCCACTAGTAAAAATTTTGAAATCTTGAAAAAAAAACTTGGGGTGTGTTTCGTTTTTTATTACTTCACTGATAGTCAGCATAGAAAGCTGAAATTTCGGATGCAGAGTCTAAATACAAGTATCTACGAATCTACTATTTTCGTTGAGCTTGAAATAACGCAAGTGTAGGTATTTGGTACTACAAACGAACAACTCGTTTTTGCGTGGTCATGTAGAAAACAGTATTTTGTCAGCATAATAACCCATAAGTTTTGACACAGTTGATTTGAATGCTTATCATAAGTTTTAAACTCGTAATATACTCAAAGATCATCTATCTGGAAAATATTGACGTCATCGGTTGATGATGTCATAACCCACAAGCAAAAATTTTTTGAAATTTTGAATTTTCACTAGGGGTGTGTTTCATTTAGTGGCGTGCGCAGGATTTTTCAATGGGGGGTTTCAGTGACATCACATCGTGATGACATAAGTTTTAATGACGTCACAGCTATTATAATGCCGTAACGAAGAAAACAATCCAGATATTTCATTCACACTTTTGCTTGATTCTTTGCGCTTTATTTAGGAGCAAAAAGGTTTCACAAAAACTCAAGCTGTCAATCCGTGGTTAAAAATTTACTGAAAAAACTTTAGTTGACCTCATTTTTGGGCCATAGGAACGTTAACTGACTAAAGTAGGATAGCTTTTGCAACGTCACAAACACGGTGTAGCCAGGGGGTAAAACAGGTATTGCTCCATTCCAAAAAACTCTTTTCAAGAACCAACATTGAACAACGCATATGAACCTTGATTAAAACATTTAATATGCACTCATTATAAAAGGGGCAGTTTTCCCTGTCTTGAAAACTGAAGACAGTGAAGCATGAGAAAAAACTGCTCTCCCTACCGAAACATTTTTAAATTATAATAAATTACGCGCGAGAGGAATCTCTAATCATGTGATTAAGGTGAAAAACAGGGTCGATATTATCTAAATATTCTGCTGTCATTTGGCAAAACCCAATGTCTCCACTTTTGCACTTTTCGAGAAAATCAAGTTTTAGTTTTCAGGTTTTTTTAAGAATGTTCCTGATTGTAGATTTTTAAAAATTTTTGGTTTGATAAAAGTGCTTGATCATAAAAGTTTAATAATAAAGTTTAATGTAAGTAATTTAATCAATGACTGTATGAACAGCGTATGAATCTTGCGTTCGCTTTTTATCCAAATTTGCATTGAACCCAATTAGCTATTACGTCGCGGTTATTGTTGTTTCATATTGTTGCGCACAATGTTTTCACTGGTGAGATGAAAATTTTTGAGAAATGCATTAAACTTTGTTTATGATGCAATAACGAAATTAACAATCACAAGTGGAGTTAACAGGTTTTGCGAGATAATTTTTAAAATTTTTGACAACTTTTTGTGCAGAAGTGGAGTTAATGGGTTTTGCCACCACAGATAACTCGAAATCGGTTAGGAGTACAAATTCGATATTTGCACACAAGAAGGACATTGGTGCAACGATTGAAAAAATGCAAAAAAACGAAATTTCAAAGTTTTGGAGTTAATGGGTTTTGCCAAATGACGGCAGTATTTTTCACCCAAATCACAGCGTCGATATCACGAGATACTCTCAAGCACATAATCGGGATATCTGGGAAACAGAGCACTAAAGCTCCTGAGACAGTTACGGTGCGTAAAAACGATTTTGCCTCCCCCCCCCGTTCCGCTCCTGGCTCTTTGAATCTTTCGTTGGTCTGGTCTTCCTTGGTAGTATTTTTATTTTATTTTCAGCACTTAGATAAGGCCAGTGGCGTACGCACGAGGGGGTTTTGGGGGTCGAACCCCCCCCCATTGACGATTTAAAACACATAAAAACCTCTCTTTTTGAAACGATCCGCTTTTTATACAGAGTTTGCCGAAATTGCTGTCATGTTTTTCTGTGCCATCCAACTTGCTTATTAATCTCGAGAAACTTTCATTGTGATGCAATAATCCGGTAGTCAAACTTTTCTGGTGGGTTGCGCTTGAACCAACTACTAACGCAATATGCAAGCCAGGACAAGGTCGATGGGTATTGTTAAAGCTGGAGTCGTGTTGCGATGTCATGAAGCGATTGTTCTCAACGGTTATCAAGACTGGATAACACAACGTTCCAGCGCAGGAGGTATTCTTGGAAGAGAATGGTTGCAGCGTAGGCGGATGTTCCGCTTGCGATGTCATAATTTTGAGTTAACCAAACCAGCCAGTTGTGGTTAACCAAAGACATCGCTATCGGCGAGGGAGGTTTTGGGTTCAATTTCTGGGCCGGTACCGGCCGTTAGCTTAGTGGTCAAGTGCACAGACTATCGGTGCGGAAGGTCTGGGGCTTCATTCCCGGGCCGGTCAAATCGGCACAGTGTCGCCACCGCTGCGGCGTTTCAGTGTTCCCTAGCCGATAAGTCGCGGGAGATGACCCCCAGGGGCGTATGCAAGGGAGGGGGCCGAAAGTCAACCCCCCTTTGACGATTGCAGAAAAAACGAAATCTTTCTTAATTTTGAAACAAACCGACTTTTTTTCGTGCAGAGCTTGCCGAAATTGCTATCATGTTTTTTCTGTTCTGTCCAACTTTCTAATTTAATCTCGCGAAACTTTCATTACGATGCGATATGCAACAATGCCGGTGGTCCTACTTTTCTGATGTGTTTTGCATGAACGGCAATTTTGTCATTGATGCTGCTGCTGTAAAGCAGTTGGTAAGTAGGAGTTTCCTTAAATACGGTGTCTCTGCAGTAGCTATGGCTGCACACAAATTTTTTTTTTAATCAAATTAAATCTTCACTGTACTCGTTTCATTAAACTCGCTGCAGTGCCGAAGCGTGGTAGCGAGTAGCGGGGTCCGACCTCGAGTCTTAGCGCTTGGGCAACACAGGTCCGAAGAAACGTCGCAACGGTGGCGAGCCGTTGGCTACACTGTGTTTGATTTGACCGGCCTGGTAATTGAACCCCAAATTTTCCGCATCGATAACGACATCTGTAACACTACCCTATAACAGTCCGGTTTAATGAAAAATTATTATAAACGTTAAAAATCTAAATTGACTCTGCCACTGACATCACATCGTCATGACGTGGTATTACGTAGTAGTTTTACGTCACCACGATGAGACGTCACTGAAACCCCCCATTGAAAAATCCTGCGTACGCCACTGGATAGGGCAGTGTCAATTTGGGTTTTTATATTTTAATAATTTTTCGACAAACCGGCCGGTTCTAGCGCAGTGTTAAAGACGTCGCTATCGATCCGAAAGGTCTGAAGTTCAATTCCGTGGCAGTTCAATCGGACACAGTGTAATCAACGGCTCGCCGCCGCTGCGACGATTCTTTGGAGCTGTGTTGCCCATAGGCGCTTAGCCACGGAGTCGACCTGCGCCACTCGCTACCACGCTTCGGTATTACAGCGAGTTAATGAAACTAGCAGGCCTACAGTAAAAATTTGATTTAAAAAAAAAAGTTTGTGTGCGGCCATAGTCACTGCAGATACACTGTATTTAAGGAAGCTCCTGCTTACCAGTTGCTTCACAGCAGCATCAATGATAAAAATGCAGTTTAAGCAAAACACATCGGGAAAGTTGGAATACCGGTATTGTTGCATCGCATGGTAATAATAAAAGTTTCTCGAAATTAAGGCTACGTTCACATGATGCTTCATTTCGCCCGCAACGAAAAAAATTCATATCGGTAAAGTCTGCAGACAACGGAAGAGTTCACATGAGCGTGCCGCAATGAAATCGTCTTTTTTCCAATTTTCATTTCCATAGGCGGCTCGTCTAGAGGAGCTTCGCAGCTGCAGCACGCCCAAGAAAATCTCAACAAAAACTCATGAATATTAATTATTTTTTTGGACATTATCATTCAATATTTATGAGCTATTGAATTTTTTTGAAAAAAAAAAGAAAAAAAGGATGAGGGTGAACCCGCTTCCTCTTTTTTGAAAAACAGTAATTATTTTTCATTTTTGTAATTTTTGATAAAATTGCTTATTTTGGCAACACTTCTGCGAAATCTGCGGCTGCAGTGGAAACATTGATTCACTCAGCGCCAATTACCGCGATTTCATGTTGCCATTTCAAAGCAAGTTAATACTTGATTGTTAGTTTTCTATTCGATTGACATTTTTTTGTCACTTTAGTGCAATAACAAGATCAAGATTAAATCAAATTATTCTTTGAAAGTATTAAATGTTATGCTTAGTGGCTTTCTCAGTAATGCCATGAATTTTCAAAACGTAGAAAGAAGCTTTGGTCAGAGTGTACTTCTTTCTGCGGTATTGCAATACTAGAGCTGCAGACATAGGCGCGGGAAGTAGGGTGCCAGGGGGGGCTTGAGCCCCCCCTGGACTTTTTTAGCCCCCCCTGAACCATTTGAGCCCTCCTGACAATTGAACAAATTATGCACTGAGTGCGACGGGATTAATACTCTCAACGTACATACTTCATGAAGCAAATATTTTTTATGGCGCTTTTAGCCAACGAGGAATCACTATTCTTTTAAAAATCACTTAGTTACTCTTCACTAGACCAACGTAAAATCTGGTAAAATTTTCAATGTTTGAATTAAGTACATTTTTAACAGTGTTTTATATCAGTGTTCGCAAACCTTTACGGCAGTCATGAACGATGGACCAGTAGAAGCATAATGGCTGCCAATTCTTGTAGCTGCCAAACATTTTAGGCCAAACTACTTTGAATGCACACGAAAGTCGTTGCTAATCATGGGAATAACGCAAGTCGTAAACGAAAATGCGGTGAAGTGCAAAAAAACGGTTCTCAATCCTTCAGATGTTCCGCATTCCAACAAAATTTATGTGAAGAGCTAAAAAAAGGTCTTCACTGCCTGGATGCGTTATATGAACTGGGAAATGTTGGTGGCCAACCAAAAGTGTGTACATGCCAAATCGGCCCGCGATCGACAGCCAAGCATCAAAAGATTGAGCGGTAGATCGCGGTCGACCCCTGATCAAGCTTTTATGAGCTCGAGCAAGTTCTCTTTTATGGTTGAGTTTTTTAATGGTTTTGAATTTTTTCTACCTACCTAATGAAGCGGCTAAATCACTACTAAACTGGCACTAGAGATGTAAATGTTTTTTTTGAGGCCATGTTTTTTTTTGAAAAAAAACGTGTTTTTTTTTCAAACTGGCTTCTGACAGTAATCCCATCTCCAATGGTTTTTATATCTTCGAAGTTTAAGTGCTTATTGAAGCAGTTTTAAGGGTTTCGCGGTGGCCGGTGGGTCATGCTCAGTGGCGTACATTTGTGGAAATTATTGGGGGTGATGAATCATTGCATCATCAACTAAAACGTCAAGACCGTGCCAACTTCTGGGGGGCTTAGCCCCCCAGACCCCCACCCCTGTTCTTCTTTGCACGTTATCTAATTTTAAAAGTTTTGAGATTATGAACATGAACTTCTTCAACTATTATAGACTTGAACAATATTTACAAAATAACATGCCGGTACAGAAAATAAGCTGAACGTTTTCGGACAAATCGTCAGTCCTTCATTACAGCAAGATCAGAAATAAAAAGTTACAAAGTAACGGCAAACTAAATAAAAAGTAACGGCAAACTAAATACAGTAGAATTTGCCTAATTCGTCACCTAAAGGGGATTAGAAAAAAGTGACGAATTAAACAAACTGACCAATTATGCAAACAGGTGAAAACTCTATAATGGCTTGTATACAAGGGGTTTGTTTTGCTGTTAACGCAGTTTGTTACGTCTATTATTGAATACAATGCACTTACACAGAACACAAATCACACAGTACCCAAAAAATAATACAATACACAAAGTCGGTGTAACCAAAATTGCTAACTCGCAAAAAAATGTGTGTAACTTCGCTCTGACAATAATACTGAAATAAAATGCTGAAAGCACAACTATAGTTTAACGGTCCAAACTGTAGTTGCGCAATCTCGCGCGTCAAAGCTATCTCGCACGTGTACAATATGTACTCGCACGCACGTCTAAACGTGCACACATGCGTGCTAACACATGCAGACATTGCTGAGCAACGAAACAAAACGAATGGCCAGACGTTTTGAATTGGATCGAATATGCAAATGACGAATAAGACAAACAAAAGGTCTCTCGGGGATTTAGATAGGTGACGAATTCAGCGAAGTGACGAATTAGACGATGACGAATTAGACGATCTGGAATGCACGTAAAAGATAGGAATTTTGCCGGGACTGACGAAAATGTGACGAACTGAGCAAACTGACCAAATAAACGAAGACGAATTAGACAAATTCTACTGTAATTAGTTTGCCCTGGACGCGTTAGCTTTCCATTTTCGATCATGTACTACTATCCAAAATATGTCAATATAGGGTGGTACTACTATCCAAAATATGGATAGTAGTAGTACTATCCAAAAAAAAGGGTGGTACTACTATCCAAAATATGTCAATATAGACCAAAATTCCTTTTTAAACTTTGAAATTTGCAGGCTTAGCCTACTGGTTGAGAGCCTTACCGGTAGGCAGAGATGGGCAGTATCGAGATACATGTACCGGCAATGCGTATCGCGCGATACTTTTGTATCGATATCGGCATCGCTTTAGCTACTTTTGAAAGTATCGTGTATCGGTATCGCTTAACTCATATTTTATGTATCGCCGATACAGCATTAGTAGCCGTCGAAGTATTTCCGCGCGTTGTTTTTGCTCAGCCGTATGAATAGTTTCGACAACTTTACAGTGACGTAATAAAAGTCTATTTCAGGGTGGTCCAACTGCAGGCCCGTGGACCAATTTTAACCCGCGAAGTAATTTTTTTGGCCCGCAATGAATTACGGGTGATTTGCACGTTTAGGTCGGAAAACATTTACTTAGTGCGTTTTTGTAGTTGTCAACTGCCTTTACGTTTTTGCTTTTTAAATTAAATCCTGAACTGCCTGTACCGCTTCGTTTCAAATTTATGAGGTGTTTTATTCATCGAATTGCAGTGGACTACGTTTCAGGTTGTTGCAATCGTGGGAGTCGAAGGGCAGTTTTACGTAGGCAGCAACAAGGACGAGCCGGGGCCAACTTGCAAAATGATAAAACACTCGACTTCCACATCCTTGCTTAAAACACTCGGTCGTATAGAGTCCTTCTCGATCGCTTTTAGTCGCCTAACCTTAGTCAAAAAAGTATACTGAGAAAAGGCGAGTTACTGATAACAATTTTCATTTTTACCAACATGTGCCAAACACGAAAAAAAAAAAGAATGCCAAAGCAGCAGTAACGATGCAAACCTTTGAGTTACAGATTATGACGACACAATAGTACAGGCAGTGTCGCAGTTTAAAAATGTTACCAAATAAGTTCAGTGTTACGTAAGTAGGAGAGTGGCATTATTCGCTACACAATGTTGTTTTTTAATAGTATTATTATTACTAAACAATGACACAAAAGGTCATTTAACGGTCCTGTTTTATGCGTAATTAAGCAGCAACATCTTCTATTAAACCAGTGCTTTTCAACTGGGATCCATGGATTCCTAGGGGTTCATGGCGTCCTGTTCAATGGGTCCATGAGACCTGTAGAAGAGGTCCACATCCTGTTACTTGAATTTGGCGTATTTTTTTCCAATTTTTTTGCTCACGCATGTATTTTTATTGTCAATTCGCGGGTCATTCTCTGGTGGAGACCTTCCATTTGATTAGTTGCGGACGTGATGACCTTTTTTTGCTCTTCACTCGAATTTGAGTGGAAAATTGGACATCTGCGGACGACGGACGTGCGGCCATCGGCTTCAAAATTTTTTGAAATGTGGCCCTTCGTGTGAACACAATTGCCCACCCCTGGTTTAAAACGAATGGCGATTATCCTGCAATTGCTTTGCGAATTTGCTGACACTTCCAGTATCTGTGGCAAACGCTGAGCGAAGTTTTTCCAATCTAAAACTTATCAAAACTTTTGTACGATCCACAATGGTTCAAGAAGGACTTGACGGCTTAGCAACCATATGCAAGGGGGCTTCAAAATTAATGCTTGCCTAGGGCATAAAATAGCCTTGCGCCAGCCCTGGGAACAGATATTGAATTTTTTTTGATTTTAGAAAAAAAAGCTGCTTTTAGAATTGAAAGTCAAAAGGAGGTTCGGGCAGACAAAAGGAGTAAAACTTATGAGAGTGCAACAGTATTGTGGGTGAATGCTAAAGCTTTTTTTTTAAGTCAATATTTGGGGCCAAAATAAAAATACAAAGAAATATAGCGTATAGGTCAGTAGGTGAACGGTGAAGGTAAGGTAGGGGTAGTAGTGCTAGACTGTTTGCATTGAAGAAAAGTAACAAAACGGATAGAGCAGTGGTTACCCAACTTTTCAGAGTTGGAACCCACATTTTATAACCACAGCATATGACGACCCACTTTTTTGTCCAAATCTCTAAAAGAAGTCTTCAATTGTTCCCTAAAAAAGTAAAAAAGAAAAGTTTTTGATCAGCTTAGATACCCAAAATTTTTAAAATTAGCTTGCATTTTTGTCTAAATTTTGTTGTAATACTGTATCGGGAAAAAAATAAGCTTTTGACTGAAAAGTAAAGGTTACTGAGAAAAAAATTACCACTGCATTATGATGTCAAACTTCGTAAATAAAATTCGTTGCAAAAATGTTTCGAGACACAAGTATCGGCGATACTGTATCGCGTATCGGTATCGCTAAAGTGGTGTTTCAAAGTATCGCGTATCGGTATCGCTTAACGCAAATTTAAGCTATTCCAGTCAGGATATCCTGAAAGTAACAGCCTATCCTACAAGCCTGCTTGATTAGGCTTGCGAGACGAAGCCTTTTCGTGGACATTATGCTATGGCAAAAACTTTTGATTAATTGGCTAGCCTGTTTGACAGCAACTAGCTCTGAAGCTGGCATAAGAAATGCAAAAAATTTAACCTACCTGGCCAAAAAACAAAATCTTATCAAACTGCAACTGTTTAATTAGCCTATTGACATAATAATTGAGACCCCCACCCAAACTATGGCACTCACCGCTTCCCCCTGTTCATGAAAATAACCTAGGCCTAGAGTAGGCCCTGCGATACTTGCGGCCCTCTCCGCTCAACTGCACCCAAAATTATCGCTCAGGAGCGATAATCACCGCAGTGTAGCTCGGCGCGGCGAACTGAAGTTGAGCGCGAGCCAATTCGCGCTAGCTCAAGGTCGATATAATAAAACAAACAAAGAATGCGCTCAACCGCACTGGAAAAAAATTTCGTGTAAATGCGCCTTAACAATGCACTATTGTTAAATTATGCGACATGCGCGTTATCTGCATGATACAGTGCCGGCGCTAGGTCAACTGAGGCCCCCCCAAAAAGTTCACGTGGGGCCCCCTTTATCCGCCAGCAAAATGGAAGGTAAAGGTGGTTTTACACAGAATGCGATTTTCATCCTATTTTACATTTCATGCATATTCGTGCGATTTTTGATGAACGAATCTGACGGATATGTCTTTACACAAAATGCGATGGCGTCCGATTTTGCATCTACGTACCCTAGTTTAAAATCTACGCACGTATTTTGATACATTTTCGTACATAACTCACTTACGTAAATTGCATCGCATAATTGTGCGTAAAACCGATTTTGCATTTCATGCATATTCGTACGATTTTTGGTGAACGAACCTGAAGCCTGGATATGCCTTAACACAAAGTGCGATTGCGTCCGACTTTGCATCCACGTACCAATTTAAACTTCTTTATTTAAGTTGGCAAAACTTGTTTAAATTACAAAACTTATTTAAGTTGGCTTCTAAAAGTAACTGATCGTCTGACGTATACCAAGGATTTCATCGATCTAAAACCCAAAATTACAAAACTTATTTAAGTTGGCTTCTAAAAGTAACTGATCGTCTGACGTATACCAAGGATTTCATCGACCTGGAACCCAAAATAAGGACGACTGGAAAAATAATAATTAAACTGCCTGGGTATCCGGTATTGAGCAAAAAATGCAACACCTTCTCATCTAACCTAGCGGGACCGCGCGCAGGTGACAAGATTCTACGTGACGGGTTCGATTCGCGGCTGGAGCCGATCGCATTTGACATATAACGGGTGACTGCTGACTCGAAAAGCGCAAGCTCACTTTGCAGTCTACCTCAATTACTGTTGAATTTTCCGTTCTATATAATTTGAAAATAACCTCAGTTATTATTATTATAATCTAGACAGCCGGAAGTGCTAAAAATGCTTCATGCCTATCTATGCCTTGCTTTTGGGGTTCCAAATAAGATTGTGTTGCTTTTATGATCTCACAATAAAGCTTTGACAGTAAGACAAAAAATAAGGCAAGACAAATAACACAAAGCTTGGTTTATGAAGTCCAAATAAGACAAAATAAGGCCGCAAGCCAAAAATAAGGACATTTCAAAACATAAGGACAATAATATTTTCCTAGATGTACTCTCTCAAAATAAGAACAAATCTGTGAAATAAGGACAGTATGGAATCCCTGCGTATAACCGGTGCGTGAGGAATACTCATTTTTATTAAATTCTAATTCTCAAGAACGCTCTCTGGTTCCACAGAGCAAGCGTTTACCGTACTACAGGCAAATGTTTTACCTAAAATCGTTTTAACACTTCAACTATTGGCTGTTTTTGCGCTATTTAGCGTCACAACAATAAATTAAAATTTATGACAAACGGCCCAGCGCAGTGTGACAAGACGTGGGAAAAAGCAGAAGGAAAGAAAATCATCAATCCATTGGGCAATAACCGGTACTTAAAAGAACAACTGAAGTTTAAAGTAGGCCTTACTTAAAGTTATAATATGTCATAAATTTGAACTTTTAGCGATCCGTTTGACGAACCAATTCTGATCCACTTTGCTTGCGGAGTCGCATACCCCTAATGCTTTTGTGCAAAAACCATGGTAAACCTACAATCTTCTAAACACCTACCATGCACGACCCAGGGGTGCCTTGGGAAAATTCGAACTAGGGGAGCCCTGTATAATGCAAAACAATTTATTATTTTATACCAGATGTTCTTAAACTTCTTCAGTTAGGCCCCATTTGACGTTAGTTATTTTTGTCCACGCCCCACCACCACTGCCGTGTGAAAACTGTTGCCCGCCCCCCCCCCAAAAAAAGCTACAGGTGGGACCCTTTGATATCTACAAGCATTTGGGCAGTTTCGCGCTTTTTCGACTCGGTTACGAACTTTCCTCATCAGCTGGATTATTTCATGAGACCTATCCAGAAATTTCTTCAGGAAGGGCGCCCCAAACTTTCGTGCGCACAGTTTCTTTCGGTGTGTGGCAAAATCAGAGCAAATTTGAAGCAGAATCAAAATCAATTACTCTAGGGGGATCCCGGGAGCATGCTCCCCGAAAATTTCTGAAAATTTAATTGCAATTTACATTATGTACTGTAATTGCAAATTGCAATTATAGTGCTTTTTCAGCAACTTTTTGACGAAATTTTCCGTAAATTTTTTTGTCTCTAATTGGGAGTCTTATACAACAATATTCTGGGGCCCCTACAACTGCCCCCCGCCAACCGCGGGGGCCGAACTTTGGAGATGCGTTGATACGGCACTGCCCACCACGCTTCAAAAAACATGCAGAAAATATTACAATTCATTCGCAATGTCTTAATCGACTTAATGGGAAGGATATGCAGCTAATTTGAGGAAACGAGTTTTGATGTTTGACGAAAAAAAAATTGAAAATACACGTTCAATCATTAAGTCACTGCTACGCTCACGCCCCTCTTGCAAACCTTCTACGAAATACGTTCACAAGGACTTGGCCGAATTTAAGAGCCCTCCCAGGGCTCCCCCGACAAACGTTTTTTTAGAACTAGGTGAGCCGAGCCCCCCAAACCCCCCCCACCAAAGCAACCCTGGCATGACTTTATTCGAAGCAAAGCGCATGAAATAGGAAGTTAATATCGCTGTTATAACTTATATTTCATAACATGTGTATTTTTGACAGAAGAAAATTAGACTATGCTTTCATTCAACAGATCAAAAAAAAAACGTTTAGGCCTACATACATGCGATTTTGCCAACAGCAGCCTACATTTCGAACAAGAGCGACGCAATTGGAATACAACATTCATCAACCCCCCTCCCCCCCATCGTCAGCACCTTTCTACACACACGCACCCAAACAAACTAATGTGGTGTCGTAACACGGAAGTTATTAAAATCGTTTCCAAGTAAAAAAAAAGCCGCGGTGTCAGGGCCCTGACTAGGCCTGCCTAGGGCCCTGACTAGGCCCCTGACTAAGCCTGGGCCCCCCCGGCCGGATGGTTCGGGGGGCGGTTCCGCCGGCCCTGGCAGGATAAGCTTTCCAACCTAAAACTAGTCGTGCTCATTCGTTGAACAATCCTATATTGCAAAAAAACACAATAAATAAACAGTAAACAGAAACGCAGTGGCGTAGCGAAAAATTTTAAAAGGGGGAGGGGCATGATTTCCACATTTTTTTCAAGTGTATTTTTTTTCGGCAGAACAAATTTGAAGCTGATTAAGAAACAAGAAAAGCTCTAGGGGGTCCGGGGGCATGCTCCCCGGAAAAAATTTAATAATTTACTTGCTGTAATGACTATTTTAGTGCTTTTTGAATAATTTTCAAACAAACTTTGTTTGAATTGTTTGACCCTAATTTTGAGTGCTTCGCCAAATATGACGCATTTCGTTCGCACATTTTCGATTATGCGTGCTTAAGACGTAAGGCATATTGCTATCAAAAAGGTTCGAAATTATGGAAAAATTGTATACATCCAAAACATTTTTGAAAATGGATAGTGGAAGGATGTATAACCCTGGCCCTCATCACACCCCCTGGATCTGCCCCTGGCCATAAGCTACAGAAATCATCAAAAGAGTCTGGCATATTTCAGATACTTGGCACGATCAGTTTTGTTCTTTTTTACTAAAAGGCAGAGTCAAAAGGGGGGGGGGAGGGGCATGGCCCAATGCTCCCCCCCCTAAATACGCTCCTGCATAGACGTAAACAATGTATTAATGCTTAACGCAAAAGAACAATACAGTCAGTCACCACATGCTAAAAACTTACACTGCAAAACCGAAAAGTGACTAATTATCCTCATTCTAGTTTGGTAGTACTTCGTAATTTGTTGTAAGTTTTGATGTATACTTGAGTATGGAAGACGATCTTTTATTGCATTTTTCAAATCTTCCTTTCCATTCCATTCGGAGCATCTTCCATATTCCATACCCAGATTCTCCTTCCATTCCATCCTATTTTCCATTCTATTCCATTCCATAGAATGCCCTGGCTGTAAATACCAATTTTAAAGTCATTGGTTTTAATGGTTTGACCCGGCTGTGAATCAAACCCGCGTCTACAGCTCTAGAGGAGGACGCTCTTCTTCTTTCGTTTGACTCCAGCTCATCCTAGAGTGCTGGCCAGATGTTGCAGCCAATTTTTCATATCATCATTAATTGTTGAAAGGTCTTGTAAGCCACTGTGTTGGGAGGGTGAAAGAGACTACTCCTCTGAAACTTTTGTATATTATGTGCTCTACAGTTTGGGCTCTTGCTTCACACGTGCATGTTGGTGTTGGTTTCAGACCCCAACGGTGCATGTCTGCACCAAAACAGCCTACTCCAGATCTGAGGCGATTTAGTGACCCACACTTTTCGGGGGAGGTCAGAGCGTAACGGTGTAGTGGTGTTAGGGTGTTGTTATCGCACGATCTTTGTTTGTCGGCACGTCGGAGATTCGATCCTTCACTCGCTGTCTTCACGAGGCTTGTCATGTATAGTTTCCAAGTTGGCCATTATGCAACCTCTGATAATCTCGTTTCGCAATCCTTGCACGCTTTTGGTTTAAGGCACTTAGTCACACGCGATTTTCTTGCACCTTTTTTACGCCTTCTTTGTAACGGCTGCTCGTTGGCTTTTTTAGTTGACTCAGGTATACAAGCTTGTAGCACTGGACGGCAAGCAGCATTTTAGCGACTCTTTAAATTTTAATTTGTTTACAAGTTGGTTCGCTGGCGAAAATATTCGCGATTAAACTCCAAATAATTTTTGCTCAGCTGGTATCTTTTTATTTGCTCAATACATTTATTTGATTCTTTTGGATTGGTTTTCTTTATAAGACCAGTTGAGTGAAGACCCAGGAGCTTCCCCAGGGACACCAAAGGGACCGGCGCTAGGTCCAGAAGAAGTGTGGAATAAGTTCAAAGTACTGACTTAGTGTCGAGTTCTTAACATAGGGTTTAACTGGAATTGGCTGGGACGGTGGCTCTGTACCCATTTCTCGTTCCAGGCCTCCTTGATGTTATATTCGCTACTTTGGTGTTGACCTAGGTGCCGGGAGAAGGGGCGACATGATTTCAAACGTTGCAGGTCTAGGTTTTGGGAGTCTTGCGCAAGATTGTGCAGAGGGTGTTCGTCACTAGCCCATGCTTGGCGAGATATTTTGCGTGTGGCACTTTCCCTTCTCAGTTTAATGGGAGCAATTCCAGATAGGACTGGGAGGAGATGTGTGGGGGTGGGTTTCAGACAGACAGTTATGATGCGCATTGTGTCGTTTAGCGACACATCCAGCTTCATAGTGTAGGTGCTTCTCTCCCATACTGGGGCAGCGTAATCTGCCGCACTGAACACTATGGCAAGGGCTGCAGTGCGGAGAGTGGTGGCTTTAGCACCTCATGTTGAGCCTGCCAAGCATCGGATCAGGTTGTTTCGAGCCGTCACTAGAGATGTGATTAACCGTTACTTTTGAGTAACGGTTCCAAGTGATTACTTTAGAAAAGATATTCGATACTTTTTCTCCATTACTTGTGTTCGTTTAGGTAATCACGAATCAAAATCTACTCAAATCTAAAAAGAGCAGCAGAATCAAAACAATTTAATACCACGCGAAGACGAATATTTTTTCTCTTTTGTCTGCGCATGACGCTCACAAGCAGAGAGAAAATATCTGTTACTTTTTATCTGATACTTAGTAATCACTATACGGATTCGATTCAAACGATTCCAAACACGCCGCAAGCGAATATTTTTTCTCTTTTGTCTGCGTATGATGCTCACAAGCAGAGAGAAAATATCTGTTACTTTTATCTGATACTTAAATCATTACAGCAATTCGAATCAAACGATTTCAAACATGCCACAAGCGAATATTTTTTCTCTTTTGTCTGCGCATGATGCTCACAAGCAGAGAAAAATATCTGTTACTTTTATCTGATACTTAGTAATCAATACAGCGATTCGAATCAAACGATTCCAAACACGCCGCAAGCGAATATTTTTTCTCTTTTGTCAGCCAACCAAGCGTAAAGGAATTTAACTTGTCAGTCAGAAGCATTATGAAATTAAAGTAGGCGAGAGGAGTCGTTTTCTCGCTTGCTTTAAGTTAGTTCGCATGCGCTTCTGAGTTGACGTTTTGGGTAAAATTTTGATTTGAAACGAAATTTTGACTTCGGAATTGCTGCAGGCTTTTGTGCTGTAGTTATGCAACTCATTACAAAAACTAAACGTGGCATACTGTCATACACATAGATGGGCAAGTCAGTGCAAAACGTTAGCTTCGTTAAACACTACTTCGTTAACACAGTTATGTACCTCCGTTAACGTCAATTCGTTAAATTCAGCTCCAATAAACGGAAGTTAATTAAATTCGTTAAATCGTTAATTTTGACTTAAAACGGCATTTCTTTTTATAAAAAAAGCTTAAAATTTGTTAATATCAATGTTCGCGTAAGCATTTAAACAATTTTTCTGCTCACAAGCAAAATATTTTGTTGTTTTTATCTCGCTTTTTGACCTCATTGGTCCTATTTCGCTAGTTTATCGATGCCAAACTTAACCAGCAATGAGAGAAATGAGAGTTTACAAAAATTTAACGGAAGTTATCAAGCACTAACGGTAGTTAATTTAGTCCGTTAATTTCAAAAAAAATGTAACGAATTAACTAATTAATGAAGAAGTTAGCTTTGTTATTAACGAAATTGTGCCCACCTCTGCTTATACATTGACTCGTTACAAGGCTCTTTTTACTTAACATTTATAAATCTCAGGTGGCATAGTATCGAGATTAAGGGATGGCATAGTAACTTTATTTTTATATTTCGTTGGGACGATCAAAAGCAGCATAGTATCGAGAGTGGCATAGTAGTGGAGCGGCATAGTATCGAGATTTGACTGTAGCGTAGACATTTCTACTTTTTTTTTATTTAATCCGCCGAAGTGGTCACAGTACACAAACACGCATGAAAACACACACATATAGGGGAAGGTGGGGTTATTTCGGACACGGGGCTAGCTTGGACCAACCACTTCCGGTTTTATTTTTGCAGCATCATGGGACCTATAACAATCACCGCAATCTTTTCTTTTAATCGCCATATTGGTTAGGTAGCAAAATCAACTAGCTTTTTGTTGAACTTCATTTTCACGATTTTTGACAAAAAAGTAAAATCAGATGAGACGAAATCGTAAGATTTTGTGCTCACATGGCAGCAGTTTAAGCTGAAGTTTAGTATTGGTACTAGTCAGGCATGCATAAAAAACACGCAGACAAGATGAATTAAAAAAAAATTAAGTTTTGTAGGATGGATTTGCCATTTGCTAGTCGGGCTGAGCGTAGGGTTAATTCGGACATACATAACAAACCATTCGAAATAGCATGTGAAGATATTGTTTTCAAATTTGAAAATGATTTTAAATCAAATATGAAAATAATTTTAGCACGAGAAGATGTTGCTTTCAAATTGCCAGTGCCACAAATTTCTGGGTCTTCTCGACGTCCATTTTTACGCTTTTTAACTTGAGTTTTGAACTATGGAACATTTAATTTTACCAAGCTATTGAGATCATGCATAGTCTCTTTCTTTTATTCGGTTAATTTCGTTTGAATTCTTTGTTGTAAACTTTTCAAACTGTGTATGTGAATTTTACTGAAACGAGCTGTTTTTTCTATCAAAGAAAATTGATGCAGAGTGCTTTTTTATCGCAATAAATTTGCCTTTTTTTTGATGTCCGAGACTACCCCAGTGCTTGTCCGGATCTACCCCACTATTGGGGCTAGTTCGGACGTACTAGACCACCTTGCATTTTTGTAAGTAATGGCCTAATGCTTGGGGCTATTGCACTCACGAACAATGTCATATTGAAGTCAATGGGCTGTCTACAATTTTGAACAAAGAGTTCGTAATTCCGGGTTTTTAATCTTGCTCTAGAGTCACAAAAGTAAATTTTGTTCGAAATAACCCCACCTTCTCCTATACATAAATTAATAAATATGTCAAGATTCATTAATTCATAGGCTTTAAATGAAAAACATACAATTATAAGAAGTAGAAGAGATTTCTATTACCTTCATCGCAATAGCCAATGCCGAAATGATGACATTATAAATTCAACCACGGTATTTATAGTTCCGCTGCTTTTGCGGTGAAATGAAAAGAAAGAAAAAATGCGACATAAACCGGTTCAAACCAGTGTTTTCATTTCGCCTGGTTTTCATTTCGAGTATCTTGTATTGTAGATAACAAATGAATACAATTTGGGAATTGCTATTCTGACAAAACGAATCTGTTACTTCTTGTTAAACGTTACTTTTAAACGAATGGTTACTATTCGCCCATCTCTAGCCGTACTTTCCCGCGTAGGTCTTCAATGTGCTGCCTATACGTTAGTTGTCTGTCCAATTTCACTCCAAGGTATTTCGGATGTGGACTGTGTGGGAGGATGTTTCTGTTGACTCTAATAAATAGTTGGCGTTGTGCTTCCCGATTGCTCAAGTGGAAAGAAATTGAGGTGGTTTTTTCGGTGCTCAACTTAAGTCGCCACATATGTAGGGAGGAAGTCAGCAAGGGTTTCCACGTCCCTTGACAAGCTTTCTTCCACCCTTTCCCAGTTCTTATTGGAATAAAATAGAGCCAGATCATCAGCGTAGCCGTACTGATGAGAGATGGTAGTCGGGAGGTCGCTGATGTATATGTTAAAGAGGAGAGGTGGCAGCGTCGATCCTTGTGGTACACCGTTCTTGAGTAGGCGTAGACGGCTTGTTTATCTAGAACTGGTTTGTCCAGGACGCTCTTGACGGTGCGGAAGTATAAAAACACTACTACTGCTCAGGAGCGTATTTAGGGGGGGGAGCATTGGGCCATGGCCCACCCCTTTTGAATTTGCCTTTTTTTAGTAAAAAAAAACAAAATTAATGAAGCCAAATGAGAAAAATAGGCCAGACTCTTTGATGGTTTCTGTAGCTTATGGCCAAGGGCGGATGCAGGGGGGTAGGATGAGGGGTATGCATCCTCCCACCAGTCATTCTCAAAAATGCTTTTAATGTAGGCCTATACAATTTTTCCGTAATTTCGAACCTCTTTGATAGCAATAATCCTGCCCTTACGCCTTACGCACGCATAATCGAAAATGTGCGAACAAAATGCATCATATTTGGTAAAGCACTCCGAATTAGGGTCAAAAAATTTAAATAAAATTTTCCTGAAAATTATTCAAAAAGCACTGAAATAGCCATTACAGCTGTGATGGAGTCGAGTACTCAACTTCCGAGCACGAGTACGAGTACCGCAAAAAACTTCGAGTACGAGTACTGATGTTGAAAAACGTACTCGAGTAGGCCTACGAGTACCGTAAAAAAGTTGGAGTGCGAGTACGAGTACTTTTACAAATTCAGCAAAAGAACAATTTTTTAAGTTGTAACAGCTCAAAGTTTGTCGCAAAAACATAAACGAATACACTTTTTTAGTGTTTGGGATGTTGAGAAGGCGCACAACTGCAGGTGACAATTTTCTGGCAAGTATCGATAACACACAAAAATTACTATTACATTTTAAACAATTTAGGTACCTACGCAATTACACAAACCGATTGCCTTTACATGAAGTCAAAAGCATGAAAAATAAGGCTGCAATTTAATATCAGCTACTAGTTACTATTACTATCAGTGGCGTTGGAAGTACTTTTAAGTAGAGGGAGCTAAAATTTGTGTTACCATACCAACGTCTGGCGGGCTTCGCCCCCCAGACCCCCTACTTGCTATCGCAACATACACCATGCGAATCATGCACTTTACTTCAGTAAAAGTCACTTGGAGACTGCTTGATAATTCAAGCTTTCCCCTAGCTAGCATAGACACAGCAGCCAGATCGGGGTTTGCAAACGTGTTAACCTCCTTTAAGTGAACTTATTATCCGTTTAAAGCTCCTAGTCTCAGGCTCCTAGAGGAAGGAGCGCCATTAGGGGGCCATTGGGCCATGCCCACCCACCCCCTTTTGACTCTGCCCGTTAGTAAAAAAACTAATGGTGCCAAGTGACTGAAATATGCCAGACTCTTTTGATGGTTTCTGTAGCTTATAGCCAGGGGCGGATCCAGGGGGGTAGGATGAGGGGCATGCATCCACCCACCAGTCATTCTCAAAAATGTTTTTGAAGAATACAGTTTTTCAATAATTTCGAAACTTTTCGATAGCAATATGCCTTACGCTTTAAGCACGCATAATCGAAAATGCGCGAACAAAATGCGTCATATTTGGCGAAGCACTCAGAATTAGGGTCAAAAAATTTAAACAAAATCTGGCTGAAAATTATTCAATAAGCACTAAAATAGCCATTACGGCATGTAAATTTTCAAAAAAATTTTCCGGGGGAGCATGCCCCCGGACCCCCATAGAACCTTCCTTGTTTTTAAATCAGCTTCAAATTTGTTCTGCCGAAGAGAAAAAAAGTTGAAAAAATATGTGGAAATTATGCTCCCTCCTTTTTACATTTCTCGCTATGCCACTACTCCTAGGATAAGCTGGCTAATTCTAATTTGATATTTTGTTGTTTCGTTGTTATTTGCCCAAAAGTTTCTTTTCAAATTGGAGAAAATTTAACTGGACATCATAATAGAGTTACAAGAGTTTTGCACGCGAGGTTTTTACCCGAGCTATGTACACGAAATTTTTACCCGAGCTTTGTACAAGAGGTTTTTACCCGAGCTTTGTACCCGGAAATCCACCAGTTTTTCCGATTTTGTTCACTTTTGTCACGAAGTTGCGAAAGTTAGTGCGTTGGTTTGATGATATCAATGAAGAAAAGAAACAAATAGCAAGTGACGCCATAAGCATCGTTGAAGTGCAGGGTGTATTGTAGTTATAAATTTTTGAAAGGAGGGCTGAAGGGGGCTCGAAATTTCTATGGAGGAAGGGCTAAAAAATAGAGGGGGCTTCAGCCCCCACCTTCCAACGCCCTTGATTACTACTGTGATTTATAGCGGTATTTTTATTCCGTATATTTATCGGTTTACACTATTATTTTTTAATTTTAGCTTTAAGATTCATTTTTATAAAATAATATTAATTAGTGCATAGTCGTATTAATATTTCAAACACAGTTTACATGCGTTATCAAAAGACTCGACTTATTATCAATTTCTTGCAAAAAAAAAAGCAAATTTTGCCTACAGCTACAACTCAGCTACAGAACAACTATGCAACTAAGCTATCTCTATATGACCTAAATTTAACACTCAAAATATTGCCTTTAAATCTAACTCTCGTTCTTTTTCGGATACCCCTACCATGCAATACCATAGCAAAGCTATTATTTGGGATTGGCAGATAACAGCAATACATGCACTGTAGAAAATGTTCTATCAACATCTGAGGTGAAATCGTAAAACGCAAACCCAACTGTTACAGTCTTTGTAAAACACGTGGCTCGATTTCTGTAACACGTAACTTTAATTGCAAAATGAATTAAAAGTCGCTACAACTTTCACACGTTTTCTGCAGCAGAAGAGCGTTTGTTGTCAAACAATACTATTTGCTGTTGACCCAATACTGTACTGCAACCACGTTGTAACGCATTCAAACGCTTGATTTCGCTCGTTCTCACCATTAAATAGTTGTATGTTCTGCTGCAGTCTGCACGGATTAAAGCAAAAGCAACTCAATAAAATCAATTTATTTACGGGTTTTATTGGCTGTAGTTTGCTATCGAAAGTTCATCTTGTTTGTTACTTCTAGCGAAGGCAAATGTACTCGTGTACTCGACGCTTTTTTTGAACGAGTACCGAGTACATTGACCTTCGAGTGCGAGTACTAACCGAGTACCTGGGGTTCGAAGTTCGAGCACTCAAAAAATGGTACTCGAGTACGAGTACTCCGTCACTGCATTACAGCACGTAAAATTTCAAAAATTTCGGGGGTAGCATGCCCCCGGACGCCCCTAAAGCTTTTCTTGTTTCCCAATCAACTTTAAATGTGGAAATTATGGCCCTCTTCTTTTAAAATTTCTCGCTACGCCACCGCTATTTCTTTACAGTTCATTATCCACATGACAGCAAATTCATGCCTGCGTTCCAAGCAGTGGTGTAAAAAGTGCTTTTGAAACTGTGCTTAAGTAAGAATTATTGTTCGTCGTCGTCGTGTGGTTGGGCATCCTCTTCCGACGGTTTAGATGTTGACGGCGTTGATTTTAAGCCAGCGTCGGGTGTCATCATCCAGGACCAACAGACCTTGTATTCCTTTTGGTGCACGATGTAGGGGGCATGTAGAAATGATGTGGTCTGCAGTTTGCTCAGAGGCACCACACTCACAATTTGGTGAAGGAGCAGCACCCCATTTGTACATGGATGAATGGAATCGCCCTACGCCAGTCCGCAGACGATTCAGTTTTACCCAAGATGTTCTGGGCAAACCTATTCCAAGAGGCTTAGGACTGGCCCTGGCAATAAAAGCATGAAACCTTGATGCACTTTTCAAGTACTCCATGTTCCATACATAATCCATCCATTGCCCTGCACGAATGTCTGATTCGGTCAGACTATCCAGTAGTTTCTGTGCAGCGGGCGTCTTGATTTGAGCCTTCCCTGGTGCGCATTTTGTTTCCCGACCAGCTGCTCATGTAGAATGTGATCAGGGTTAAGGGTGGCGCGGTTAGCCAGGGATAGTGTCGCTCCTCGACGGCGAAGCTCAGCTGGCTGGATGCCTGCGAGGATTGGCAAGTAGTCCGTTGGAGTGGGTCGCAGACATCCAGTGACAATGCGCAAGGCGTCATTTAAAACACTATCGATTAGCCGAGTGTGAGCACTACCACACCAAACAGGTGCGCAGTACTCAGCTGCGGAGTAAACCAGGGACAAGGCGGCTGTTCGCAATGTTTTGGCTCCTGCACCCCATCCCGAGCCTGCAAGTCGCCTCAACAGTGTGACGCGAGTGGAAAGTTTCTTGCGCAATGCCTCTAGGTGATGACGAAAAGTGAGCGACCTGTCCAGCTTTACACCAAGGTAGGTTGGAGTTGGACAGTATGGCAATAGTTTGCCGTTGTTGAAGATTTTGAGCTCACGTTTCGCCTCTCGGTTGTTTAAATGAAAGGCCGTCGTCACCGTCTTAGTGTGGCTGAGCTTCAGCCTACAAGTCTGGAGATACGCTGAAAGTGTTGTCATGTCTTGGCTTAGAGTGCCTTCCAAAGTCTTCCAGTCTTTCGAGGTATGCATCAATGCCAGGTCGTCGGCATACGCATACTTCTGGGAAATTGTGGAAGGCAGATCGTATGTGTAGATGTTAAAAAGGAGGGGAGCCAAGACTGATCCCTGTGGGAGACCATTTCGCAAACGTCGTAACCTGCTTCGCTTGCTGTCACCGATGGAAAGGGTGAAGCTTCTATTCCGGATAAGTTCCATAATCATTTGGACCATGTGTTTATCAGGAAGGAGTCTCAGCAGCTTACAGGTGAGGTCACGATGCCAGACAGTGTCATAAGCAGCTGTCAGATCGACAAAAACAGCACCGGCCTTCTTCTTGGTCTCAAATGAGTCCTCGATGTGTTGGGTAGCCTAAGTAGAACAGTTTGGTCTACTGTGGACCTCCCCTGTCGGAACCCAGCTTGCTCCCGAGGAAGAAGCGGGTCGACAATGGGCTCGATACGGGTGTAAATGAGCCTCTCGAAGATCTTGTAGGGGACACAGAGCAAAGAGATGGGGCGATAGCTCTTGGGGTCCTCTACAGGTTTCATTGGTTTGGGGATCGCGACAACCAACGCTCTTCTCCAGATTTTTGGAATTTTGAGGTGGTGCAAATAGGATGAAAGAAAGCCACACAGCCAGGATTTCAGGGCAGCTCCAGCATGGAGCAAAAGCTCAGGGCAGATAGAGTCTGGGCCTGGAGCTTTTCCTGGTTTCAGATGTTTGAGGGCGGCTGCGAATTCTGAGGGAGTAAAGCTTCCACAGACATTCACTGCACTTGTTGTAGAGGCCCTCCAAAGATCAGACACTTCTTGAGACACAAGCCGGGATGACTTGCGATCAATATCCTCGTATTTGCCGTTATTGACCCGTACTGATGCGATGGCATTGGCTGAAACTGCACAATGCCGAGGGGAGCGTCGTGATCTACCAGTTAAGTTGTTTAATATGCTCCATGCTTTACGACTGGAGTGAGAAAAGTCGATGGTTTGGACTGCCTCAGAACATCGGTCCCTGCGTTTTCTGTCAAGCCTGGACAGCAGGGCAGAAGCAGCCCTGCTAGAGTTTGATCCCTCAGGCGATTGCAGGAACATCTGATAGAGGTTCTCACACTCAGCATCCCAACACGGAATGTGGTCGTTTCGTCGACCACGTGGGATATACTTTTTGACTGCAGTGCTGATGGCATTACAGAAGTCCTGGTATGCCCGGTCCACATCAGATGTATCAGGTGGCAACAAGCTCTTAGCGAGTTGGTTGGTCAGGGCATTGTAATGGCTCCATTTGGCCTTGCGGAAGTTCCATCGCTTAACAGGCATACTCGGAACTGACAGAGTGAGCCATGGTGGAACAATGAGCGAAGGTCGATGTTGTGACCTAGGAAACTTCTCTAAAATACGCCTGTCAGGTAAGCGACTATCAGGACCAACACTAACAAACGCCAGGTCCGGGTTGGTGCCAGTGTTCCAGCGGCCTGAGTGGAAAGTGGCCATATCCTTTGGGTCATGGAGAGGGACAAGACCATTAAGGCTTGCCCAAGCAACAAGGCACTCTCCATCAGCGCTGACCCGGAAGGGTATCCACTCTTCCCGATGCTCAGAGTTATTGTTAATGACGGCAAAACTACTTGAAGTAAAGTAAAAAGTATTGACTGAAAAAAGCACTTCGGCAAAAGTAAAAAAGTAGTCATTTAAAAACTACTCAAGTAAAAGTAGGCAGTGGTGTAAAGTAACGAAATACTTTTACTTGAGTAGATTACTTAAGTAGTTTTTTTCGGTAACGAGTACTTTTTTGAGTAGTTTTTTTTGGCTACTTTTACGTTTACTTACAGTAAGTACTTTTGTATACAGTAACTCTACTTGGGTAGTTTTTATTTTAGAAAAGTAGAAGTAGTTTACTATTGTGGCAATTGAGTTACAGTCTCGCCTTGAAATCCCTCGTTGCGCCTAAAATCTGTATTTACACTCCAATTCTCCATTATTCAACTCCATAACACTCGGTCTCGTCATCGCCATGGAAACTTCACCCCATGCAATAAGAATTACGCTGTCGCCTTTGATACTAAACGTCATGCAGGGAAGCTATAAATACCAATTCTTAAGTCATTGGTTTAACCCAACTCTGAATCGAACCCCAAGTCTACCGTTCCAGAAGCAGACGCTCTATCCAATTGGCCATCTGGGCGGTAATAATTTCTTTTGTTTCACCATTTTGCCACCTTCAAAGCAAGTCCATCATCGCCGCAGCGGCAAGTGTGTAGTTGACACTTTAACATCTGAAAACGCTATACGAGTACTTTTACTTGAGTAGTTTTTAAATGACTACTTTTTTACTTTTACTTAAGTGCTTTTTTTAGTCAATACTTTCTACTTCACTTCGAGTAGTTTTGCCGTCAGTAATAATAGGCTACTCTTACTTAAGTGCAGTTTAAAAATACTTTTTACACCACTGAAAGTAGGCTATAGCGTTCTGAAACTTTCAAGTGTCTACCGCACACTTACCGATGCGGCGATGATCGACTAGCTTTGATGGTGGCAAAATGGTGAACCAAAAGAAATTGTTACCGCCCAGACCCCAGATGGCCGCAGGGCTGCGAACTCGATCGAATTTAATCGAGTTCAACCTATTTTAGCAAGTCCGAGTTTTCTAATTTAATTATTTACGAGTTCAAATTTGAGTTCGACAGAAATAAGCTTTTTCGAGTTCAGGCAGATGAATATCCAAAATCGAGACAACTTTTTTACCGCCAGTGCTCATGCAATTAAAAAGATAAAAATATTTCGCTCGTGCAGTAGGTTCAAGACTAGGCTGTATCTCAGCTGTTTAGTACCATCGAAATTGTCAGTGTTGTGGTCACAATTGAACAACAACCTATATTTCGCAGTGATCTTTTCAACAATTTAAATATCTTTCTAATGAACTCGAACAGTTTTATTCGAGTTCAGAAAAAATAGTTTTTCAAGTGCAAATTCGAGTTCGGCAAAATGATCGAGTACTTTCGAGTTCAAGTTCGAAGCCGTGGAAGGCCGAGTGGATAGATCGTCTGCTTCTGGAATAGGTAGACTCGGGGATCGATTCAGAGTTCGGGTAAACCAATGACTGAAAACTTGGTGCTTCGGTGCATGACGTTCAGCATCAAAGGCGACAGCGTAATTCGTATCGCACGGAGTGAAGTTTCCATGGCAATGACGAGACCGAGTGTTATGAAGTTGAATAATGGAGAATCGGAGTGTAAATAAAGATTTTAGGCGCAACGAGGGATTTCAAGGCGAGACTAGTAACTCAAGTGCCACAGTAGTAAAATACTTGTACTTTTCTAAAATAGAAACTACCCAAGTAGTGTTACTTTAAACTAAAAGTACTTTAGTAAACGTAAAAGTAGCCAAAAAAAAAAAAACTACTTAAAAAAGTACTCGCTACCGAAAAAAACTACTCAAATGAAAGTGTTTCGTTACTTTACACCGCTGACATGCACCCGTAGGCCTAAATCATGATAGTTTACGCAGCGATGAACTGCTCCTCTCGTGCTATGTTGTGACTCGTTAACATTTGATAATCTAAGCGACGAGCCGAGGCTGGTTCCTCCAGTTTCAGTACATAACTAACAGTTCTAGACCCGCTTATCCTTGGGGGGTCGCGAGATTCTAATTCAGAGATTAAGCAGGAGTTCAAAAATTAAAATTGGGTAGGTGGCTGGAGTCGTAACTCCGATTTTTCAACTTCTCGGGAAGAATTGTAAAGTGGTTGGTTTTCAGATAAATGCTCAAATATATTTTGTAGGCTTATTTGCATTTACTTTCTTATTTTATCCTCCTATCATGAGAAAGCGATACAACGAGCTCGCTTAGAAGATACTGGCCACATATCTATCACTAAGATAGGGAATCACGCGAAGTGCCTTTCCCAATTAACGTCGCAACTAGTGAACAAGCGGGTAGCGGGCTTGTCGCTGCAATGTGCCCGTAATGCGTCAAGTCAAGCAAGGAAGCTACGAATACCAATTAAGAAACCACTGGTTTGATGCGACTCTGAATCAAACCAAAGTCTGCACTCTGCAGCCTAAGAGGCTGACGCTTTTACCACTCAACCACCTGAGCTGTTCAAATATGTCCAGAATCATGAAGTGATGCAGTTGACCTAAAGGCTAGTTACAGTGTTGTGATAAGACGCAAATATTATAGGCCTATCACCGGCAGTACAAACAAGCTTGTCCGTGAAAAAAGGATTCCCATGGGGTGGGACATGAATTGCTATGGGATGGGATGGGACAGAAAAACATGTCCCACGGACAAGCCTGAGTAAAAAGGAGTTCATATGATGGATAAAAAAACGATGTTAACAGAAACATAGCCCGGCTGAAAACAGCAGATAGAATTACCAAACGTGCGCTAATTTATTTGAAGTTACGATGCGCTATTTACAAAATTTCAAAGGTTACAAAAACTTCCAAACAAACCACTCTTTACATTTGGCGAACATGCTTAAATAAAAAAAAAATCAACAATTATCTAAATGTAGACATCAGTAATATGGATCAAACAAACCAACAGAAAAAAAAACAAAAGCACAAACGCAGAGATGCAAGCCAAACATTTTTGAAGAAGTGACAAGATCAAATGAGATTAGATGCGTGATTTCAAACATAATGCGCTTCGAAAATTTTGATACTTCCAAATTGAAAATTCATTACTTCAAAATTTCACAGGTTTTGAAAGTTTCGATACTTCAAAATTTTAATCGTACGCTTAGCCACGAGTAAATTAAACACAAATGAAAACATAATACCTATTTCATCAATATGTAAAAATCAAGCAATGTTAACACAACAGCCTAAGATGAAAATAAGCTTAGATGAGCTTAGCTTAAATAAAGCTTAATAAAGCTAAGATGAAAAAATTAGAGATGAAAATCAAGCTGCTGACTAAAAAAACTTGTGAGATAGAAATAACATCACTTCAAACAAATTTGCTTTTAAAAAAAGAATTGGTAGGTTTATGCATAAAATTCTTAAAAACAATAAACTTCTTGTTTTAGTGGATGAATGCGGTGAGGGAAAAATAATAATCGCGGTCCTTTCAGCAGGAAATTACAACTTGCCGGCTTTCTTTTTTCTCGGCCGATTTCTTCCCTTCTTCATTTTCGAATCTATAATCTGCTGTGATTTTTTCTTCAAATAGTCTCGCGTTGGCGCGGTGTTGTCATCATCACCGCTTTCGTCATCATCTGAAACAATCGTTGCTTGCCATCAGTTTATATCACGCACGAGTATGTGTTTTCAAAATAAGGTGAATTGACACAAAGTCACAAGTGAAAAGCAGAGAAACCGGACGGTGAGCTCAGTTGTAAAGCACACGCTATCAGGTCTGGGGTTCGGCTCTCGGACCGGTCAGATCACCACAGTGTCGCCAACGGCTCGCCACCGTTGCGATAAGCCTCGCCACTCGTTACACGTTTCGACGTAATACCGCGAGTATAATGAAGATTTGATTTTTGATATGCGATTAACGCTGCTAGAGTCCATAGCATTCTAACTAATAAATTACTATCAGCCTATTTCCATTCTGTGGGCTGTTGATCCGCGGGCTTTGCTTGAATTAGATAAAACTTTTGTTTTTTGTGGGCTATCTTTGCAAAGTCAAGGGCTTTCCTGGCCGCACTTAAGAGGTGGCCTGCGAAAGTGGGCAGTCAGAAAGTTGCCCTTAGCCCGACCAACGTTTTTCGTGGACATGGAAAAAGGCTATACGTCAACACACGAGTCTTTCAAGGCTTACCTTCATATGCGTCGTGCTTCTGCGCAGCTGGAAGAGGAATGCGAACGTTATAGGATGGAAGCTTGTTCTCGATACTTGAATGAAACTAAACGAAAAGGTTGCTGTTTATATATTTATTCGATAGAATAGCAGTGGAATTATTAGAAAGCGAAAGAAAAGTAAAACCAAGCTTCTTTACTCGCATTTCGCATTGCTTAGTGTCACTACTGATGATTGATAAATCAACGCTGTCGAAACGTCCAGTTTCGGTGAAAAATTACTTGTTGTTTCTTCCATTCTTAAGCCATTTCTTCCCTGTATTTTCCGTATTCCGAAGTTAATTCGGAAGTATTACTTCGTAAGGGAACCGGCCGGTTAGCTCAGTTGCATAGCGCACGCTATCGGCGCGGGAGGTCTCGGGCTGTTCAATTCGGCACGGTGTCGCCAACGACTCGCCACCGCTGTGACGTTTCTTCAGCGCTGTGTTGCCGAGACGCTAAGCCGCGGAAATTGACTCTACCACTCGTTATACGCTTCGGCGTAATAGCGCTAGTGTAATGAAGATTTGGTTTTTGAGTTTTGAGCACTCTGGGATGTCCAAATGTTTTAACCTTCCAACGCCTACATTAGCTTCGCTGCAACATAACATCAAATTAGAGAATCTGGTAATACGCAGAAGAGGATAATCAAAAAAATTATTGAACCTTTCACATCACCGGCTACACTTTATAAGCTCGAAGTATCCTCATATGAAGTGCCTCAAGTTCTTTTAAAATAAAAATTTTTACCTCTTCTTCTTCCATCTGTCGGAGGATGTTCATCAGCTCTTTTCCATCCAGATCCTCCAAGAGTTTAAGAAGTTTTTCTTCAGACACGGAGAGAAGATCAAGAACATATTCATCAGACGATGGAGAAAGATGAGCGGTAGGCACATGGCTTTTGATCTGAAAAATATTTCGATAAACACCGGGAAATTATGCAGCAGGGATACGAACTTGAACTCGAGAAAACTTCCTGAACTCGATGTCCAACAGAGTTGCATGAGTTTTCCACTTATACTTAACTTTCCAAAAATTAACCGTAGGGCGGGACAGCACTGTTCCGGGCTATCAGCCTCAATCAGCCGCATTCAGGTAGTGTACATTCATCGTCCTAAATGATGAATGAATGACCTTGCAAAGGTCTATCATTCCTCCCGATTAATTTACTCCAAAAAATTTAACCTTTGTGGTACGTAGACAGTTACGTCACACGCCAGTTAAATCCCTTTACGTGGCCAGGGTGAAGATCAAAAACTATGAAGTTATGTCCTTCCTGGCCTACTGAACTCATTCATCCAGAGCGGCGAATGTACTTTACCTGAGTGCGGCTGATGAGGGCTAAAAGCCCGAAACAGCGCTGTCCCGCTCTACGGTTACGTGTTTACTGGAGTTGCGTTGCAACTGTTGGTGATGTAGAGCTGTTATAGCCTCCGACCCGACAAGAGGATGTCGTCATGACCAGTGATGTAAAAAAATTTTTTAGCGTTGTTTTTTATTGCCTTGTTTTTTTTATTTAGTAAGGAATAGTTTGGTAGGGATGTGTTTTACTCGGTGAAATGTTTATTCCAAAGATTTCCACTTGCTATGAATCCCTTCATCGGTCTATTAATTAGAAACAGTTTCCAGATAATAGGCTACAGTACACACCAATATCTGGCGCCCAACTTCAAGCAGCGCTGTCAGCTCTAGGACGTTGCACTAGAGATCAAAGGGCATTGCACCAGAGGTGTTTGATACCGACATGCACGTATTTGACCTTCGCAAAAAAATTCTACTTTCATTGAGAGCTTTTAGTTGTTAATTTTAAATACTCAGTAGCCTGCAAGAGTTTGTTCAGGCATCGCCACTCGCTAATACTCTATTCTTAGTTTGATGGTAAGAAGGAAGAGCTTTTTAAACTATAAACTGGATCAATGTTAAAGCCATGCTGTGAAAAACAACATCTCAACTGCTCTTTTTTGAGCTTAATATACCAATTAAGCTCATTGATTGATCTACTTAATTCTGCACTGCCACTACGGCAAATTTCGAAAGGAATATGGAAATTGGAAAAGCGACTACTACAACTGCTGCTACGGCATGGTTCCCATGTATAATACAGCCGCAGTGCATTTTACACTTCAACAAAAACTTTTTATAAAAAGCGTTTAAAACCGCTGCCCTCCCCCCCGCAGGCAAACGCACAAAGCTTTCTACGTAATTGTTAAATATACAGCCAGCATTACTCCCGCATTAAACGTATGTCAAAGCTAGTTCTGGGAGAAGGGGTTCAATTCCGTTTTTCATATGCCCTGAAGTTTCAACGCGATATGGGGCAAAAACTTTATTCACGAGCGTAATCCAGGTCTGTTAGCTCTGTATCAGTAATGGGACTGTAGCTAAAGCTTTAAATCAGGTGTATGGATTTCTAGCTTCATGTGTGACTATGACGTTACAAACGAAAACAAAATGTGTCCAATTTCAACATCATATAAAAATATTAGAGCGCCAAATTACGTTAGCCTCGGAAAACTATCCAGGCCGGTATGGAAAGGAATCATCTATACTGCATATAACAATATTTTGGAGTTAAGTTTTACACGTTCGATTGCAAGGAAACCATAGTCGTTTGGAGATTGCAAAATGATAGGTCCGGCAAAAGTTGAAGCACAAAAGCTCGTCTTTCAGAGAAAGTTAACTGGCATGGCTTGTGTCCCCCCACCCCTTTTAATTCCTGGGCGCCTTCCTGTAGCATTAGAAGTGTTAAAAATGGTTTATGGTGGTAACAAGCCCGAAAATTCGTACAAACTCTGCACTTGGCTACCAGCATTTGATTAGGAAGTGCATGGAAAAGATACTGCAGCGTTAAACCGCCTATTTTCGCTATCTGTACTTTGGGGATTCATCGACCACTTCACACATCAGGTTACACAGACATATTTTCCAGAGCTTATTGCAGATATGGGCCTGATGCTGCAGCAACAATCGCATCCACATTAATTCAGAATTTCTTCTCCCGCACTACGCCCAACCGTGGGGATCCGGATTCAGCAAACCCTAGCTCTAGGAGCCCTGCATCAAAAACTGAAGACCAAAAAGGTTACCAACTAGTTGCTCAGCTGGAGTAATCATCTTGAAAATTCATCTTGATTTCACTCACCCGCAAGGGGGCGCCCCAGATCCATAGCCATAAGCCACTGCTGCAAGATAACACCGGATTTGGATGCCATTTGATCTCTTTTATTCAGTGTTAAAACTAAGGTAGTAACAGCAGCGCAAACAGAAAAAAACTTTCAATTACAAAAAAACATGTTTTTTAAAATGATTTTTTTTCTAAAAAAAATAATTTTTTATAGAAAACAAGTATTGCTCCAGGATAGTAACATTTACATCTCTAGTCATGACTCCCTTTCAGTAAGCCAGGAAGGACATAACTTTATGGTTTTTGCCAAAAATTGTTTGAACTCAGCCTAAACCCGATAAAAACTACTTGACCTAAGCACAAACTTAGTAAAAATCACAAAACTTGAAAAATAAAAACGAAGGAAGTTGAATTCGAACTCGATTAAAACGCTATCGAGTTTACAGATCTGATAAGCAGATAGTTTCAACTTGGATGATGAGCCCGGTAGATGAAAAATTCTGCTAAGCACAGATTACAAGTGCTTTAACGCCTTGTTTCAGTGGAAAAGATCAATGAAAATCAACAGAAGTTGCTTACTGTAGTCTGAAAAAATCACACGCGCTATTACGGTGTTGTTTCCCCACGAAATAATTTCTTTTAGGTAAAATGTAAAAAAAAAGCCGATACTGAGAATTAGAATGCTCGCAGAAATGATAAAATCATGGCTCAGACCAGGAATGAGCAACAGTGCAACATGGGGCATGCGTGCCCCAGTGGCACGCCATAAGCTCCAACATGGCTCGCGAACAATTTAACAAAAAATATTTTTTACATTTATAATAACTTGTAATAATCAGGTTTATATCGAAATAAATTCAAATTACAATGAATTGTGTTAGCGAGCACTTCTTATTGATTTGTGTTGTAATTGTGAAGTTTGATGTTATTTGTATGCATTTACGGAAGTTCGAAATACAATACCATAAACTATTCGAAAGTGGTGTGGCACGCGACATGATTTTTTTCGAATACTTAAGCACGTATTCTCATTCGAGTTGTGCACCTCTGACTTAGACAAAGTAATTACGGTTTCGATTATAAGTCGAGATGTTTAGGATGAGAGTTCTGAGTCTGAAATGAGTTTAGCCTGGATCAGCTGTGCAAAGCGAGGCTGACGAGACTTTTATTATAGTCGAAACATTAATTTGTCCCTAGCAAATTTCTCATCTAACTGTGGTTTGCTTTTTACGAAATTGCTGAAATAACACAAAATCCCGAATCAATGTTTTGTATCAACAAAATTAAGTGTGTGCTACTCACAATTTTCAAATGTTGCAATTTGTCAGCAAGATGCTCCACTCCAGCTTTCACACTCACAAGCACATTACTAGCTCGTTCCAACTTCTCAGACGCCTCATCACGACGTTGTTCTTCCTCTTTGAACTTATGTTCAAACTCTTCTAAAATTCTCTGACCACTGAAACAAAATTATTGAACTTGTAACAGAGCCGGCGCCAGAGCAATCGACTGGGAGGGATCAATGTTTGTAAAATTACAAAAACGCTTCGTAGCTACTTCATGCCACCATCTCTTGCAACGAGCTGACATTGATCTGAACCAGTTTTTGTGCAAGCGTTACATATCACAGCTATTTCATGCCGTTTTACCAGTTCGAGATAAAAAGAAAAGCAGTGGAACACGCTCAGTCACTTGTTGTGTTGCTAGAAACCCAATTTCCATATTTGATATTTTTTATTTCAAACGATAAGCTGTGCGAAACAGTTCAGGTGAAGTTGTTTCAACAAAATAAAAAATGTTTAATGCACAAACGCTGCACACTTCGAAAAATAAGCTTGTTGGTTAGGGGGGCCAGGCTCCCTTTGACGGCGGCTCTGACTTAAAAATGACCAAATACACCGATACGAGGGACCATTATCAAACACTGTTGCACCAATCCTGCGTCCATGCTAATTTTTAAACACGCTTTTGCATTTTTTATTGTCATTAGCACGTTTTAACGTATATCGTTAAGTTGCTGTTTCTTTATTTCTATTTCCACTATCTTCGTGTGATTATGTTGCTCGTTTTTTATGGTTAGAAAACAAAAATTCCATCAACCCCAAGAGCGGCAAACACAAACTCTAACGGTCAAATCTTCACCTCCGCACTACCGCAGTACGATGAAGGCATGTGCCTCAACGAAAATTACTCACACTCACCGAGTAACGAGCACTGACGACATTACTTGGCGAGTCTGAGAACCGCATTTTACGGACCTCTTCTAATCCTTTCTTTTTTCTCAACATTTGATTGTGCGCCTGGTGCGCCTGGTGTATGGATCAAATAATGCTTTATTGCCATTACAATATAGAATTTTTTGTTTGATGAGCTATGTGCGATAACCCGATACTTCACAAAAACCGTTGCGTATTATAGTCCGGGGCTCGTTTATGCATGAAAAATACAACAACAAAAAACAACAATTAAAGGAATTTGTTGAAAGAGCGCGTTATGATCCTTAAGATACGCCATCTATGACGTTACGCGCAATTGATAGAAGACTATCGACTTGCTGGTTGTCGAACACTTAACTGCCTAAAAACTGTTTCTCACCTTACACCCTCATCCGCTGAAGAAAATCAAACATATCCAGTTGTCACCGACTTAATTAACTATTGAAAAATAATTACAGGTGTAGCACTGAAAGATTTGCTTTGGGTAAAGTTTCCACTAAATTTCTATCAGCGAAAGAGCATAAGAAAATAATGTTTGTTGTGTTGAATTCTCATTTTCATTCCTATATTGAGTTCCTAACAAATCAATCAATTGGTTTAGAATAAAAAACGAGTCCACATCGCGCAGCTAGTGCTTTCTCTAAAAACAAAAACCCAAGATGAGTTAACGATGAAATACAAGTCTACTAATGGTCGGTCAGCTCAGTTGTCAATCACATCACCATTGGTGCGGGAGGTCTGGAGTTCGGTTCCTCGGCCGGTCAAATCGGACACAGCGTCGCCAACGACTCGCCACCGCTGTAACATTTCTTTGAGGCAATGTGACCCAGGCGCTAACGTACGGAGATGGACCCCGCCACTCGATACACGCTTCGGCGTAATACCGCGGGTATAATGAAGATTTGATTTTTTTATACGAGTCTACTAAGTATTGAGTTACGTACAATTCGTGTGACCGCTTGTTTCCTTTGTCATAACATTACAATTCGATTTCAGCAGGTCAATCAAGCATATTTGAGCTCACAGTAAAGAATAGGTTTTTGCGCTGTTAACACTGCCGACTTCATTGTAAGTGACACCTCATCATTGTTTCGTGTTCGCAAATGCATTTACTCATTTAAACGTATTTTCCAATAATCTCACTCGCGGAAAATATTGTTTACTTCATAAAAGCATAGAAATATGTAAGTCTGTGTAGGATAAATTCATCTTTAATCAGACAGCATGTCCCACCCTCTCAGAATTTAACCAAACTCAGCATGTCAGGAGAACTTATTGAGAAACTCCCAATTCCCAAATTTCATCTTTATCTTTGTACTTTCCGAGAAAATCAACTCTGAAATTTCTTGACGCTAGGTGGCTTTTTTCACGCTTCAGTGATTTTTGCTCCCCGAGCCTCCCCCTTACAGTAAAATGTTGCAAACAAATGCTAGATGTATGTTTTTGGGGGTGTAGAATCCATTTTTTCACTTAAAAATAATGTAAAATGATCAGAAAAGTTGCTATCAGCAAATATTGGTGATTGAGTTTACGCACAATTTTCTCAACTCTCCGGAGGTTTACAAAATTCTGAAATATGTCATTTGATTCATGAATGCACGCATTATCCCGAAATACAAGCATAAGTCTTGGCAAAGTTGAATAACACTTTGAATATTCAACTGCATTGTTTTGACTTAACGAAAAATTTTTTCCAGTATGTCTCCCATGTAACAGACCCTTTGCACTGTAGCTTACTGCGCATGCGCGACAAAGCGATGTCTGCGTGAGTTGCCATAAAGCGATCAAGTTACTCTAGAAATGAATGGCAAATAAGAAAAACTTCGTTTTTTCGTATAACAACGGCAAAGTTTTTTACATAAGTGAGTGTACTGCTTAGTAAATGTGTGATAGAACATAAATATCATTTTAAACCAAAAGTATTTGCTGCGTAAGGTATATTTTTGTAGAGTTCAGTGTTTACCGTAACGGCTACGTAGACATTTTGCAACTCTTAAACTGCGACATCATTCATATAATTATAATAAATGAGTTTCAACTTACTTGCATAGCACACTATTTAAGCTTTATGATTCGTTTAGGTTCAGTACAATTAAAGCACAAACTTAATAATTAAGCACTCTGCGATCTGCATTGTCACTAATGTAATTAATTTGTAAACAATTTAACCATACAAAACATGAAAACGACTTGTGAAATAACGCTGTCCTCAGCAAAGGTTTTGCACGGGTTTCTCAGCAAAGCAATCTCGAAGGCAAAATCAAGAAAATTTTCAAGTCTGAATTTGAAAGAGCGAAGTTATGCGCTCCTTATGGTTAAGACAACCCAACGTAATTCCAGTTTACAAATACCAGAACCACCGGCGTCAAAAGCAAATTTAAAAAAAAATTTCTGACTTTAACTGTTTTATAAAACATTAATAAATGAATATCTTTTGTTTTACACAACAAAATAGCTTTCATTTCAACAAAAAAGCAACGCAAAATAGCGATTTTACTATGGTTTACCATATGCGAACTCGCTTTGATGGCAACTTTTTGCTAAAACCACTTCGTTACGCTTGATTGAGCGTTAGTGTGAGAAGCGTCTACTGGCATTACACTGTAACCTACTCAAAAACCATTAGAAAAATGAATATCTTTTGAATATCTTTTGTTTTACACAACAAAATAGCTTTCATTTCAACAAAAAAGCAACGCAAAATAGCGATTTTACTATGGTTTACCATATGCGAACTCGCTTTGATGGCAACTTTTTGCTAAAACCACTTCGTTACGCTTGATTGAGCGTTAGTGTGAGAAGCGTCTACTGGCATTACACTGTAACCTACTCAAAAACCATTAGAAAAAAAAGTAAGGCTGTTAATATGGTATAAATATATCCAGTCGTTATATATCGCATACATACCGGCTGAATTGAGACTACTGACTATTATAAAGGGAATGTTTTTCATCTTATGTGCAGAATTAAATATGGTTTCAAACTTTTTTTTTTCTGCAGAGCTAACCATATGACAATTTTTGTAAAGCAATATATGTATATATATATTTAATCACAGCTAAAAAATTTCAATTTTGAAAAATATGTATCAGTATAACACTATCTTCAATATATACACTTTTTATAATGTATATACAGGCATAGAAAATAGAAAATCATTTTTTCTTGAGAAAAGCAAATAGTAAGGGGGAGAGAATTTTTATAAGAAATTTGTTTTCTTTGTATCCGGTGTCCCAAAAAAAATGAACCACTTTTTGTAAAGTATTTTCTGGGTGATTATACACTCAAAATTATTGAAATTTTATGCACAGTAATCCAAGTACAGGTACTAAAAAATTGGTTGCATATTATGCGAGTATTACCAAATTAAAAATGATAATTCCAAAAATTTAGTATCGCGAGCAAATACGAGTTTATTTCAGTGTATGCTTAATGTGACCTCCATATACTTCCACAACTAAACAAGGGTGTTTCTTCGAAAAAGAAAATGCTCTTGCGTCTTTTTTCTATAGATATGTTTATTTCATACATCTAGAGACCGGTGCTTGGTGTATCGGTTAAGAGCGTCCGCTTGGTAGCCGGTAGACTGGGGTTTTATTCCCGGACGGGTCATACGACAGACTTCAAAAGTAGAATTCGCAGCTTTCCGCCAGGCGTTCGGCACAAGCAGAAGCGCAAAGGGTTAAGTGTATGTGTGTTGTTCATGTCGTATGTCCTGTAAGTCCTCCAACAGCGCTCAATCATTCATCATTGATATTTGTAATAGCCCGCTTATTGAGAATGGCCTACACAAAGTGTGCTTAGCACCTGTTGTCCCGTACCTTATTTTTATAGACTTGTAATGTCACAAAGCGCTTATTAGACTCACATAAATTTCTTCTGATACTAAATTTTTTGAAACATCATTTTTAATTTGGCAATACTCGCATAATTTGCAACCAAGTGTATAGATATTATGTAAAAGTGTAAAGAATATACTTGGATTACTGTGTATAGAATTTCAATAATTTTGAATTTATAATCACCGAGACAATACTTACCAAAAAGTGGTTTATTTTTTTGGGACCCCTATATTTCAGTGTAGACGCAATTAGCACATGAATAAATTAGTCGTATCATAATAAATATACAGGCGAAGTAACAACAAAATTATCTGCTTTCCTAAACTTTCACCATCGTTTTAGAGTGAGTATGCGCGAAGTTATTTGTGTTCAAAACAAGCGAACACAACGGGTCCCCCCAGTCTTCTGATGCCCTGAAAAAAGCTCAAGGGAATAGGGTTTGAAACGGTTTTTTAAAGTACCAGTAGCATCGTCACTGAACACACGCTGATAGTTTTCTTTTTGGCTTTTGTATGGTATGAGCATAACATTGTGACAAAACATTACCATGATGTTGCGTCGCTGTGCTTTGGAACAGTTTTAGCTAATGTGCATGCAATTAACTTTTAACATACGTATCAAAACAATGTGGGGCCAGACATATGTCGTCCCCTTCGGTGTTAGACCTGAGGGGGCGTCGCCCCTGCCTCCGCCGGATTGATGCCTATGTATGTAGGTACTTCTTCAATATAGGTACTGTACTTTCTTAAATATATACACTTCACATAAACCTTTGACATTGAATGTTTACACAGTACAACTTAAGCTAAACTGCTGAATTTCATGATAGCTAAACTACTGATATATACTATTAATCAAGTCTTGTTTTTGAGAAGATAAAACACTTTTTTTTACCTAGATAGACAATTTTTGCGTGATATTTTTTTCTACATTCAACATATGGATAAAGCGAAGTAACAGCTACAGATGGAGAATATAACTAGAAAAACTTGATATCTATATATACCAGATGTTCACTTAATGCAAGCATTAAAATTTTCAATGTAGCGACGTCATTTTACTACTAAGTTTTCAACAACATGTTTATATCTTAACTGTCAAGAATTCTTAGAATGTGCTCTGTAAGTCTGCATCAATAAAAACGATTTTCTTGCACAATGAGAAACTTAGTTGGATTTGAAAATGTTATTCAACTTTGCCAAGACTTATGCTTGTATTTCTGGATTGTGGGTGCATTTGCAAATCAAATGACATATTTTAGAATTTTGTAAACCTCCGGAGAGTCGAGAAAATTGTGCGTAAACTCAATCACCAATATTCGCTGATAGCAACTTTTCTGATCATTTTACATTATTTTCAAGCGAAAAAATGGATTCTACTCCCCCAAAAACATACATCTAGCATTTGTTTGCAACATTTTACTGTAAGGGGGAGGCTCGGGGAGCAAAAAATCACTGAAGCGTGAAAAAAGCCACCTAGCGTCAAGAAATTTCAGAGTTGATTTTCTCGGAAAGTACAAAGATAGAAAGATGAAATTTGGGAATTGGGAGTTTCTCAATAAGTTCTCCTGACATGCTGAGTTTGGTTAAATTCTGAAAGGGTGGGAGCACAAATTGGATGAGTAAAGATGGATTCAGCCTATATATACGAGTACTCGTACATGAACATATAAAGAGATATTGTGGTAAGCCTTAAGAAGACTTACTAAATAAACGCGGGAAAAACAATTCTCCAACTCGTTTCGCGGTTTGACAGGTAGAATCGGGTTTGAACCCAGGACCTTATGATTGAAAGTCAAGCTCTCTAACCACTATTACAACATAAGCGCTGTGGCTGAGTGGTTAGAGAGGTAGATTCTCAATCACAAAGTGCAGGGTTCAAATCTGAATCTACCTGATGAGTGGTCACACCGTGAAACTAGTCGCAGCATTGGTTTTTACAGCATTTATTTAGTAAGTCTTCTAAGGCTTACCATAATATCTCTTTCATGTGTTCGTATACACATAGATTAGACTTACATCGGCTCCACATATTTCAATATGGTAAAAAATTTCGAGTAGTTCACAAGAACTAAAAGTCTAAATGCCATCAAGGTAGAAAAAATGTGTCGCTTTACACATAACAATTATGGCGATTGGTGTATCGAATAAAGAGCAAATGCTTTGTACAAAGATCTTATTTGTCGTTCATATCGCCAGCTTACCCGTCAAGTGGCAAGCGCGAAGGGTTGAGTGTATGTAGTATGTCCTCACTCCACAACGTAAAATGTTATCAAACGGCAGAGCACATAATAGATCATTGTCCCTATACTCTCCACCTCATGGGATAATTAGGTTGGTCCGCCTGAATGATGATACGACCATCTGCTTTCGTTAATCTTTTCCAGACATATGAGAAAGATCATGCTCACACGAACGAACTAACGAACAACGTTAAATAATAATTCTTGATTGATACCGCAATGAACCAAAACCTCAACGACTTGGTTGAAATTTGCTTTTGGCATCCGCTTATTCCTTTACCCAACATAAATTCTAATACTAAAATAAAGAACCTGGATAATTTGGCTTCTCCTGAGTACTTCATTTCTTCATACTCCTGCTGCAGTTTCGTCTTTTCCTCCTGAAGACGTTGCAATTGTTTGATGTTCTCTTTCTTCAGTTCTTCCAGATGCTTTTGAGTCTCTCCTTGGGACTTGAATCTTTCAACAACATCCTGCAGAAACGTAGTCGCTTTAGGAAAACACAGTCATTTTCTAGAGTCTCATTACAACATGTCCTCTCATTATCTTGTTATAAATTCTGTACACACAATTTGAATAGCAACTCAACGCATCAAGAGAATAATTCAACGTACCAACATTTGGGAAGCATTAAGATGGGATTTGGAACCCAACTTTAGTGAAAATATTACAGTCAGTATATTGGCTATCATTTTACAAATGTTAAGGTAAAAACTTCAGTGTAAAACACATCATCAGTATAAAACTACGGAGGCACTTGGCTAGTTTTACACTGATTATGGTCAAGTTTTTCATGAAACGTTTGTAAAATGATTGCAAATTCACTGGCTATAGTCTTTTTATTAAAGTTGAATGACAAGCATTTTCTTGCACAGTATTTCTATTTTTGTCATGAGGTATCCACTATCGTGTTGGCAGCGAAAAATCTTTTCTCTTGCCGTGTAAGCCACAAATTTCTGTCGCCAACTATTGTCTCATTATCATCTTCGTTGCATCAACCGACTCACATGCTTACGATCCAAATAAAAAATTTAATACCCAAAGCGATTGAAATAAGTCCGGCGGCCGAGAGATTAAGATTAACAGCAGAAAACTGCACTTAAATTAGTTTTGAACGCGTAGGGGCCTAATTTAAGACTCTAAAAAATCTATGGGAGGAAATACTTTCTCCTTTATAATGGGGCTATACACTTTATACAGGTCCATTTAGGGTTTCCAAGAGATTTACTTAAGGCACCCATTATTTTTTAAAAAAGCCCTGCTTAAAATTAGATGGCCATGTCCAGGCCAATATTAAAGGTCGCTGGATAGTTTATTCTCTCAGTGCAAAGAGAATTCAGTTGAAGGTGGAGGAAGCTGCAAATCGGACAAGATGGAGAGAGAAAGTGAGAGCGATCGCTGAGGAAATGAAATGCATCCGGCCGCCTTCGGTCACGAGGAACACACCGGATTGAAACTGGATGATGATGATGAAACTGCAGGTACACACAAAATGCAGAAGAGTGGGAACGGATTACCTGTGTGCCGGATACTCCAGTAGCTTCCTTGATCCTGACAAACGCTTCTTCATATGTAGTGATCTTCCTCTCTTGCTCTTCTTCCGTCAGCGTTTGTTTTCCACCCTCCTGACCTAAATCTTGTTCCTGCTGCTGAGCACGCTGCAACTAAAATACACAATATAATTAACAACACTATCAGCAATTTGCAAGTGCGTTCACACGCGATTTTCCAATAAGCAATCAGTCACTAGAAATACAAACTTTCTTAACTATGATAAAATGTTGTTGGCTAAAGAAAAATTTTCACCAACAGTAAGACATACTCACCCGTCTTTCGACTCGTTCAGCATGAGCCTTCTTTTCCTCAGCTTGCTCCTTCAATTTTACGAGTGAATATTCACGCTCTTTCTTCTCTCTAGAAACATCATATACATGAAAGGATAACCCAGTGAAGATCTAATTGGTAAGAAACCATCACCTATATCTGCCAAGCACACGAATTACCTACACAAAGTATTCACCTGGGCTAAACAAAAAATTCATGCATGCTTAAAATACTTTGATACCTTACCAAGTGATCATCCAATCATCGTCGCAAAGATAGTTAGAATTGTTAACTCAGCTCTTAAGCACATCGCTATTGGTGCGGGAGGTCTAGGCTTCGACTCCTTGACCGGTCAAATCGGACGCAGTGTCGCCAACGGCTCGCCACCGCTGCCACATTTCTTCGGAGCTACGTTGTCCAGGCGCTAAGTCGCGTAGATGGACTCCGCCACTCGTTACATGTTTCGGCGTAATACAGCGGGTATAATGAAGATTTGATTTTACCGGTAAACAATATCTTCTTGCTTGGCCAGCTCTTCTTTGGCATTATCGCGAGCTACTTGAGCATCAGCATGCATGGACTGCACTTCCTGTAGCTCTTGGCGTGTCTTCAGAATATCAGACTCAGTCTGATCTAGTTGATGGTGGAAAGTGAGATTTTCCTAATATGCATGAATGAAAAAAAATCATTGAGTGGCTAAGAATGGCCGATAACTTTACACAGTCAGGTAAATTCAGTATTTAAAAACGCAACGGCAATTATGCGATTAATGCTTTAGCATTTTCACTAAGGGCATTTTTTAATCCATCAGATTTTTCTCAGCTGTAATGCTAATTGATCGATGAAATGGATGATTGGACAAACCGACTGCCTCTGCAACAATACAGTCGGAGTTCGATTCCGAGTCAGGCAAACAAAAAACTCGAAAATTGGTGTTTACAGATTTCCTACTTTACTTTTAGCATCACGAGGACAGCGTGAACAGCGGCAAGTTTACTTGTAGGAAAGGCACTTAACAATACTTTCAAGTCTAGTTGGTAGATAACTCACAAGGATTAAGTTTTAGTGACTGCGTTGGCATGACATCAAACGATAAAAAAGAATATCAAAAAACAGGCCAATTAGAGTCCATGCTTAACTAGCGAACTAAACTAGTCCAGAATCAAGACTTAATGGAAATGAAAAACACCTCTAAGGTAAAGAATTAATAAACACTAATTGCAACTATACTCAACACCGGTAGATAAGGCATAGCGAAAAAAAAAAACAAAACAGCTGCAACTTGAAGTACTAGGATCTAGGGGGGATGAGGTGGACTCCCCAAAATTTTAGTCGTACGTATAAATACTTGCACTTCAAAACTTACACATGCGCAAAACTGCAAAGTAAACATTTTTTTGAGCTTAACCCCTTTAGGAATTTCTGGATTGGCCCCTGTGAAGTTATAAGCTGATAAGGAACTCACTTCTTGCAAATGTCGCTTGATCTTCCCATATACTTCACTTATGTGTTCAGCTTCTTGGCATTTCAATTTGCCTTTGTCAAGACGATTTTCCAATTGACGTAACGTCTGCAGAATGAAAAGATTTGAAAAATTGACTTGTTTTGTTTCTAAAACAGCGCACACGATCGGAAGTAACCTGATGGTAAAAACTGAAAATGCAAAAAGAGAAAAAAGTACAATCATCGTAGAAACGTACAACAAAATGAACACAAGCATCATAGAAACTGTAAAACAAAAAATCTTTTGCTGAAGTTTTGACAATTTTCTGCCAATCGCTTTCGCTCATTTCTATCGCCAGGTATACCTTAGAACAAACTGTTTTGGGGTGGTAGTCGACTCGGTGACATCATAGTCGCTTCACCACCGCTTTTTCCCTTTTTTTCGTATTTATTTGTTATTCCTTTCACTGACGAAGTTTATTTTTACTACATGAAAATTAAATGAATAAAAGAAAACAAATTCAAACTCAGTTCTTAAACACATCCCTCGCCCAACGGTGCGCGAGTTCGATTCCCTGACCGGTCAAATCGGACACAGCGTCGCCAACGGCTCGACACCGCTGCGACGTTTCTTCGAAGCTACGATGCCCCGGCGCTAAGCCGCGGAGATGGACCCCTCCCCTCGTTACACGCTTCGGCGTAATAACGCGAGTATGATGAATATTTGATTTTTTTCTTTCACTGACTATGTGTATTTTTACCGAAAAAAATTCAATCAATAAAGGAAAACTAACTTGAAACTCTTGCTTACTTCATTGAGCATCTATTGTCAAAGTACGACATCCTTGCATGTCTCTATATTTTGAACTGTACTACTTCCAACTACTCTACCATAAAGTCAACGCTGACTCATCAAAATGCTTTCGACCTGCAATTTCTAAAACAAATCCCAAAAAATATTATCTGATTCCATCGCTCTAACAAAAAGTTCCTCTTTGTGAAGATCTACATCTGCCAAATATTAAATATTATCTTGCAAGGATAGTCGACATGGTGAAATGAAGTTTCTGAAAACTTAGCCAAATATGATTATAAATACTACAGCTAAACACATTATGCGGGTGTTTCGGCTGACTTCTGGTGCCATTGTCAACGTTCTAAGCCTACGCTGAGCTGGGTTTTCTGCGCCATGGCATAAGAACCAGTTCAGCGTAGGCTTAAAACGTTGACCATGACATAAGAACCAGTTCAGCGTAGGCTTAAAACGTTGACCATGACACCAGAAGTGAGCCGAAACATCCGCTCAAGTGTTGAGATGGATCCCGCCATTCATTACACGCTTCGGCATATTACCGCGAATATAATGAAGATTTGGTTTTGATTTTTATCCAGACCTGAGCAGCCTCACTCTCTCCTTTATCGAGTTCAAGCGCTTCAGAAGCATCTTTAACCATCTGGTCGTATCGAGTTTTCAGATCATTCAACTTCTTCTCATAAGATGAAGACGTTGCTCTCATCAAATCCAATCGCTTCTTGTTATTACTAACCTGTGAAAATCATCAGAAATTAAAAACTTTACCAGCCCTTGCATTAAGTATTTAGTTGCATATTTATCCTTCCATCACGAAAAAGCGATCAAAACGCTATAACGAACTCGCTTAGGAGTTGCTGGCCACTTGTATACCACTTTAAGATGAAGGAATCCCAATAAGTGCTTTTCTCGAAGGCATAACGAGTAAACTTGCCAGCTTGTTCTTCATACTGTCTCGTTATTGCCGAGCGTGAAGCAGCCAAGCTGTTGAATACCAATTTTAAAGTCACTGGTTTGACCCGACTCGGAATCAAACCCGAGTCTACAACTCCAGAGGTAGACGCTCTATCGACTCGGCCAACTAAGCTCTTACATTTGAGAAACAGAAGCTGAAAACAGGTACCAGATCTTTTAAGTTAATTCACGACTTTCCTACTTTATTGGGATGCTTCGCGTTCTTTAACCTTCAACTTTATTGGAAATTTTACATTGAAGACAGTTGCAAGGTAAAGTGTGATAAGTAAAACCATTTCAAGCAATCTCAAAAAGTCTTCATTATACTTGTGGTATTGCGCCGAAGTGTGTAGCGAGTGGCGGGGTGCACCTTTGCGGCATAGCACCGGGGCAACACAGCTCCGAAGTAACATAGATCGTCGTAATCACCGATGACAATGTCTTAACAACTAAGCTAACCAGCCAAATAATTTTTTTTTTAATCCGAAAACGCATAGAGCGCTTGCTTAAGAAGAAACAGCTACAATTATCTGAAGAGTAATGTTTTTTAGTGCGTGGTACTTAATGGGGTTAAACTTCAGGAAGTATTATTTCAGTTAAAAAAATCTTTCTACTTTTTACATAAATTGAGAGAGCAACACCCGGCAGGTTATAGCTCAGTTGCTAAACGCACGCTATCGGAGCGAGAGGTCTGGGGTATGATTCCTGAGCCGATCAAATCGAACATAGTGCCACCAATAACTCGCCACCGATGAGACGTTTTTTCGGAGCTGTGTTGCCCAGGCGTTAAGTTGCGCAAATGGGCTCCGCTACTCGTGACACGCTTCAGCGCAATACCACTAGTATAACGAAGATTGGATTATTGATTTTTGAAAGAGCAGCTGTTACACTACGCACTTTATGATCTATGATCGAGATGGCTGTTTTGCCTGTTTTGTTGCGAAGAGCTGCTTTTTGAACATCTCGACCTTGAAATGCTTCATCAATCACTTTATCATCTCCCTGTAAGCAAAAAGTTCAAAATGAACCAAAGCTTCATAACATTTGAATATCAATTCAATTATGAATGAGGTAGGACATGAGTGTTTTTCCGTTGTAATATTTATAATTGAATTGCTTACTATCTCCCAGTTGTAACATTTGAATATCAATCGTACAATTAAGTTCGTTTGGTTAAGCCACTTGCTTCATCAAGCAGTTAAAAGCACAAGTTTTGCATTTATAACACCAGGCTCAACACTCCATCACGTCAAGTAGATTACAGATCATACATGACGGGTTCAATTCACGACTAGAGCCAATCACGTTTGACATGCGTATCAAGTGGCCGCTGACTCTATAAACGTCGTCTAATCACAGACAATTTTCAGTTGAATAATTTGAAAAAAAAACATCATTTCGTTTTTTCTAGAATAGTCATAAAATAATTCAAATCGATATTATTTACAGTTACGCGGTTCAGTAAAAGTTATCGGTACATGAAAAGTTGATCGTGCAAGAAAACAATCAGATATTATGCAAACTTACAGCTAATGTGTTGGCAAGTGCGCTATGTAAATTTTTATTCTCTTGTCGCATTTTGGTGATAACATCAATGTTCTTTTTGATTGACCACTGCGAACTTTCATAATAGGCTTTCCTGTCTCCCTCTGGAAAACACAAGATGTTCTCTTATCAGTTTAAATCTATACTGTAGAACATAGAGGTTGTTACAGAAAGTCCTCGGGTTAGGACGGTCTCAACGTACGCCGTTTCGAAATTACGAACGCGCCCCATAAACAAAATTAAAGCAGTTAGCGGTCAAAAATCCATATCGTACCCTAACCTATCAGGCAATAATTTTACTGTGTTTACTTTAATTCTTTTTCTAATAAGCACTTCTTTCGTATTGTTTGTTACATTGTATCACAGCACAACAAAGTACTTTAGAGAAGAGTACAGTGAGAAAAGATATTTAATTATGATGTTCCCACTGGCACTGAAATTCGAGTTGCACTGAAACTTAAGAACGGATCAATGTCGTAAGTAGAGAACATCCTGTATTTATAATTGATCAATAAAACAATTAATAAATACAGTTATAGGTCAACTTGGTTAGATAAAGTGGAGAAACTTTAAAGTTAAGTTGAAACACTAATTAACATTAAATTTCACTCAACAAACCTATCATGAAATAAAACCACATTTAAAAATCTATACAACTATTATGATTCTCTTGCTATTTTCAAACAAAAAAAAAAAACTATGTTGCTTCAAGAATATCAATGATATCACAATAAATATACATCAACCAATGAATTTCAGTAACGTCTTATAATATTGCAAAAATTGTGCGTTTTCCTTTTGATTTAGTTATTAACGATTTTTAAAGCACTCAAACTGTCGCCCTTTAGCAAATATGAAACTGTAGATAGATAGACCTGTCAATAGTTCCACCTGTAGTACTAGTGGAGCACGCAGTTACCTGATCGACATGTCCAATTTATGTGGGCTTTAAGCCCACATGGATGTGAGCTTGTTGCTGTGGGCTCGATGTCATAATCACTTTTTTAAAAGACACCAAAAATTTAATTGTGATGCAGAAAGCCCACAGCAACAAGCCCACAAAAATCGGACATGTGGACAGGGTACTATCATTTATGCAATCCTAATAGATACCTAGTAACTGGATTTTCCTTTGAATTTCTGATATTTGCTCTTGGATGGGAGGTCTTCTCATTTCCCTTAAACCCGGCATTTTTAGTTTAACTACAACACCACTAATTCACCTGTGTAGACATAATTATATAATGTATTTAGTTGCATGTGTATCCTCCTATTGAGAGAAAGCGATCAAACTGCTATAACGAGCACGCTTAGGAGTTGTATTGTATTTCGTTGAATATTTATCCTATCACGAGAAAGCGATCAATGCGCTATACGAGCTCGCTTAGGAGTTGCCAGCCTCTCTCTACTACACCAAGATGGGGGAATCCCGATAAGTGACTTTCCCAAAAGCACAACAAGTAAACTTGCCGGCTTATTTTCCGCACTATTCCTTTAATGCTGAGCGTCAAACAGGAAAGTTCTGAATATCAACTTTAAAGTTATTGGTTTGATCCGACTTGGAATCAAACCCAAGTCTACAGCTCTCGAGGCGGATGCTCTTACAACTCTGCCATCTGAGTTGCCGGTCATCTGTCTACCACGCTAAGATGGGTGAATTTCGCTAAGTGCCTTTATCAATGGCACAACAAGTAAACTTGCTGGCTTATCCTCCACGTCGTCCCTTAAATGCTGAAGGTCAAGCACGGAAGCTGTGCATACCAATTTTTGAAGTCATTGGTTATCCCAACTCGGAATCAAACCCCAGTCCACATCTCCAGAGGCAGACACTCTTACCACTCGGCTTTCTGAGCTGATAAAATACTATGTCACAAGCGCACAAAGATGAAATAGTACTGTGCCGATTAATTAAGAATGATTTTTGCCACTGCTATTTAAAATTGGCATTGAACATAGCTTTGGCAAAACAGAAAGATACTGATAACATTGACTTTAAAAATGAAATCTTTCTGGTCAAGAGCTTAACAGTAACCAGCCAAGATTAAGCAGCAGTACTGTCACAGTAATTTAAAATTAAAAGCGTTTGAAATACTATATTATGATCCTTCAGCAAAAATTGGGTTGTATGCATAAAACCTGATAATTCCTGAACTAGTGCAATGACATGCATTATTGTAATCAGTGTTCCCTCTAGAGTGAGAAATTTGAAAAAAATGCGAAATTTTCGGGCAAATTTTACTGATTTTGAATCAGTAATTAATATTATAAAATGCAAAATTGAAAAACTTAAACAAAAAACTTGAATATTTTAATGCAAGACTGTAGCTTGTATCTTGAAAAATCAAATTTAATGCAAAACATTTGTAAAAGGGGTCCTCAAAGTAGTGAAATCTTTGGGCAAAAATTGCAATGAATTTATCATTTGGGCAAATTCGCACTAGTCAAAATCCTAGAGGGAACACTGATTGTAATATACAGCAGGAGTTGATGTCATAAATATAACTGCCAACTAACTGTTGGCAATGCAAATCCATTGTAGCTGAAGCTACGAGGCGACTACACTAGAGTAGTAGTAATTTATTTTTTTATTTTTTGAGTGTATGACGATTTTTTATTTTTAGATTACTGTATTTTACAGACCATAAAGTGCACTATTTAAATCCTTTTTTTCCTCAAAAATTGATTGTGCACCTTATAAGCAGGTATGCCAAACGTATGGATCAGGTAGAGCTGTATATTTTATTGCGATTAAAGCATCAATTTTTTTTTGTTTAATGAGCTTTATAGGGTAACCAGATACTTCTCAAAAACAGTTGCATGTTATAGTTCGGTGAGCCCATGCATGAAAAAAAAAAAAAAACAATCAAAGCAACTTATTTACAGTGTGCCTTATAATCTGGTGCGCAATAAGGTTTATAAAATACGAAAAATAAAGCTTTATGTAAAGGAACAAGCAACTTTGTAAATAAGCGACAAACATTTAAAAACAATAAGTCAACAAATTCTTACCGACCAATTTAAGTGGCTAGGATATGTTAACATGGCAATGACTTTCAGGCTGAGAAGCGCTAGCTAAATACTGCTACAAATCGTGCTATAGGCCTATTAAGAATGTAAAATTATTTTGCTAGAAGCATAAATGAAGAAACAATGGTGTGTTGCATGACATTTTGACCAAGGTGAAGCAGTGATAAAAACTTGAAAGCTATTAAAAATTAGAGTTGATTGTCAAACACTTTAGTTAGACTGTCAGACTTTTTAATAAAGGTTTGTGACATTGTTCATAAAGAAACTTAAAAGCAGTGAAAGGGGGTCACACATATCGGAAGCTATGTCAAATACCAATACATCTCTGGCATGCCACCTAGTGGCATAACAATTCTACCTGCTGCCCTTGGGTCTTCAGTAAATGCTCCCTTTAGTTTCATCAAAACAACAATAAAATCAGTTCAATCATAAAAGTTATGCACAATAAAAAAATACCGGTAGTGAGTAGTTAAACTTTATCGAGAATTAGATTTCAAAACGAAACATGCTTTGAGACTCTAACTCAGAAATATTATCGTTAAAAGATAATGTCTCAACTAAATCACTTTCCATGGACAGGATTGCTGATGCAAGCAGCCGAGAGTCACCCATAGTCGACCTCAAAGATGATTTAATCAACTTGGGTTTGAAAACTTTTTTCACAATATGCAATAGCACAACAACAGTAAGATAAAGTTTAAGAATCAAAACAAATAAAATGTAAATTCATATAAATGATGTTGAAGTAAAAATCAAAGCACATCCAAGGCTGTTGCGCCACTTTGAAAGGTAGTAGGTTACAACTGGATTCGGCTAACCAGTTGAACAATTGATTTCTATGAATAGCACAGAGAAGTTACTGTCATTAGCATATTTGCCTTCATATTAGTACATTGGTATATTCAGAAGCCTGAGTAGCGGTATCGATCTTTGCTTTCACAGTTTGCAAAGGTTATTATCGTAAATTGTAATGGCTATGGTTGCTTATTATTTGCATGTTGCTGACATATGAAAAAATATTTAAAGTGGTGACATTAGTGGGGAACAGGAGAAGTACTGCTCTGCGCTTCAAAGTGGACATTCTACGAGAGGCAGCTTAATTCGAACTAGCCCCAAATAATCTTGACCACTGTTCCCTCTAAGGCTTTAGCAAGTGCGAATTTGCCAAATTCAAATTTCAGTGAAACATTTACCCTAAGATTTAGACAGTAAAGGGGGTAGGCCTATAGAGAAAGTTTGAGCCAATTTTTACCTGCAGAGGATAAAACTTTTGTTTTGCGCCAAATTATTGAATATTTTAAGTAAAATGAGCCAAAAATCACCGCTCCAGTCTCAAAATTTAACAAATAATTGAAAATTTTTGCTCAGAATTCCTATTTTTTCCAAGTTTTGCTTCTTAGAGATAACAGTGATCTTGCATCTGACTCTTATCTTGGCAATTTTAAAGGCAGAGGCTATTTGAACAGGCTCGTGCAAATAGGAGCTTGGTTTATTCTATTATCGCTCCACGCTAACCCCGATCCAGAGAGCATGACGAAATACTAAAATAAACAAAGTCCTTATTTGTAAGGGTCCGTAAGAAACAGCCACTTTGAATTTTAAAACTTCACCAGTATTTTTAAATACAACCATTGTACAACAACTGTTTATTCTTTAAAATCTGAAAGCTTCCAAAAAGTATTTCTTGCAAAAACTCATATAAAAACGAAGTGGTAAACGAAACATAGTCTATGTAGAATCACCAGTTCAGCTTGTTAAACACTGCATAGAGGAAAAGATTTTGTTGGACTTGTACGGGTATACCGGGCATTGTAGTCTAGGCTAGCTGGGCTAACTCAAGTTCTGTGCTGCTTGTTCTTCCGGTACGGTAAAAACGGAGACAGAAAAAATCTACTCTCCAATTTTATTTTTGACGTTTCGCTTGGCAATGAACACCAAGCTTCATCAGAAAATACAGTGACCTGGGAAGGAAATCAACCCAGGTCGAGAACAGTAAAACGTAGTAGCACCGATTTAACTGAACTGATTAAAAAGTTACGAAGTGTAAATTGTATCAACCCAATTAACTATTGCATCGCAAAAAGGCGAAATGCGTGAATAATCATCAAATTGTTATGTGTAATATGTAAAAACCAGTATGTAAACTACAGTGATTAAATTGCATTAAAATTATTTAGCCAATGAACGATAAACATTTGGGAGACTGTCGTAAAAACCATTAACCACATTTTGCCCTCCCCTAAAGATCCATACACTACAGAAGATAAGAGTTGTGTTGTTTACCAGATCCCTTGTTCTGACTGTGACTATGTTTATATTGGTCAAACCAAACGTGGCCTTAAGTCACGACTGGCCGATCATAGGCGAGCCACAAGCCAGCTTAGACCGCAACTTTCTGCACTTTGCGAACATGCGATGGACTTTAACCATACAAATGATTGGGAGAAATCGGAAATCTTGAAAGTGGAGAACAATTACCGGTATTCTAAACGACTCATCTCGGAAGCTTGGTTCATCAATGCCCATCCTAAGGTTATGAACAGGTCTGATGGCGACAGTCTCCCAAATGTTTATCGTTCATTGGCTAAATAATTTTAATGCAATTTAATCACTGTAGTTTACATACTGGTTTTTACATATTACACATAACAATTTGATGATTATTCACACATTTCGCCTTTTTGTGACGCAATAGTTAATCGGGTTAATACAATTTACACTTCGTAACTTTTTAATCAGTTCAGTTAAATCAGTGCTACTACGTTTTACTGTTCTCGACCTGGGTTGATTTCCTTCCCAGGTCACTGTATTTTCTGATGAAGCTTGGCGTTCATTGCCAAGCGAAACGTCAAAAATAAAATTAGAGAGTAGATTTTTTCTGTCTCCGTTTTTACCGTACCGGAAAAACAAGCAGCGCAGAACAAAGTTCAGCTTGTCTTACCAACCAGCACCTGTGTACCTTATCAGTTAACAGTGTGCCAAGTTGCTTGGCAACGCGAAACAACGCACTTTAGCGACAGATTATATTTTGCATAGTTGAAGGGAAAAGCGATGATGGATAAAAACCGCTTAACTGAGCATAAAACATTAAAATACGCTGTGCACCACATTCGCTACTACATGTAGCATTACAACATTCACTAAAAACTCTAAAATGTAGAATAAAGCCCCACGCAGTGGATGTATCAAAGAACAAAGCCCGTCAAATCAATCACAACCACGTGATGCAAAAAACAATTAGTCCCTAGCAAGTTTACGCCATTCTTTCATTATTTCAAAAATGAATCTCAAAATTCTTAAGTTAACATAAGCAGAGCAAGAAAAAACGACAATAACGATCGTTAAAAACAAAACTTAAAACAACAAGCTATACTGGCGGCGCTGGCAAAAAGCTTAAAAATATTTTAGTGGCATGTGCTATGCTGCTACTAGATACTACACAAAATCATAGATATCGTAGAGAAAGACTAGATAGCGCATCGCAATAGAGTACAAAGAAAAATCTTTCCCCTACTTCGTGTTGATTCCCGTGCCGTAGTAACTCAGTAGGCTATTGCAAGTAAAATAAAAAATGCATAAGCCTACCGGTAAATATATAAATAACTTAGGTAAAGTTGGGAAAAATCGATTGTAATCGATATTCCATATCGAATTTCTTTACTTTTTGTTCATCGAATGCATTGAAGCCTTTACTTTTTTGAATGAGTATCGAATATGGCCTTTTCTTTACTATTTTTCGGCTGAAATAGGTATTCGATTCTTTTCGTCCAGATTAGCCTATTTTATCTTACTGTAGTAAATTTAAAATCCTTGTCGGTATGTCATTCCTTTTTTGCTGATATAATTTTTTTGTGCCAAAACCCCGACTGAAAATAAAAATGAAACATAGTTGCTAGAACAAAGTCGTTTTGCATCTATGATCACATCCGCATGCAGTGTCCGGTGCTTGTCTAAGCTACAGTGTGACCGTGAGCGAATTCCAGAAAAGGCTTAGCGCATACGGCTAAATGCTCAAATGGTTAGGCTCTAGGTAGCTAGGCCTTGTATTGCGCTATGGAAGCAAAGTTAGCAGTTTAGTGGTAGTGTGGGTACATAGGTAGGTACCTGTAATTTTGTACTAGCCTACTTTATTGGTGGCCTACTGCATTAGTGATCAGCTGGCAGCCTGCTGCATTTTGGTTTCCTGAAAAACAATCATAGGCCTACCCAGTACCAGTAGGCTACCAGAAGTAACGTAGACGGAAACTCAAGGTTGATATGAGTTGCTACTAGTGCATAAAACTCAGCAGTGAGACCGCTTGACTATTGAATTTATCAATAAAATTGCTTAACAAACTTCAGTTTTTGTTCGATCTGTCATTGTACCGGGAGCATATTTATGTAACGTACCCAACATTCTTAGTTTATTCTATTATCTTGACAAACCCGATCGTTGAAAGCATGTCACAAGCGAAGCCGCGACGAGTATCGAATCTAAAACTAGTGCAGCGCTTCCCTCTCTACGCTGCGCCCTAACCAACTGCGCCGTGGAACAGTAGTTGCATTTATAAACCCACGCTTTGTCAAAAAAAAAAACAAGGTTCAGCTGGTGTTGGGTACATTACATAAAAATACGTATCGGTAGGCCTGCGCTCTATAACTACTCAGTATTTGAAGTTGAGCAAAAAGTAATAGCCGAAGCTGGTCTTGCAGGCATGTCCGGAGTGTGGGAGGGGGGCTACGTACAAAAAAGTTGTTGAGGAGAGTCCTCCAAAAACATTGTTAAAAGACATCATCTAAAATAAAATCACACACACTCGGCGTGTACTGTTAATACTGGTAATAGACACCTACAATCAAGTGCTCAATGTATGGAAACAAGTTAGTCTAACAATTTTGGAGAGCAAAATATTTTTGGGGCTTGTAACCCTTGGGCACAGGTATGCGGTGTGCTAGGGTTGTGGTATCACTACGAGCTTTGAGCCAGCCTGTAGGGCTCATGACTTTTTCATTTGCAGCAAAGTCCAAAAATAAGTGTTAAAAATAATAAAGCAGCATGAAAGTGCTAAATAGCATATAACGTCATATTCTGTACATCTCGTTTGAATAAATGTTTTTTCTCGCCTGGTTTCTTCTTGTAATATTGTATAAACACTAGCTTATTTTACCCTTCTAAAAAGTTTAACGATCTCCACATAGCCTTAGAACTCCCACGTCAATTTTTATAAGCACATCAATCAGCAAATAGATACCCAAACGTGCAGTTGCTGATATTGCTAAATGTTGAAGACAATCAAGACTGTGCGCAAAGCGCTAACCCAGTTCCAAACTAGTGCAACATTTATTGCGAAATTGACAAATTGTAAGTAAGTTACTCGCAGAGTTGGGCAGTACCGTTATCGGTACCATATTTCCGCAACTTTTTTTGAATAAACTTAAGAGAGCAAAAACGAAAAATTTTTCGGTATTTTCCGCGAAAAGCATCTTCAAAAAGTATCGCAAAACCACGTTGTTGTTGATCAGTGGGCTGCGGCCCCTTGCTGCATATCCAGTAACCGGCACATCCCGAGTTGCAAAAAACGAAATTTAAAAAATAATTTTAAAAAAATTCCCTAACGCCACAGCTGGGCAAACTGCGGGCCGCTTTGAGATCTTTTTCTTTCGCTCTTCACCGATTTTCAGTTCAGTGGAAAAATAGTAGATCTGCGAACCTGTAGACCTTTTTTCATTTTTGCTCATCAATACTTTGTGGGGGCAATTTGGATCCACACTTTTCAAAAAGTGGCGATTGTGTGAAAAAGGTTGAAGACCACTGGTTTAGACTATATAGAAAAATTTATTTCTGTGTCATTGAATCAAAGTAAAACTATAGACCTGCAAATTCTGAGAAAAATGCAAATTTTGATTCATCTAAAAGTTCTGAGTATGCTGCTACTGATACACCAACCTCTACTGAAAGTGGCATTAAAAATGAAAACATTCTCCTTCAATACAGTGATGAATTTCGCACAGCAAGAACCTTTGCAACATGTTTTCGTATATAGACCATTAGCTCTTTTACGTCATTAGTATTGTTCGAATGTAGCAACGTAGCCAGATAAACAAGGATGTGACAAACTTTTCTGCTCTCCGGGGCGAGTTTCTGATAGTGATACTCGTTAGTTATACCTAGCTTCATGACTAATGCAGGAGATCAACCGAAGATGCAGTTGCCATACATGAGAATGCTTGTTCTAGTGAGCGTGCCGCTGACGCCTTGTTGATATAACCAAAGTGTTAGCTTGCAATATCAAGATTCGCGCGTGATTACAACTCAGATCTTACACTAGCATCAGATGCCACATAAAGCTTGATAAGGTTTTAATTTTGTTGCTTTGCAAGACGTAAACCAAAACAAAAACTAATTTTTAAGAAAAAAGTTTCTTTTGAAAAGTACCGAAAATCGGTACCGAGTAACGTTATCGTGGTTACTTTTTCAAAATTGTACCGTTATCGGTACCGACGGTACATTTTTAGCGAAGTATCGGTACCGATATTGTCGTTACTTTAAAAGTACCGAGTGCCCAACTTGGGCTACTCGTATAGTAGAAACATGTTTTACACAGCATGCAAAGCTTGCAAGCCCGGTAAACTATTGGGACCATAAGCAATGATTAAAAAGAACATGGCCCAGAAGAACAGTGCACTCATAGGGCATAGGGCGAAAACCCGAAAAATTTTATCACTTAGCGTACCAAATTGCATTTAAATTAAAAGAAAACACTATCCGAGTCCATGATGTTCGATTCTGATCAAAGGCCAAAATGTCACTGCAGTAGTTCAAATGTTTAACCACGCAAATCAAATTAAATTTATTCATGCACAAATTTCCACTATAATCATCAATAAAGCAATAGTAGGCTACAGCAATTCAGAAATGTGTACGTAGGAGGACAGCAAAGGGAGTAAAGCTCATCTAAGTCGCTGCCTCCTAAAGTACATACCCAAACCATACTAGCAGCAAGCGTGAAAGTGGAATTTAGAACAAAAATGAAATTAATACACAAAGTCATAACGTAGTAGGCCTATATATGCTTGCTACAGTACCGGTGTTCCTGAGATTAACAAATTAATGGTGTTAAAACAGCCATTACGACCTACAGACTTTTGCACTCAAAGCCAAACTCCTTAATCCATTGAGCTACAAGACAGACACGTGGATTTTGCGTATTTCTTTTTCACGAAAAACATTTCATGAAAAATTGTAAAAATCTATGACCACATGCCAGTAATAGAGATGGCTCTTGCTGACTCTTTTGAGGCCCGGACCGCCCACGACCCGGAACGTCTAGCCCAGTAACCGTAACCGACCCGGCAACTCGTACCAAAAAAAAAGCCCAGCCCGCCCAAAGCCCATTTTTTTATGAATCTTTAATCACATTAATCTAACTTAAAGGGAGTTCAAAAATCGTCAGCGGCTAGTTAGCGGCCCAGTAAAAACAACAGACCAGATTGGAAAGTTGGTATGTTGCGCCGGATATATCCGGCGCAGAAACTATCGCAATTTCTACTCCAGCTGGCGCAGAAATTGCGAAATATGTGCTAATTGGCGCAGAACTTCATTACTTTTGTTACTTGGCGCAAAAATATTCAATCGGCAAAAAAGTGTATTTAACTACAGCCACGCCGCGCAAGGTGCCCAGATTATCGGACAATCACGACAATGCGGTTTTGCAGTGTACGCTTACGTCACGATACCATAACGAAGCGCGTGAGCTAATGTATAGGTCTCTCTCTCATCGCTCTCATCTCATTCTTCGAAACTTTTTTCCCAAATAGCATTCACGTTCGTGTTGGTGTTGCCAATTATAATTTTCAATTTTACAGCAAAGCACGAATGTGCCACCTATGGTGCCATTTGACTTCTTCCAAAGGCGCGCCGCTTCCTACTTCTGATTTACTGGCGTCAAACTTCTCGATCAACTGGATTTCGGGGAAAAATACCTTGAAGCAGTGACAAGTGAAGAAGCGTGAAGTGTTGGAACTTGATTTTGATTATAAATTATATTTTTATACAATTCCATTATTTTAAGGCTACCATATACATCCTCTTTTAAGAACATCTGCCTCTTTTTTCGAAAAAAAAAAAAAAAAAAGAAAATGAATAATCCTTCGAGGACACTCAAAAATAGACAAAATGCCCTCTTTATACAGTTTAGATTTTTATTTCTTATGATGCTGTTTTGTAATTCGGTAACAACTCAGATGGCGACAGCTCAGATGGCCGAGTGGTATGGAGCGTCTGTCTCTTGAGCTGCAGACTTAGGTTTGATTCCGAGTCGGGTCAAACCAGTGACTTTAAAATTGGTATTCACAGCTTCCCTGCTTGACGCTCAGCATTATAAAGGGACAGTGTGGAAAACAAGCCGGCAAGTTTATTTGTTGTGCCGTTGGGAAAGGCACTTAGCGGGATTCCTCCATCTTGGTGTGGTAGACAGATGGCCGGCAACTCCTAAGCGAGCTCGTATAGCGCATTGATCGCTTTCTCGTGATAGGAGGATAAACATGCAACTAAATAAAAATAAAATAACAACACCCTTTGATAATTTTTCGTTCTGTTGTTACGTCACAAAAATAATAAAATATTTAAATTTTCACGAGTAACTTTTTACGATAGACGGATAGAGGTTCTTAATCTGGGGTCCACGAACCCATAAGGGGCCCGTAAAGAGACTTTAAGGGATCCGCTCTATTGGTTACAACTGCAGTCATGCATGCACGTGACTACTCCAGAATCCATGTTTTAAACTCAAGGGGTCCATAGCTTTGGAAAAGTCTTAAGGGACCGTGACTCACAAAGGTTAAGAATCACTGGTTAAAAACAGCTTTTGTGAGAAAGTGAAGTGAACGAATTGAATTGAGGGTGCATAGAAGTGACTGTAGGGCTGGTTAAGATCACAGTGCAGGCACAGTATAGAGATATACAGTAGAATCACTTTCCGAAATCAGCGTCCGGAACGCTCGAATCAGTCAACCGTGACGATTTGGCCCATGTAGGATTTTCAGGCAATAAGCTTCGCGCAAATTTGCGCAAAATGGCTGTAAAAAGATGCAGGAACAGACTTTGAATATAAATTATATGGAGCTACGTAGGTGATTTGAGCCATAAAGTAAATTTTTGGAAAATAGAAGTTTTCTTTAACAAGTTCATAGTGGGATATTGTTATAGGCGAAGCCGAAGTTAAGCAATGCACCTGTTTTAGAGAAGAAAAACACCGGTTTTGATGCTGACCTAGGCCTAGTGTTGTACCAGTAGCTTACTAGCCTACCGCAGCTACTAAGCAATTGATTGAATAATATTAGAGATGTTGTAGGCTAAACCGGCATATATCAGTTCATAAGAAAGGCTGCAGTTAGCTGTACCAGCACTAAACGCATCAATATGCTTCTTAATGATCGTAGTGGTCGTATCATGTACTAATATGTGAATTGAAACACTCGTTGAATAAAATATTTATGTAAAACTAAATTTTTGGTGCTTTTGATGTTTGTTTCAATTAATTTGCACAAGGGTAGGCCTTAGGCCTATTACATACCGTACAACCGTAGTAAATTTTAATAACCGTAGTTTTAAAAGCGCAAACGCATCTGGGTCAGAAGTAGCCTACTTGAAAGCGGAGGGGGGAGGCGATGGACAGTCATATTCTGGGTCTGAAGCATCAAGCTTGAGAGATGAAATAATTTAACTTTTCTGCTTGAGGCTATCGCTTGCGGTTTGAGGCTTAACGAATCCAGCGTGAACCGGGCTTTAGTTCTCAAATTTTCTCGAAAATAATTTCCAAATTTTTAAGTTTGTACAATTTTGTTTGAGTTTTGCGGTGGAGCTCATTTTAACCACAGAAATTTGAACAGTGACCTACATTCTAGCTGCGGCTGTGGTCAAAGTAAGTTGATGAACTCTTCAGTAGTGATAATAAGACTTATTCTTTGCCTATCGGAAACAAAAACAACTTGCTTTTTAAAAGTATAGTTAGGATAGGCCTACATGAAATTTTAAGTTCAGGACACAAAAGGTTAATGAAATTTAGCGTATTTTTGAGTAAATTAAAAGCATGTAACAATTCAACTAAATCATTTGTTTTTGCTGTACTAGTCACATGCATCATGAATTTGTGACTTGTCAAAAAATATTGGACTTTCTTAAGCGAGATTTAAAGAAAATCAACTTTTTTTGGATTTCTCATATCTCTTTACGTGAATTTTTCAAGAAACTTATTACCAGAAAATATACATGGCTTGCCTTTTTCTTTTTTTTGGTCACGTGATGCTCAGACGTTTGTCACAATGGAAATTGTTTCCAGTGATCCTACTGTATATATCTCTATACTGTGGTGCAGGCGGAATTACGGATCCATTCCATAAATGCTTGTGCGTTTAAGATTAGGGTTCGGTTGGGGGATGGATATTAAATACGGTGTGATCTTAACTCTTAACAAGACCAGTGAGGCAGTGACTGTAGGCCTGTAGGGTACGTAGGTTTTTTCTGATAAAGTAAAAACAAATCAAAATGAAATAACAGCTCAGATGGCCGAGTGGATAGAGCGTCTGCTTCTGGAGCTGTAAACTCGGGTTCGTTTCCGAGTCGGGTCAAACCAATGACTTAAAAATTGGTATTCACAGCTTCCCTGCTTGACGCTCAGCATTAAAGGGATAGTGTGAAGAACAAGCCGGCAAGTTTGCTTGTTGTGCCGTTGGAAAGGGCACTTAGCGGGATTCCCCCATCTTTAAATGGTAGACAGGTGGCAGCTTGACTGGAAGACCGCAAGGTCACTTCGCTGTCTCCTGGCCGAGGTAACTCGGCAAATAAAATAAATAAACTAAATCTTCATTATACTCGCCGGAATACGCCGAAGCGTGTAACGACTAACGAGTTGGCGGGGCGCATCTCCGCGGCTGTGCGCCTGGGCAACGCAGAAAGAATGTTGAAGCGGTGCAAGCGGTTTGCAACGCTGCGTCTAATTTGACCGGCCCGGGCCGAGCCTTTCAAGGAGGGTCTGGGGGGGTTCTCCAGTTTTGCGCATTCTGACGCATATCTGAGGAATAAATCGCCCAGATTTGTGCAGAATTGCTCAGCGGCGTATCCAGAAATGTCTTCAGGGTGGGAGATTTTTTCAAAAATTTTAGACGCATTTCTTGTTCGTTTGAAAAAAGTAGCCTTTTTCATATTATATTCCTTTCTTGTGGCGGGAATGAAAGGATGTGCATTCTGCTTTTTTATCGAAATGCAAAATAGCACAGAGATAGAGGAGCAAAACGTAAAATAGCGTAGAGTGAATAGTGAATACTAATAGCGAAGCACTGCAAACCTGCATACATCAAAACAATTAGCGGCGGTGATGAAAGCATGCCTCCCACTGTGATTGCGGGCCTGTTTTGAAGCAAAAGAGAGGCGGTCTTATATCATTACCATTTTTGTAACAATTGTTGCGACATCAATGGATAATCGCTACCTACCGTATGTTTGGGCCTCAACACAGTTTCGTCTCCCCGCACAGTAGAAAACGACTATTTGGCGTCACGATAGCATCTTTCGATTCTGAAATGAAACTGGAGAGACCTGAAGGCCTACATCACGGTCGATATACGTGCAGACTTGTATATAAACGGTGATGCATCTTATGCTTTTCCAAAGCACCTGCCTCCCGTCCTCAGAGAAAAAGCGAAATACCATAAGCGTGGAAAAGTGCTGGAGCGACAAAAAAACATGGCTGCTCGTTTGCCGTACCTTTTGTAATTGATTGAACAACCGGTACCGGTATAGCCTAACAATCTTTTGATCTGTTTTTAAACCCCAACAATTTTTTGAAGCGTTTTATGCTTTATTGCTTAATTTTTTGATGTGCTTGTGTCGTGTTTTAATAATCCGTTTTTGTATTTTGGCGTGCATTTTTCGTATTGAAATTTTCGTCTGAACTACAATACGTCGTAGGTTATAAAAAATAAAAATAGCCTACTAAATAAGGCTTTTATCCTGATTGTCCAAACGTGCTTCTGCACACGTGACCGTAGTAATAAGTAGTATAGATTAGCCTACAGGCATGTTTTTTAATGAAATAGATGGGAATTATTTCCCCAAATTGGCCCTATTTCTTTTTTTCAGTCATTTGTCGGTTATTTTTCGATTTTTTTTCTCAATGACCGAAATCAATAGAACCAATTCGGTCAAATGTCCGAAAAGATTGCTCTGACACCGTCTGCGGTGCGTAATCGAAAAATTGCCGAAAGCAATTTGTGGTGATGGAGAAAAATCTGCGACAAATATCGATAAAATCACCGAAGTAAGTTTTTGATCCAGCCAACACCTTTCGCAAAATATTTGATTAGCCTATGCACGCTCCTTCACAACATTTCCTTGGTAGGTAGTCATTCGTTTTTGAAAAATTGTCTGGGCCTGGTTGTCTAGCGATCAATTGCATCATTCAACGCAAATCACACTTCTCGCTGAGCTGCAACATATAAAATCAACGGAAAAGTATTGAACTCTAAAGTGAGTTTTTCAGATGAGATGCCCCAAAAAGCAACTGTGGTGAGTGATTATATACGCAAGGTCAATCAAGGACCATAATTTTTTATATCGCGTGCGAAGTAAACATATGGTCGGCCGATCTGGGCGATTTTTTCCTCTGTCCAAATCTGGGCGATTTTTTCCTCAGATATGCGTCAGAATGCGCAAAACTGGCTTCAAATATTCAAAATTTTCCTGGGGGGAGAACCCCCCAGACCCTCCTTGAAGGGCTCGGCCCTTGCGGGCCTTCGCTGCTACGTCACACCACCGGAATTTTTTTAAATTTAGCCTCCCCCTGAACAAATTTCTGGATACGGCCCTGCCGTTGGCGCAAGGAAATTAGTGGCGCAGGATTGGTGTGGCGCAAAAATCACCAAAAAAAATTTGGCGCAGAAATCCGGCGCAGGAAAAACGAACTTTCCATATAGGACAACAGATAGAACTGAGCCGTCAGCGGACCAGTAAAAAGACCGGTAAACGGCTCGTTAGCGGGTCTCTTAGCGGCCCATGCCATCTCTAGCCAGTAACTGTTGCCTTTGACGTGCGAAGTAGACTCCTTAATTTCTGTTCCATTCTATTTAATAAATGATAATGCATAACTGCCTAAAAATATGATGGCTATACCTATACCTGAGACTGCTGTCTACCTTCAAGAGAAATGTTTACAGCATATATGGTGATCTTGACCTTGAAGATCAAGATCACTTGAAATACGTGATCGCAAAGCATCATGATCTTGAAGATCAAGATCATGCCCATCTCTGATTACATTTAACTAAAATATTTGGATTTTCTGGAGTTAAATTTTCGTAATATCAGCGCAATCTGAGTTTTTTTCTTTCGATGAACTACAAATTGCTTTTTTTCAACCCCAACTGATGACGCAACATTCTCTTGTATGATGGGTTCAACAGATATCGTTGAGCCCAGGCGAGCCAAACATTTTCCATTGTATTCTGAATCGTATCAAATAGCGGAGAGTGACGTTTTCTCTTTGCACACTATTCAAATGCCAAAAATGTCCTATTTTAAAGTTGAACCCAGACGCAACGTCACAATACATGCTTAATCACGCCACAGCAAATTGCTTTTTTTATCGCAGACGAATGCTGCAATGGTTCTATCTTATGGCAAGTTCAAAAGATGTCGTTGAACACAAGCGAGCCAGTACTTTGCCATTGCATTCTATATCGTATGATATAGCGGAGAGTGACTTTTTCTCTTTTCACACGATTCAAATGCCAAAAATGTCTTATTTTACGATTGAACCCAGATGCAACGTTACAATACACAATCATGCCCTGTGACACGAGTTTAAGCCATGGTTGTAGCATGCGGTTGTGGTTAATTGCTGGTGATTTTCGAAACTGTGGCGGTCAATATACACATTTTAAAAGTTGTAGGTCGAATCCAAGTTGTAGGTCAAATTAGTGGAATGGAAGCAAGTGTTGACAGTATTTTTAAAAAGCCGTTTTGTAGCAGAAATTACGACGAAAAATTGGGAACAGCAAAAGCTAAAAAGCCTAGACCAAAATTACATGCAGTATGTAAAGTAGCAAATTAGGCTGCTTGAAAATGCGCTTGATGTTGGTTCGCGTAATCCATGCATGGGCAACCTTTTGTCACTGGGGGCCAAAATGTGCATTTGGAACTTGACTGAGGGTCGAAGCCGTAATTGTGATTTTAAGTGTAATCTAGGTACATATTTTTGTGGGGTTTGGATTGTATTCATGTAATGCTATTTTACATGCAATGTGTTTTCAATTTTGTTTGCGCAGGGATATCCATAAAAAATGTATACCTACATTGATAAAGGCTGCATTTTCACTATATTTTATCTGTAATTTCTGTATTGACATATAATTGTAATAATGAAAATGAAAAATTTATTGAACCCAATGAATTGTCAATCTTAATATGTCAGATATGCTATAAAACTAATAGTAATGTTTAATTAAATTACTTTCTAATGGGAAATCTGGGCTTGGTGCTTTTTCACCAACGTGTCAATTTTTGGTGCTGTGCTGGAGGCGGCCACTCTTAAGACTATTTTCAAGATGACAATCTGTCAGTCTTGATCTAGTTTTTGACTTAGTGTGCTTCATTTTGGTGAACAGTTGCTCGCAGATATAAGTACTCCCAAATAGTGACATTTTCTTTCGGGCTAAATCTTTCGTAACACACATTACATAAAATAAATGAATATCGATATATTACATAGGCCTACAGCCCTAGAAAATTCATTGGCAGGGCCGGATGAGAAGCCTTGGCGGGCCGGATTTGGCCCGCGGGCCGTAGGTTGCCCATGCATGGCGTAATCGCATTAAACTTTCGAGCACTTCCACACTTATGTTTAATAAATACCTGCAAGCGGCAGCAAATGTTGTACAGGAGCACACCTTTAAAAAATGCTCACCGTACGCCTCTGTAGCTAGACTGGATAGACTTGGGAACATGCCTTCATTGCTTAAACTCATTGAAAAGTCTTGATTAGCGCAGTCGTCTTTTTCTTCTCCAAACATTGTTTTTTGTTGCTTGACTTTTCGTTGTCTATTTGCTGCGCGTTTTTAACCATGGGATCACGACATGTGGACCATCTCAGTAGCGGAGTTTTCATCTTTTTAGCCACGAAACAGGAGACAACATGAACACAACAGGGCCAAAAATAACGAAGCAACGACAAAACGATATTCAATGAAACTTGCAATCGATGCGATAAACACAAGATGTAAAAAAATCACATCTTTATTACACTCGCGGTATGACGCCGAAACATATGTATCGAGTGGCGGAATCCATCTCCGCGACTTAGCGCCTGGGACAACACAGCTCCAAAGAAACACATCACCGGTGGCGAGCAGTTGGCGATACTGGGTCCGAACCCCAGATCTCCCGCGCCGATGGCGATGTGCTTAACAACTGAACTAACATGCAGGTTATCAAAATATAACATATTTGCGGCCGCAGCACCTAAAACATTTCAGATTTCATGAATAGGAGCGAGAAAAAGATCATGCTGAGCTGCAGAGATCCGCTCGCAGAATCCGTGAAGAGACTGACAACAAAGTTCGGGAATCCGAGCAGATTCTTAATTTCACACACACGAAAGCAGTGGAGGATATGAAGGCATTATATCAGATGAAAAAAAGCAACCAAAAAAGACTGAGCGCGCTCAAGGAGGTAGAAATACACTATCATATGTTCGAATCTAGCCCAATATCTTGACGTTGCATTGAGCAGATCCACGAAATTCGAGCTAGCTTAGTTGCCTATTTTCCTGTCTGCTCTCCACTCAGTGACAATACGGAAATTCACCAATTTTTATTTGAATAGACTCAACTTATACGCACTGGCGATTCTAAGGGGGGGGGGGGGCAGAGGGGGCCATGGCCCCCCCAGATTTTTGCCTGGCCCCCCCAGTTTTTTCAAGCTTATGTAGCCTATGGCAGGGTAAAAAATATACTAATCGATTGCCCAATCTCAAAGTTAGACATTCGTTGTCTTTGCTTCTTAAGTTTTCTAGGCTATGTAAAACTTGCATAGTTTGCTTCGGTCTTTGTCTTCGCTTTTCTATAAACTAGTGCCTTTATTGCATCACAGAGTTTAGTCTGAATCGTAAAATTGCCATCACCAAGCGATTAAGTCATAAAGCAGCCAGTGCAGTTCGAAGAAGTTGTTAGTAATGGGTGAAGAGGAATAAAGAACTAAATAGCACGGCGTTGCTTAACCACAGGCGCAATCAGAAATAAATAAAGGGAGGGACAATTTTTTTTTTCATTGAAATACCGTACTGCTACTCAGCCAGGCCTATCAGTTTATATTGAAGAATCAATCATTTGATTCCATTGTTGCGCCACAGTCAGACCGTAATTCAAAAGTTTGTTTTTGTCTCTGCAAAACCAGAATTGTTACTGCTAGCCACTGCGCAGTGCGCACCGATTAATACGAGAAGTAAAAAGCAGGGAGTTGAACCGTTTAAAATATCGCTCCGGTTCCGGTTCAAGAAATTTAGTTTTTAACGGTTCAGTTCCGGTTCAGGTTCAAGACTTTTCAAAAATTTGGGTTCAGGTTCAGTTGCACCAAAGTTTAAAGGTTCGGGTTTGGTTCAGGTTCAATGATCTCACATTTAAACGTTTCAGGTTCGATTCGGGTTCACCGAAAAAAATTGGTTTTTACCGGTTCGCGGTTTGGGTTCGATTCAACTCCCTGCTTGTTTCAGACTCATTAAATTTTGAAAAGTAGAAAGAATGTTACGCATCGCAGCACACGTCTAGAGATTTTTATTAATATTTTTTAAGAATCAGCTCAGGTTTAAACATTGTTACTAAACGATTTCCGTTCAGATTTAGTACACAAAATATTGTAGGTTCGGGTTGACTTGCATAAAATTTTAAAAGGTTCGGGCGCGGTTCAAGTTCACAGATTTGAAATATTAAAGGTTCGGGTTCGGTTCAGGTTCAATGATTTCAAATTTTAACGGTTCAGGTTCGGTTTGGGTTCACCAAAAAAAAAGCGGTTTTTACCGGTTTGCGGTTCAGGTTCGGGTTCGACTCCCTGGTAAAAAGTAAAATCATATTCCACTTCTTTTCTTGCTACTTTTCTGCAAGTGTGCAACGGATGACAAGTGCAAATATAATCAGCAAGCACGGTAAATGGCTAGATGGCACACTTTAGAGGCAGGGCGCTAATGCACTCTTTTAAGTAGGAAGAATGTAACGGCGATTGATCATAAGTCGCGTTCGGTTGTCTGAAGTATTGGAAGCAGTCAGTTCAACGCAATAGCAATGCAATACGGCAGGTTACCGACACAGCGGCATTATTTTTACTACAACCTACTGTATGTTTACGCACGAAAATTGTGCGATAATTAAATTCATCATTAAACAAATTATTCACCTCCCTCCGCATTTCTGGCAATTTGATCATGCTCAGGCTAAAAATATTTTAAACTAGTATACTATAGTTTAATAACTTTTTTAAATATGTATCTTGAAATGAGGGGGAACTGGTCCCCCTAATCTTCTCCCCTGGCTGCGCCGGAGCGCTTAACGTACCAACTTGTACTTCCTCTTTTATCCACTGCTGTTCAGTGTGTGCTTGTTTTCATTTCAGTTTTGATACTTTTTACTCTGATGTAACCCAGTTTTTGCCGAGATAGTTATATTTGGTAGATATTTTTACTCTGTTTTGAACTACGATATATGGAAAAATTTATCACAAAAAAGCGAAACACATCAAAACAATCTGAAGAAGAAACGTGTGTAAAAAAATTAATGAAAAGTGATCATGCTGAAGTAGCAACTGGAAAAGCTGGAACTGTGGGATTATATGAAGGGTCTTCTCAGTCTCAGCCTTCAAAACTGACCTTATCACGTTCAATACCAACTGATATCTCAACTTCTGGTGGTGATAAGTCTGTTCAACCTCGTCTTAAGGATTACCCTAAGCATAGTGAAGGGAAACCTCATGCTCGTTCATTTGTGGGCGCATGGTTTGATAAATATGAATGGGCTGAATATTCTCAACAACGTGATGCAATGTTCTGCTTTGCTTGCAGACACTTTGCACCACCTGGTTACGGCAATACTGATGATGCATTTACAAAAAGTGGTTTTAGGCGAAGGAAAAAAGCACTTGGAAAAGATGGCTCTATTGCAAAGTATTTAAACTCACACTGCCACAAGTCTTCATATATTGCATGGACCAACTATCAACGCAATAAATTAGATAATTCGTCTATTGCGTAAAGTATTAGTGAGGCATACCAAAAAAAAAGTACGTGAATATCGTCATTACATCAAAACTCTTGGTGAAATTATACTCCTAACAGCGACACAATTAAGACTTTGCTCTAAGAGGGCATAGAGAGGGTGATGATGAACAAAATCCTGGAAACGTGCGCAAGTTTCTTCAATTTACCGCTAAGCATGATTTTGTTATAGCTGATCGTATCAAAAGTGGTCCAAAAAATGAGAAGTACATTTGTTCTGCAATATGAAACGAGATGATTGAAGTGTTGGCATCAATGGTAAGAGAAGAAATTGCTGACAATGTAAAATCATGTTATTGTTTTTCCATTTAAGCCGATGAAGCAAAAAATGTGAGCAAAACCGAACAATTAGCGATGACTATAAGATTTTTTGATGAAGCCACACAGTGTATTTAAGAGTGTTTTATATCATTTCATCCGTTGTTGCAGTTAGATGCTGCCTATGTTACAGATGTAATACTAAAAACGTTGGAAAATCTTGGTCTAGACTACAAATCGTCTTTCATTGGCTGGGGGTTTGATGGAGCATCAGTAATGAGCGGGGGAGTTAGTGGTGTTCAAAAACGCATCCAAGAAAAAGCCCCGTTTGATTTTATGTAGGCCTACATTGTTTTGGTCACAGGCTTAATTTGGTGATGGTAAGTGTAGCAAAATATGTACCTCAAGCATCAGAATTTTTCAGTTTGCTTGAACAACCTTATGTTTTTGTAAGTAACTCGGTGGTTCATCAAAGGTTCCTCACCATTCAGCGAGAAATGTTTCCTGATGAACAAGTACGTGAGCTACATCTTATGGACACTCGCTGGTGGTGTCGAGCTACTTCTTGCGAAAATGTTTTTCTTCGTCTAGAATGCATAGTAAGACTATTAAAAGAAACACCTGAAAATGATATTGGAGCTCGAGCCGTATCCTCTAGAGGTTTAATTGCACAAATAGATGTCGAATTTGATTATTTGTTGCGATTTTTTACAGAAATTCTTGGAAAAACTAATAAAATATCTCAGCAGCTTCAGTGCAAAGAAGCGGACTTAGGAAAAGTAACTAAGCTTAGTTAGTTAGTTAGTTGCATATTTATCCTCCTATCACGAGAAAGCGATCAATGCGCTATACGAGCTCGCTTAGGAGTTGCCAGCCATCTGTCTACCACACTAAGATGGGGGAATCCCGCTAAGCGTCTTTCCCAACGGCACAACAAGTAATCTTGCCGGCTTGTTCTCCACACTGTTCCTTTAATGCTGAGCGTCAAACAGGGAAGCTGTGAATGCCAATTTTAAAGTCATTGGTTTGACCCGACTCAGAATCAAACCCGAGTCCACAGCTCAAGAGACAAACGCTATAAGCTAATCTCTTCACTGCGAGAATATTTAGCTGATATGAGAAGCTCAAACCTGACTGAACACTACTCCACAAAGGTTAATGCTCTTTGTGAAAAATGTGACATTGCACTCGCAACAACACGGAAGCGCACCAGAAAACCTGATCGACGTCTTGAGGATTTTGTTGCATCGGATACAACTGGTCAGAGACCATTTGAAGGTTCAGAACCAAATTGTATGCAACACATCAACACTTTCTATGAAATTCTAGACTGTTTAATCAGCGAACGATAGCGTCGATTTTCCAAAAATTCTTGTAAAATATGCAATGGCATTTCAGCTCTCTGTCCTGGACATCAATCTTTTTTGTGCGAAAAAGATTTAAATCCATTTACTATTGCCTACTTAGTGAATCAAGATGATCTAAAACATGAACTTCCTTTAGTTAAAACACTTCTAATGAAAGAGCCACAACATCCCACAACTTTAATACAATTTTTGTCATTATTAATTTATTATTACCTTGCAAGGTTTTATTTGAATGCTTGTACAAGTTATTATTGATTGCCGTAACACTTCCTGTCACCAGCGCTTCATGCGAAAAGTTTTTCAAAAATGAAATTAGTGAAAACATTTCTGAGAAATTCTATGAGCAACGAAAGATTAAGCAACATTGCACTGCTATCAATTGAAAGTACGCGAGTTGAAAGTATCAACCTTGATAATTGTGTTGATGAATTTGACAGTAGACATGATAATCGTAGGATTAAGTTGCACTAAATAATGGAAAGCATAGGCGCCGAGTTTGTGATTTTACCGGGCATGCGGTAATTTTATGACGTCAAAATTGAAGCATTACCACGTGATTACTTAAATCTTTAGATGTAGTAAAATTGGTGAAATTTATTTATTTGCAATCATTAAGCTCTACTACTGCTTAGACTGTATGTTGCAACTTGAAATTCGGCCTAATCAGATGTTTCAAACGTTTAGCACTTGATTAACTTTTATCTTATCTTAACATCGTTGTCACATAAGCATGCATTTTTTTTCTACCGCGTGTTTAATCACTTTGACTGACGCAGTACACTTCCAATAGCTCAAAGAATAAAACCGAGAAGAAAAATAATTTAGTGAAAAAGTTCCACCTCATGCATACCGCGTACGCGCCTGTATTACGCGTAGATATTTGGTATTTCTGTGCAAAAAAGCTGCTTCAGCTCCACCAACAATAATTTTGAGAAAATTCTCGTCAGTACGAAGTGAATTTTACTGCGAAATGGAAAATAATGAATTTTCTCGGAGAAGCCTTAGATCAAGTACGTCCAACCTTTTTTTGTAGCGGGCTGCATTGAGAGCTTGATTAGCCTTAATTCCTTGAATGGGCCGCAAAAGTTCTACATTGCTTTCTAGAGCTGAAAAATCCTCGTTTCTTTAGAAAAAGAGGTCTTCACTGCTTTCTAGAGCTTTCCCATGAATGGTAAGTGGGCCGCACAGGAACACCAAAAAGGCTTAATGCGGCCTGCGGATTGGCCATGGCCGCCTTAGATTAATGCAATAAATACAAGCTGCGCTGGCGGTAATCATTGCAACGTCACAGAAGCAAATAATTGAAAAAATATCACTGTACCAACTTGTTTCGTTGTCAGAAACTTTACTTAGCCTAATTTTTTACTCAATCCAAAACGCTGCATGTCGGGATTTGATCATGATTTGTTTTCTAAACAGGCCTACCGATACAAACTTAAGAAAACCAAACTAGTATATAAAACTTAGTTTAGCTTGCTTTATTTTTGTAAGTGTAACCTATTCGCAACAAAGTTTTCCATCTTCTATTTTTTTACAATCTCAGTCGAATTATTATAAACAATAGTAGGTTAATCCAAAAAAATCTTATTCAGAATGTTATCATAATTAGCAGAATTAGCGCAAATCAAAAGCATTGCATTAACAAACAGAAGCGAATTTTAGTTCGCAAAGCACTTTATACTTCAACTAAATCTATTACTCATAAACGAAGCTGTTAGACTGACACGACGACAAAGACTTTCATCGCCAAAACTACAATTTATCAAACCGCGGGTGGAATTACGAGACCCATTTGTGAGGGCGTTCAATCATAAAATTCTCACATCATGAAAAGCGGTGGAAAAGGAGATTCAGCAGAAAGTTATATTATTAAAAGCAAGAAAAAACTTTAGCAAAGTATTTTTCATAATATAACCAAATGTGTGGGCATGCACGCATACCCGAAGTCGGCGCCCGTGATATTAAGGGTGTTTTTTTGGAAGTGGTAGATTGCAAGATTTTCAAAGACCATTGGATATAATACTGATACTCTCACGTCGTTCTCTGGTAGAGATAACATTTCTATTCTCAGAATTAACAGTTGATTCTCTGGCCAAGTTTCAATATCGCGACAGGTTTTTACACAGGGTAAAAATTTAACGACGTGCACCCCCCCCCCAAAAAAAAAAAGCGAAACAAGCGCCTTAACTTCGAGTCGATCTGATAATTATTAGAAATGAAATCGTGGGTTGATAAGAAATGTTACCCAGGCGCAGTAATGGGCACGATATACCATTCTGTACTAAAGCGATAACGATATAATCGATAATTTCAAAAATGCTCAGGGCGATACCGATAAATCTCAATTTGTTAAAGCGATATCGGTAATCGATAAATTTTTCCGATAAATGTTGTGGTAAATTTTCGATGTGTTTAACAAAATTTTTTTCTTGCAAGTCAAATCACAAGTGTTTTTCTAGATATTTCAAAAAGAGGGCAGTTCACGGACTATCTCGTGGGGTTAAACACAACAAAGAGATGTTTTAAACTGCAACAAGACTTTATCGATGCCGTGAATTATACCATAGCGCCAATTCTCTAACTTTGAACACTGTGTGCATAAAGAATCGTTTATCGCGATAATTTATCGGCGATAACAAAATATACTACAAGAGAGATACCGGTAATCGATAAATCCAAACTATTTTGAGCGATAACGATAAGCAGTAAAATATTATCGCAGATAACTATCGCCGATAAATTATCGCGACGAAAGCCCATCTCTGCCCAGGCGATAGATAGCCTACATCGTGTTCACACCCAAAAAGGTGCACGACGTTCTCCACTCCTTGGATGTAGACAGCAAAATGTTTGCATTAATCTTTTTGTTAAAAAACTGTGCTACATACCCGTGGCGGCTCGTGGCCAAAAAAACAAGAGGTGCTGCAAGCGACAAATTTTGACAAGCCTGCTTAACTGTGGTTATCATAACGCTTATTACAGAAACTCTCCGATACGTAACAATTTACAGGAATGATTTCATACTGTTACAGCACCGACTTTGGAAACGAACTCGGGTTTTAATCTTTCGCTTTGTTTATCACATGTTTTTCTTTCATCGCTTTTAATTAGCTCGAGCGCTGCACTGTGAACACATTCTCGACTGTGCTGTAAGCTGTTAGCGCGCCGCGAGCAGTTCACCGATCACTATTCTAGAAAATTCTTTAGTGGTTGATCACGTGGGCACTTCTTGTTTTCTGTGTGTTCAGTCATCCTTGTTTCAGTTTTGTTGAGTTCAGTTGGCGGAAGGACGTCTTTTTATATTCGAAGTTATACCACTGCACGGCGCAGTCGTGAGATTTATTTTATTTATACCCGAGTATCTTTCAGTTGTTTTTTGCCTTTGAAAGACCTGAATCCCTCGCTATTTTACCTGATCTACCTTTCCCTACCTATTTTCCCCTTGGTTTTACATCGCCGTGAGAGTTTTTAGTTCGTTCAAGTAATACAGAATCGTTCTATTTGTTCTTCTCTGGTGATTCTTTTGAGGTTCAAGTTCAGGCAGCAATTAAGTGGATCGATCTGCAGAAGGTGAAAGCCCAAGCGCTCCTCTTGGGCCCCGTGTTATAGGCAGGGTCAGTCTATAACACATACTAAAACCATAGAAAGAGTTACCAAGCTAGTAATACCTTAATACTGATGTTCAAGTATGGCTGCGATACGTAACACAAAACAGTATCCGTAGATTTGGTAAAAACAATACAAATTTTCTGATTTGTTTTTTAAATTACAATGCACACTACATACATGTGGGTAGATTGAAGGCTATTATCCACAAATTCAAGTTTTTTTAAAAAAACATTTGAGAGACCTGGCATGGATCTCCAAATATACACAAACTAGGTACCGGTATGCATATACCTAAAATCAAAGAAAATTGTAGAGGAAAATAGTTTTTTTTACAGCAACTAAAATCTTCCCTAAAAAAAACTGCCAAACCTACACTTGCTCGAGCAAACCATAGCATCCTTGATCCAGTAACCACAAACGTGTTTCTGCAAGCTTCAACCAACTTTAGCCTAATCTTATCACAAGAGTATCAACTGTCTGGCAGTGGTCTAAACTGTCTAGGCTACTGATGATATCTGTCTGCCTGGTCTAAAATAGAAAGCCTGCCCAGTCTAAATTTGCATCAAGCACCAACTATCACAGAGCTCTTACTCGAACTAACTCGATCATATGTGGCACAAGCAGTCTAGCAGGGCTAAAAACCAGTCCCGTCAGCATTTTTATGTAATGTACCCAGCACCAGCAGAACCTTGCTTTTTTTCTGACAAAGCGTGGGTTTATACACGCCAATTTGTGCAATATTGCAACGACTGTTCGATGACGTAGTGGCTTGGGTCGCAGCGTTGAGAGGGAAGTGCTGCACTAGTTTGGGGTTCGATTCTCGTCGCGGCTTCGCTTGTGACATGTTTTCAACATTCGAGTTCGTCAAGATAATAGAATAAAGTAAGATAGTTAGTTCTGCTGGTGTTGGGTACATTACATGAATATGCGTCCCGTTATGCCATGAGCCGGAGCAGCTAGTCGGAATTCCCTTTGATCTGCCAACTGAGCAGCTCGTACAAAAATTGAACGGCGAGTCCAAACACGTCGTCAATAGCCTTTGTCGCGTCACCGTTTGGCTCATTTGCATACGAAAAAACTTGAGCTGCACACAAAACAGGGATTCCATTTTTGATTTATATTCACATTTGATCAAAACATGGAAAGAAATAAGAAATTTAAAAAATTTTGCGATAGAACTTCAAAAGGTAGAAAAAAATTAGGAGCATAAAAAAAAGTTAGGGGGTGCTGCAGCTCTAACGTACGAGCCGCCACTGCTACATTATTTTTTCGCTCAACTTAATTTTGGCGTAAAAAAAAAAAAAAAAAAAAAATTCAAAACGGCCGGTATCAACGTCATATAGATGTCGGTAATATAGGCCACTTTTTACCCATTTTTTTAAGCGTGGAACCAGCGAACGGTATGCAACAGCTCAATCGCGAACTGTAGGCCTACAGCAAGGCACTGAACAAAATGCTTATTTTGGAAAATCGCGAAGATTTATTTGTTTTTTTTGCACTTTTCTGTCGCTTGTTTTGCTATTTCGACCCAAGAACCGGTGGGGGAGGGGTGTTATCCGGCCCTCCACTTCGCGCACGTATTGACGGCAATAATCACAGCTTGAAGAACGGTAAGAAATTAAATGGAAAAACTGGTGGTAGCACGAGACAAACACAGAGAACAGTTTATCAAAAAAACACGAAAAAGTAGGATAATGGCAGTTCTAAGCGTAATCAACTGACAATGTAAACGAAGCAAATCAACCCATTAAAACTTTGTACTTCTCCAAACAAGCACAACCCGACACAGACTCTCACGACCGAACTGAAGTTTTTTTTTGCTTTTAGGATGATCTTTCAGTATGACCGGATGTACTTGCTTCAAACCTTCAATGCCACGGTGCACTTTTACTGATAAAAGTAAAAAGTGCCATTAATTTAATTGAAAAACATGAAGTAGCTGACGTAAATAAAGCAGCACCAATCAAGGCACAGAAGCCAAAACCTTCCGTTATGATAAAAGCAACTGATGATATTGCATCATTAAAAGCATTTTACTTGCGTGCTTTTCGAACCAAAGAAGTTTCACAGCGAAATTAAACAGTAACTCTTGCACTTCGTAACCTCAGAATTTAATTTAAGCTTTTACATAGTTATTGAACCGTTTACACCAGCGAAAAGTCATATTATTGTAAGTCAGTGGTTTTCAACCTTTTTTGGCCCATGGACAATCTTTTTAAAAAATACCCGATGAACCATTTTGCTATGCTGACACCTCATAATCGCAACCAGTCGAAGCTGCATTGTATGTAAGTCAGTGAGCTTATGGGGCGTGTTCAATCTTGCCCTTGATAATGCAATAATAAATAAACAAATTAAGCAATCTCTCTAAATTCACATTAGAATAGTTACATAATTTTCTTGTAGGCCTACGTGGTTGTTACATGATTTATTGGTCAGATCACAATTTTCAAAATCATTTTATAAAGGATTTATTAAACTCTGTGGATCACTAGAAAGTCCAGGTGGACCACAAGTGGTTCAGTGGACCAAGGCTGAGAATCACTATTACCGGTATATAGACCTTAGACCAGTGGTTCTCAAACGGTGGTAAGCGACTGACTACCACATGCTTATAAATTTGCAATAACTTTCTGATCGAGTAATTTGCAATGTTGCGAAGCAATTACCTCTAATTTGAGGTTTGGCACGTATGTGACGTAACACTTATCCAGGCGAGTTCGTTCAAAACATGTTTCTTCAACGGGGGCGATTTCGGCCTTCAAGAGGGGCGATAGTAACAATTCTTGAAATTGTGGAGCGATTTTAGATTTACCAATATTGTTAATAACTGAACAACTGATAGAAATGAATTCAGATTTAGAGACAACATATTCAATGAACTGTGGAGAAAGTAGATCAGCGGACGTAGGCGTAAAGACTTTTTTTGGTCTTCACCTGATTACAACAGGAGCGATGTACTTATTTTACAGTTTAGGATTTTCTAGTCAGATGCCACCTGGGTGATACGCGAACACTTTACAAAAGCTCAAAATGGTACGAAAGCAAAAAAAGTTCGAGAATCACTACCTTAGACCTACGAATAAGCTAATACATGAGCAAAGTAACGAAACGTTGTTTATTTACAAGTTCAAATATAAAAAAAAAAAAAAATCAAATCTTCATTATACCAGCCGTATTACGCCAAAGCGTGTAACAAGGGGCGGAGACGATCTCCGCGGCTCAGCGCCTGAACAACACAGCTTCGAAAAAACGCCGCAGCGGTGGCGACACATTGTCCCACATGGGAATCGAACCCCAGATCTGTCGCACCAATAGCGATGCGCGTAACAAATGAGCTAATAGGGTGCCAGTTTCTTAACGTAGTTACAACAGGACTGGCTCTCACCCACCTTTCTCCATCTTCAAGTTGTGTCACGAACCAACTTATATTTGCCTTGTTCATATAGAAGGAAACCTTTTTGTACTTTTCCATTTAACATTTCACGAAGCTGAGAAATTTCGGTCTAAAAACAACAAAAATTGAGAACGCAATCCTGGCTCACAAATTTCTGTTCCTCACCTGTATGTTGGCATCGTGCATCACGAACATCTGCAGCATCTTGTGGATCCGATCAAGAGCAAGAGATTCAAGATTCTTCAACATTCCTTGAACATAATTCCATAGAACCTGGATAAACATGGAAGGTTTGTATCTAGTTACACATTTTTTTAACCTCCTATCAAAAGAAAGCAATCAAAGCGCATTAACAAGCTCGCTTACGAGTTGCCAGCCATCCCGAGATAAGGTAATCCCGCTAAGCGCCTTTCCTAACGGCACAAGTAAACTTGCGGGCTCGCTCTTCACACTGTCCCTTTAATGCTGAGCGTCATGCAGAGAAGCTGCGAGTACCAGCTCTTAAATTCATTGGTTTGACCCGACTTGGAATAAAACCAGAGTCTACAACAACAATACTCGGCCATCTGAGCCGTTACGTTGACAGCAGTGTCTCAATGCCGCATAATCGTTTGAATTATTTTGCTTGGAACTCTTAGCAAGCACATTTAGACAGCGCCAATTCATCCCTGAAACTTGTAGAATGAAATGTTTTGATTAACTCAAAAAAACGCCCGGCTGGCGTGGTTTTCAAAAACATCGCTAGCGGGACGGAAGGCCTTGGTTTCGATTCTCGATCCGGTCAAATGCCCAAGCCCTTCGACTCGTTACACGCTTCGGCGTAATAGCGCGAATATAATGAAGATTTGATTTTGATTAACACAGTTCAGTAAAAATTTGTGCGGCAAGCCGAGAATGTGAGAATCGCTGGTCCAGCACAGCTTACAACGAAACCAGCATAGCTGGCCCATGCTTAGAGTTGCACTTCATTTCTGTTATATTTACTGTTTGTGAATCAATGTCAACTCTTCTATCTCACAATTATTTTACCTCATTAAAACTGTTCCTCTGAGTACAAAACTACCAAAACACTTAAAAATTGTGCGAATACACTTCGTTTTGGTATGAGCTTATTGAGCTACTCAATGAATTGTTCGACTAGAACTGACAACACGTGCTTATAACATGACCAGCTTTATTACATAAACTACAATCAAGCTCTAGTAGTTCGTGAAAGTGAATCCAAAATTACATGGTAGCCGACCAATTTTACCAACATCCAAGTAATGATAATTTTAGCCACCATTCCACAACATACAGCCTATATAGAGATTCAAGGATAAGAAAGAGCAGCCGGTCGGCGTAATGGTGAAAGACAGCGCTTTCGACGTGGGAGACCTTGAGTTCGATTCCCGGGTTGGTCAGATCTGCACTGTCGCCTACCACCGCTGCGATGTTTCTGCGTCGCGGAAATGGACCCGCCACTCGTTACACGCTTCGGCAAAACTAGTTTTTTTTCGAACATTTTCCGATTTTTTTTCCTCGATGTTCGAAATATTTTAAGCTATTTCGGACAAGATATCCGGAAAATTTTATCTGGCTAAGAGCAAAAGTTTTCCCACTTTTTTTCGTTAGTACAGCTACCAAATTTCCACCCGATAAGCGTCAGTCTAGTCTTGTAACAATCAATTACCGTCGCTTGATATAACGTTCGTCGCGTTTCGGTTTCCCCGAAGAAGAGAAAATCATTTTTGCATTTTTACCATATTTGAATCAAGTCTTCAGAGTTTTTGTTGTACTAGCGTTCAAAATGTAACACACGTAATTCCGCGTGTTAGCAGATGCGTAAACGCCAGTCGTTTATGTTGATCAGGGATGGCAATCGCATTAAATCCAACGTTTTTTTCCCAAAAATATCGCATCCAAAAATCGCTTTGAAATTCATTAAAAGAATCACATCAAAAATTGCACCGGGTATACGATGAAAAAATCTGCGATATTTGTAGATGGAAAAATAAAAGTAAAGGTGTTTTAGGAGATGATACCATTTATGCCATTCTGGTTCTTCGTGCTATTAAGCAATTAGTTGTGTTTTTGCAAACACTTTTTGGGCTTTACGCCGTTACATTAGTTTTTAGTTTAAGTTGCATATTTATCCTATCACGTGAAAGCGATCAATGCGCCATACGAGCTCGCTTAGGAGTTACCAGCCATCTGTCTACCACACCAAAATGGGGGAATCCCGCTAAGTGCCTTTCCCAACGGCTTAACAAGTAAACTTGCCGGCTTGTTCTTCACGCTGTCGTGTGTACTAATTTTAAAGTCATTGATTTGACCCGACTTGGAATCAAACCAAAGTCTACAGCTCCCGAGGCGGACGATCTTACCACTCGGCCATCTGAGCTGATATCTTGCTTGATGATACTGATCATCTGTAAATAATTTTGTGTAATGTGAGAGTTAAAATTGCTCAAAAAAGAAATCGCACAAATAATCGCCAAAGCACACACAAAAATCGCATCGAAAAAAAAAAAAAAAAAAAAAAAAATAGATAATCGCAATTAGACGGTCGTTACAAATATCGCAAAACCTATTCGATGCGATTGTCATCTCTGATGTTGATTGTCATGATTAATATTCGACGGTTGAAAACAAACAGAAACGCGTTTTTAAAATTGAAGAATGCACTGAATTAAGATTTGAAAGTTTTGCTTTAATTTGCAAGCGTTTAAAATTTGACGCACGTAATATTACGCTGACACGCTGTTAATTCGACAGTCTTTTTCAATGGAAAAGTTTATCATATTTTTTTATATCAAATCCTTGGTCCTTAATGAAAGCAAGCAAAAAAAGCGGAAAGCTAAGCGCAATAACGTCAGCAAGAAAAGCACAAAAAACGCCTAATGCCCTAATTTCATTTAAAAAACCAATTGTTTCTTAAAGCTGCCGAATTAATTTTAAAATGACCGAAATTTTTCTAGTCATTTCGGACAAAGGGCCGACATTTCTCAGCGAAAAAAAAAAAATAAAAAATAAATAAAAAAAAACAAACCTAGCGGCGAAATACCGCGAGTATAATGAAGATTTGATTTGAAAAGTCACTGCAGACTTTCAACCACAAGAGTTTCTTTTACTGACTGATACGTCACAAACTTTTCCAAAAAGAGACTTGACAATCCCGCAATTTCAGTTGTTTACATCTTAAACTTTGTTTTTGATTAAGCAATCTTCCATCATAACCCCATTACTGTTTCATCATTTTTTTAAAAATATTGATCAATAAATTAAAAGTTATTCCAACATGGAGCTGCTAGACTCGATGACCTTTTGGTCACTTCGCATCTCCATGTCAACAATCCTATCCAACACGAGACGACCACTTTATATGACCACACAAAACGATAGGAAAACCATGAAAAAAACAACAATAACAATAGAAACATAAAAATTAATTCATTGAAAATCAGTTAAAAACTCATACAAAATGCTATCCACACTTGTGAAAGAATTGCCTAGTCCAGAGTCCTATTTTTGTGGGCGTTAGGCCCGCGATTCGTGGTTCTAGGCCCACCAAGTTTTTGCGGATTTTCTTGGCCCGCGTCCACATGTCCAAAGTTGGTATTCATTTAATATAAGATAGCAAGACATGTGGGAAACGTCATAACGATACTATTTTTGTTACGTCGATGAGATAATAAATCATAATACTCGACTAAGGTGACTGTTTAATTTCGTAGGCTTTTAAACCATCGGCCTTGGTGGGCCAGGAAGGCCCACAAAAACCGAAAAATTAGCTCACAAAAATGATGACTCAGCAAAAATGGCGGGCCTGCAGCCCACGAAAATAGAACATTTGGATTCTGGAGAGGGTAATTAGTTCACTAGGTGTAGATAGCATTTTGTACGAGTTTATCACTAATTATTGATGAATTGATTTCTATGTTTCCATTCTTTTTCGCATCGTTTTGTGTTGACAAATAAAATCGTTTTTTCGTGTCGTCAGACACACACCTGATCATTCTTTTGCTTTCTCTCTGCATCATCCTCATCATCTTCTCCATCCTCATCATCAGTATCCAGACTTCCCAACCGCACTCGCTCCGGATCCACACTTTCTGAAGAAGGGAATCCAGGACTAGAGCAATCCCGTTTTTCAACCAACACGTAACAATCCGGTTCAATTTGTCTGTCAAATAAAATTGTAAGTTCAAAGAGCCATAAAATAGAGGCAAACGTACAGATACCTCCAGCTGCAATGATCCGGCATGTTCTATAGATAACCGCATTTTACAGACCATAAGACGCACTTCAAATCCTTTTTTTCTCAAAATTGATCGTGCGCCTTACAAGCCGGTGCGCCTAATGCATGGATCAGGTAGTGCTTTATGCTTCATTGCCATTAAAATTTTGAGTTTTTTTGCTTGAGCTTTACACGATAACTCGATATTTCTCAAATACCGTTACGTCTTATAGCCTGATGCGCCTTATGTATGCAGAAAAATACAGGGTGGGGCAAAAAAACCTCCCACATTTTAAATTTTTACTATGGCAATGCTGTTGCAGTTATTCGCCTAGTTTAAAGTAAATTCATTTATTAATGAAATGCCATTTTGTTTTAGAGAATAAAAATTTTGAATTTGGTTTTCTTGTCTAGCTTTTCTTGTCTATTTTTTCGAAAAGTGAAATGTGGGAGGTTTTTTTGCCCCACCCTGTACAATCAAAGCAATTTATTGATAGTGCGCCTTAAGGTCCATAAAAAAAATACGGTACAATCAGATCTATATATCAGCCGAGATTTTGATTTCAAGAATGTTTCGAAGCAATTAATTAGAACTGAACTTGAGAACAGCATAGCCTATACGTAAATAGTCAGCAAAATACAGCGTATATCCTTGGGACAAATTTTTCTGGCACTGATTGGATTATTTGTGTGGTTGAGGACGTCGACATCCAGCGTAATAAAGAGCAAGCTGAATTAACTATAGCCCGTGGCGCAGCGACAAATTTCAAAAAGGGAGGAGGATCATAAACAGCCAACGCCATCAAACGAGTCGGGTATAACAGTCATATTGCGACATTTAATTTTTTTACTAAAAGGCAAAGTTAAAAGAAAGGGGGACAATGGGACATAGCACAATGCCTCGCCCCTAACACACGACTGATTACAGCACGCAAAGCATAAAACGCTAGGTTGTCATGTTTAGGTTTTTTGCTGCCATTGATATGGTGATTTCGCGGCGCTGAGCACATAAATTACAACCTGTATGTAATTCTAAATCCTAGCGTTGTCTTTTCCTTAACAGAAGGTAGCTGAAGCAAAAGCAATGCCAAAAACCAGGCAAAACATATCATCCTACTTTATAATTCCTTGTTGTATCCAGTAAGTCATTTTCCTTCGAAGAAGAGTTGGAGGAATTTTTAATTCATCTCCGAGGTCGTTCAAAGTCCAAGATTCTGAAATAATTTCAATACCGGTATTTCGATTAGCAAGTTTCTCAACAATCAATATCGACATGTGGACAGCGCCTATACAGCACAGCGCTATCGGTGCGGTAGGTCTGGGGTACGAATCCCGGGTCGGTCAAATCGGATACAGCGTCGCCAACGGTTCGCAACCGCTGCGACGTTTCTTCGGAACTGTGCTCTTTAGGCGCTAAGCCGCGGAGATGGACTTCGCCACTCGTCACATGCTTCGTTGTAATACCGCAAGTGTAATGGAGGTTTGATTTTTTGTTTGTAGTGCTCACTTTTTTCTTCAAAATGTCGGATGATGACAGCTTGTAGAGGAGTGACTTTAACTTCCACTGTACGATCTCCCATCTCAAGCTCCAACTCTACCATCCCAACAGAGTGTAACCATGTCAAGGAACGGGATACCTTCAAAACAAAGCGAAAAATAATTAATCGATTGGCGGCACAGAACTTGACAATAGCTTCGAAAAAATCTGTTTGTCTCAAAAGCTTTTCGTGTAGCAGTAGTCAGCGTCACGAAAAGCTTTTGGGACAAACAGCTTTTTTCAAAGCTACCAAAACGAGCTATGACAGAGCGTTTCTTGAAGCTTTAACGAAAAAGTGTTTTCGAATCCGCGCACAAAGAATTAAAGTCGAACCGAAGTAGAATTTGATGCGAAAAAAAAAAAAAAAAAAAATTGGAAATAAACTCGTACCGACTTTACTTTCCTAACCTCGCAAAATAATTGAATCTTGTCTAAAGCTGCCCAGGCACGAAAATATCCGACTAGATGCCATACCAGGTTCAACTGTATATCCAAAAACACTTCTATATTATGGAGCAAATTTGACTTGATTGCCTACAGGTTTTTCGTGCTTCGTTGCCTCAATAAAAGTAACAGCTAATCTATCTTAATAACTATCTCATGATGGTGTTTCACCTCAGACAAAAAACTGATGTTGTTAAGCTTACAAGAAACGACCACTTGCTGAAACTGATAATAATAACAACACATTTGTGTATTCTCTATCCTGAAGAAAATTCAGATCAGCAGCGCTAAACAAAAAATAACAAAAACCATAGCAGTGGAAACAGTAGAATTACATACTGCAGATGAAAATACGATGTTTGCACAGGCAAGAACAATTATAATACCGTAGAACAATCATACCCGTAAGGAAGCAATTATTTGAAATACCTTTAAACCTTCATAACTTTTATTGAATTCTTCAAATGCATTTGTAACATGGGAAGGTAAATCAAATTCCTGGTTACTAATTTCCGGCCAAAATTCCGAAGATACAATCATCGTTTGTAAGTCAAACTCGGTCTATATAAACAAATAACAGATTATTGAAATACCGTATGGGGAGCCGATGTGAGTTTATTGAACAATAATTAGCCTGTTCACACATTCAGTTTAAGTGGGCTTACGGGCTTTCTGCATCATAATCAAGTTTTTGAGGTCATGATTGAAAAACGTGACTATGACATCGAATACTTGATTATGATGCAGGAAGCCTGTAGGCTTTTGGCCCACATTCATTGGACATGTGGACAGGGTAAAAGCGATATCAAGGCAAGCCAGAAGACTTACTAAATAAACGCTGTAAAAACCAATTCTACGACTAGTTTGGCGGTTTAACCGCTCATCAGGTAGACTCGAGTTTTGAACCAAGGACCTTGTGATTGAAAGTCAAGATCTCTGATCACAAGGTCCTACGTTCGAACCTGAGTCTGTCTGATAAGCGGTCAAACCGCGAAACTGATCATAGAATTGTTTTTTACAGCGTTCATGTAGTAAATTTTCTAAGGCCTACCATAATACCTCTTTATATGTTTATAATTATTTTACATCAAGCGGAAGACTGTAGCCACTACCAATGAAGTACGGACAGAAAATTCTATTGCTGAGCAGGAGGCCACCGGTGTTGAGAGTACCTAGAAGGAAACTACACAAACCAAGAAAGGCTGAGGATAAAGGATCACTGCTCTACATACTCGTAATCTAAGGCTAATGTTTAATATATTCGATTAAGAAAATTGTCAACTAGCGAAAAATATTTTTTACATTTTGGCTACTCAGAATAATTTCATTCAACTACTACACTCACATTTTTCATCTGTTCTCCGTCTTCTTTGATGTTACTATTTATTCGTCGGCTGTCTGCGATATCCTAAAAAATTTCTTGTTAGCGACTGAGTGAAGTGTTAAGTTCATGATAAAACTGCTTATTGTGCCCATCTTCTGTTTTGATTATGTACCGGTACTTAGGGCATAGACTGTATAACATATTACGGACCATAAGGCGCACGGACCTGAAGAGCCGACAACGGCGAAACAGGTTGTAGTAGTTTTATGATTTGACAATTTTACTTTTTTATATATTTCCACAATATACAAAGGTCATCAATGTTTAAAGTAACTTCTCAAGAAAGTAATTTCAGAAATAAATCAGAATCATATCTGCTGCATTAATTCTTTTGTCCAACGAAAAAAAAACAAAAAAAAAACGCTTTAATAACAAAATTAATATACTTAGCACATACGACCGCGTGTGAAGTCGCTGAGCGAAAACAAGTCAAAATTGCGCCCTTTGAGTAAGCACTGAGCAGCCATAGTTGTGCAGAACGAACTGAATACTCGAATAAAAAAAAAAAAAAAACAATTTTCCACATACTCGTGGTATTACACCAAAGAGTGTAACGAGTGGCGGGGCCTACTTCCTCGGCATAGAGCATGGGCAACGCAAAAACGTCGCAGCGGTCGCGAGCTGCAGGCGACCCGCAAAAAGTCTCACCTTGAGCATAACAGCACATTTACTCATATCATCTTCACCGAAACGTTTTTTCAATAATTCAAGATTTCGGATTTCATTCGCTTCATTTTTATTGTTGTACCATGTCTGAAGTAAACGCTTGCTTAAAAGTTTCTGTAAAAACAAAAAATTACTCGACAAATTTTCTGTTGCAGCGTAAAAAACGAGGTTTCTCAAAGCTTTAAACTAATAATACAGTATTAGATCACAGTGTTTTCGTAAAGTTTTATTATCACAGACACAAACAATGAAAAAAATGAAATTGGGAAAAGCAGCAGGTCCCTCAGAAGTAAATATGGATATGATAATAGCGAATGAAAAGTTTGGTGTTGGAGTACTGAAGAAGCTGCGTCAGAGAGTTTTGAATGAAAAAGGTATGACAGAGGAATGGAAAACAAGTGTTGTTGTTCCAATCTCTAAAGGAAAGGGAGCTGTGATGAATTGTTGGGCATATAGAGGAGTAAAGCTGCTGGAGCATGCAATGACGATAGTCGAGAGAGTGCTAGAGAAGAGCGTAAGAGAATTAGTGAAGGTAGATGACATGCAATTTGGCTTTATGCCTGGGAAGGGCACAACTGATGTTTTTTATTTATTTTGAGAAGGATGCAAAAGGAGTTTCATAGAAGAGAGAAAAAGCCGTACATGTGTTTTGTAGACTTGGAAAAAGCGTTTGGATAGAGTTCCAATACAAGTGATGGAGTGGGCACTAAGAAAGAAAAACTTGCCAGAAGTGTAGGTGAAAGCAGTACTGAGTTTGTACGAGGGTTCAAGGACGAAAGTCGGAGTTGGATCCGGTTTATCGGAAGAATTTGGGGAAAGGGTTGGTGTACATCAAGGTTCTGTGATATCACCATTGATATTTGCTATTGTGGTTGATGCAGTACAGAACAAGCAAAAAAAGGGCTGTTGAATGAAATTTTGTACGCGGATGATCTGGTGCTGATGAGCAAAAACTTGGAGGATTTAAGGGAGAGGTTCCCAAGCTGGAGAGGTACATTGGAAAGCAAGGGAATGAAAGTAAATATCAGAAAGACTAAGATGATGGTGAGTGGTGCAGAAGGAGAAACTCTATGTAGCAAAGTAGATCCGTGTGGAATATGTGGGAAAAGAGTTATGTCTAATGCGGTGCTGTGCACAGTATGTAAGAAATGGATTCATGCTAAATGCGCCCAAACGAAAAAAGTATCCTGCAGTTTTGCACAACAGTTTATCTGCAGAAGACGTGAAGATATTGGAGACGGCAAGGAAAAACCAGTGGAGGTGTTGCGTGATGAGGTGGAGACTGTGAAGGGTTTTTGTTATCTTGGAGATAGGCTGAATGCTAGTGGTGGGTGTAAAACTGCAGTGACTGCAAGAGTAAGGGTCGGATGGATGAAATTTAGAGAATGCGGAGAGTTGCTACTTGGGAGATTTTCTTTGAAAATGAAAGGGATGGTGTATCGTAGTTGCGTAAGATCGGCAATGTTATATGGAAGTGAGACGTGGTGTTTGAGGGAAAATGAAATGATAATTTTTAGAAGAACCAAAAGAGCTATCGTGAGATCAACGTATGGAGTAAAGCTAGTGGATAGAAAGAATACCGAAGATCTGATGAAAATGCTGAGCTTGAAGGAAACTTCAGATAAAATGGCACAAGCGAATGGAGTGAGATGGCATGGACTTGTGGTTAGGAGGGATTAGGAGAGCATTTTGAAGACGGCAATGATGCTTCAAGTGAATGGACAACAAAAGCGAGGACGGCCAAAGCAGACCTGGAAGAGACAAGTCGAAGAGAGTTTGAAGAAGATTGGATTGAGAGTGGAGGAGGTTACAGATCATGCGAGATGGAGAGAGGGAATGAAAGCGATTGGTGAGGGAATGAGGAGCATCAGGCCACCTTCGGACACGAGGAAAAACCGGATTAAAGTTGGATGATGATGATGAAACACCTTAATCATAGAAAAAATGCAAAGCCGTGTCAATAAACTAAAACACTTACTCAAAAAAATTCAAACAATGCTTGAACAATTTTTCGAACGTACCAAAACTTATGCATATCCTGTATTAAGTAATTCATTAACTTATTCTTCACCTGATATTCCTTTATAAACTTCTCCTTACTCCCATACATGCCGATAAATAATGTGACGATGTCAGAAGTACGAACGGATTTATCGGATTTTTCTGCATGAACAACACAAGAGCGAATATTATCCAAATGAAACCTATAATGCATATATATTACATATGATACGATGTGTGTGAAATGCTTTTTGCAAATACAGTACAGGTATTGCAATCATTCAATCTATAGCGAAAAATCAAAGAAAAGGTCGTTTGGGGAGATATGAATCAGTAAAGTCATCATTCAATTAGTGAAACCAATAATTTTTTTCGAATTCGAGTTTAAGCTCGAGTTTGGCAAATGACAGATTTCGCGTTCGCAGTCCCGTGCCCAAGTGAGATCATCTGTGTCAGAAACAGCAGACTCTAAGCTTGATTAAACGTTGAATCAAACCAATGACTCTAACACCATTATTTACAACTTTTGCTGGACATCTAGCGTCATGAGGACATTGTGGAAAACAACAACATTCACTATTTGCACCTTGGAAAAAGGCACTCAACAGAACTTCACCACCTTTCGAGTGTTGGGCAAGCGACTGGCAGCTTCTAACCTAGCTCGAGGTAGAACCACCGTCGCTTTCTTGTAATAACAAGAAAATAAAACTACAAAACACAAGACTCACTGGGATCTGCTTCGCGCGGATCTGGCATCCATTCCTCCGGACTTTTAGTGACTTTTTCATTTGTAGTTTCGTCCGCTTTTTCATTGCTGGCCAACTCTGCAGCAAGATCATTTGATCCATCATCCCATAGCAATCCTTGCATAATCATCCGCACAGAATCTTCGCGCTGACTGTTACCATGGAAACATAGGGTTATAATGGCGATAATACGCCACCAAACAATTGAGTTAAGGGTAGCAGCTAGACTTGATGATTCTCCAAGAATGTTTTCGCTGCGCAGGGTTCAGCTGAGCAACTCTAATTTATTTTGTGTTATATTATGTGTATTTTATGTAGTATTTGCTTGGAGTTGAAACTAAATAAATTATGTTCTGTTCTATATACAGATGATTGAGCAATCACTATAAGAAGTTCGGATGGTCTGAAATCGTTCTGCTTGAAATAGCGATTCCGTGTGGTCGATATGAAATCAAATTGATATTAAATAACAAACACACATGCTGACAGCGCACAGAATATTACGATTACGTCCTTTCCGCGATGTAATCAAAATACATTACTCGAACGATAGCTTCAAAAAAACTACTTAAGTTTTTGCGACGTTGCCTTAAATGTAATGAGTCGCTCAAATAATAAAAATAATCAACATTAAGTGTTAAAAACACACGCGAATAAAAATCGAATTTTCCTTGAAATACATACTATCAAATTTTCATTATACTCGCGGTATTACGCCAAAACGTGTAACCCATCTCCGCGACTTAGCGCCTGGATAAACAGCTCCGGAAAAAACGTCACAGCGGTGGCGAGCCGCTGGAAACACTGTTCAATTTGACCAGCTCGGGAATTGAACCCCAGGCCTCCTGCACCGATAGCGATCTGCTTAACAACTGAACAAACCGGAATGCCTCATAAAAATGCAGCCTACAAACCTAAAGTAGCAGCAACTGAACAGTCTCACCAAAACAGAAATGACAAACAACGTACGTTAGGTAAGCAGTGCACGTCTCCAGAACCATTTCCATTACAACTCCACTTATATCAAGTTCCCGCAGGGCCTTGACAGATGCGATGTATACTGTTATAATATTTTGTGTGCTGACGCCTAAAACGCAAATTAAGCAATGCGTGAATCATACTTATGTTAAGCTTTTCAAAACGAACGAAAATTAACTAGAGCTAATATTTTGAATTTGTTTCGAAGAACGCGTCGTTAAAGGGTCAAAAAACAAATCTCCATTATACTCGCGGTATTACGCCGAAGCACGTCACGAGTGATGGTTAGCTGGTTAGCGGCAGGGCAACACAGCTCCGAAGAAATGTGGCAACGGCCGCGAGCCATTGGCGACAGATTCCGAATTGACCGGCCCGCGAATCAAACCCAAGACCTACCGCACCGACAACGATGTTTGTAAGAACTACGCCAACCGACCGGAAACAGTTAGCCGCTAACTGTGACTATTCTTCTTACGCCTAAAAAACTCCGTCCAGTAATAATTCTTCTAAACAACTTTCTCCACATTACTAGATCGACCTCGCTTTCTTCCTTAACTCCTATTCTCGCCATGCCTTCTCATCAAATCTATTCACCTTTTCCTCAGCCTTCCTCCTTTACTTTTCCTTACACTGCCATTTCTAGCATTCATTTTTCAGCACAGCTTTATTCCCTCCTCTTCATGTGTTCATACCAGCACAGCCTTGCACCATGAGATTTGTCTTCCTGCTTTTTGTTTCTTATTCGGTTATCGCAGTTAATCAAAACATTGCAATCGGTGCAAGAGATCTGGTTTTCAATTCCCGGGCCGGCCAAATCGGACACAGTGTCGCCAATGACTCGCCACCAATGAAATGTTTCTTCGGAGATGTGTTGTACAGGCGTTAAGCCACGGAGATGAGTCCTGTCACTTGTTACACCTTTCGGCGTAATACCACGAGTATAATGAAGATTTGATTTTTTTTGTCTAGTCTTCTCTTGATAGAAGAAAATGGTCTGGGCAACAGTCCAAAAGATGTTCGCAATGATTAAAAAATGGGAAAACAGAATCAATTAACAGCCAAATACAGAAAACTTATCGAAGCCCATTCTTTCACAAGGAGTCCGAATTGAAATACAGTAAATAGCATTTGCAGTTCTTAATCAACGCACCTGGGTGAAGAACTCGGTTCTTAATATCTCGCTTCAGAGACTTGATCAGACAGGGACGTTGACGAGTGTGTTCTAGGCACAGCTTCAAGTCATGTAGAACTGGAGTGCTGTCCGGGTACTCTGACCAACAAAACAGCACGAAATGTATTGCGATAAAGCAAACTTCGCAAAAGTGCATGTTGAAATGCGGCGAATGCAGCGCGAACTTTGATTTAAAGACGAACAGAAAAGGCGCAATTGATTTACCACGTGCAGCCAGGCAAAGCAGAACGAACCCCATTTACGTAAAAACAATTTGGACAAAAAGTCATAAACAGCAAACAATCATGAGCAAGAACAGGCCTGCTGTCTAGTTATTTACTGCCTTATCAGTTAGCTCAGATGTTAAGCACAACGCTACAGGTGCGGGAGGTCTGGCGTCCGGTTCCCAGGCCGGTCAAATTGGACACAGTGTCGCCACCGCTGCGTTGCTTTTTTCGGAGCTGTGTTGCCCAGGCACTAAGACGCGGAGAAACAGCCTTCGGCATGATAGTACGATTATAATAAAGATTTGATTTTATTTGCTTCTGTTCAATTTTTGAAAATCCGCATAAAAATCAAGGAGTCTGTAGGAAATAGCACTTCATGTACATTTTCTTCTTTCCAAGCTTTTTACATATGAATACAATATACAAGAAAACTCTGAGCCATCCTGTATCGGTATAACGTCCCTCATCAGTGAAAACAATCAGGAATGACCATAATCGAAAACTACGCAACAAAATTCCTCAAATCTGGCGTTTGAGCATTTAATACAGTAAAAAGGATAGCAGTTGCGAAAAAGAACAGAGACAAATGGAGCTAGTTGGATTAATTCAAAGAAAAACAAGGACAACATCAAAATTGATGTTGCTATGGATAGACATAGCAATCCACAATATACAATACATGAATACAACATATAAATTAACTCAATTGAGTTTCTACCTGTAATAATATTAAGCATTTCGCTAATTCTTAATTTCGTGTAAGAGTTATGGAGAATATACAGAAGCTTTTCCTCCCAATTCAATAACCAATACTGATCGTGCAAGACCATTTGCAACCATGGCAAAACATGAGATCTAGTCCACTTAAAATATAATAGTTTTTTAAAAATTGATTGGTGGTACAGAACTTAGGAATAGCTACGAAAAAGCCGTTTTCGCATCAGGCTTCAAGAAACGCTACATCATAATTCATCTGGGCAGCTTTGCTTCTCCTACTCACCTTGACGCGATTAATTACTGACGAGTGCGTCACGAAAAGTTTCTGGGACAAACAGCTTTTTCAAAGCTACATAAAAGAGTTATAAAGGAGCGTTTCTTCAATCCTAATGCGAAAACGGCTTTTTTCAAATAATTTTTGATGTAACAAAATTGACACCCTAATAATATTTACTTTACCAAGCTATATCAAATAATAAAAGGTAGTGACGCAGTAACAGATTGAGGGTTTGCAGCTTAAGTAGATGGCCGAGTGGTAAGAGCTCAGATGGCCGTGTGGAGCTGCAGACACGGGTTAATTGGTATTCACAGCTTCCCTGCTTGACGTTCAGCATTAAAGGGACAGTGAGGAGAACAAGCCGGCAAGTTACTTGTGCCGTTGGGAAAAGCACTCAGCGGGATTCCCCTATCTTGGTAGGGTAGACAGATGGCTGGCAACTACTAAGCAAGCTCGTTATAGCGTTTTGATCGCTTTCTCGTGATAAGAGGATGAACATGCGTCTGAAAAAAAGCACTAACGGACTATTAATCATCAGTAGATTTTGTTACACATATACTAGTTTGATGATTTCTTTTTTGTGGGACGTAAGTTGCCACGTACACGCAGTGTCGTCAGCTTGAATACAGCGATAATTGCACGGTAACAAAACATATCAAATCAAAACAAAAAAATCAAATCTTCATTATACTCACGCCGAAGCGTGTAACCAGTGGCGGGATCCATCTCCGCAGCTTAGAGCCAGGACAACACAGCTCTGAAGAAACGTCGCAGCAGTGGCGAGCCGTTGTCGACACTGTGTCCGATTTGATCGGCCTGGGAATTGAACCTTAGACCTCCCGCACCGATAGCGTTGTGCTTGGCAACTGAGCAAACTGGCCCGTTAATAAAAAATAAAAAAAAGCGTCTACAGACAGTTTAAATCAGGGGTGGGAAACCTGCGGCCCGCTTCAGTTTTGAATGTGGCCCGCATCAGAACTTTAATTGTTAAGGGTACAACAAAATGGTGGAATATAAAACATTAGGATTTCTTAAAAACTGCGTCACATTCAACTACATGCTATATTTGTAGCATACAAAACGTGCAAGAGTCTCTGATTTTACATTAAAAAAAAGCTCAGCATGAATGTTGTTAAAATTGCGGCGAAATATCGTACCTTTTTCAAGCGAAATTCAGCAATTGAAAGTAAATGTGGTCCGCTGAAAATATTACGCAATCAATGTGGCCCGTTGTGATTTACCGCTTCCCCACCCCTGGTTTAAATTTTTCACTATGAACCTTCACCGAAGTGCAGCTACATATACGTAGGGTGTCCTAGAAAAGGCGCACCATCCAAGTTTTTTATGGAAATGTATATCGCAATTATTGACCATAAAAAAGTGCTAAAACTGCGCATTTTCTTCATCATACAATTTATTGTCTATCACCTACTAAAATAATGTCAAATATTATTTTAAAATTTTATAACCGGCCGGTTAGCTCAGTTGCCAAGCACATCAATATCGGTGCGAAAGGTCTGGGGTTCAATTCCCGGGCCGGTCAAATCGGACACAGAGTCGCCATCGGTCAAATCGGACACAGAGTCGTTACATTTCTTCGGAACTATGTTGCCCAGGCGTTAAGTCGCGAAGATGGATTCCGCCACTCGTTACACGATTCGGCGTAAGACCGTAGGTATAATAAAATAAAGGTTTGACTTTTTTGTGATATCCACAAAATTCACTAATCTGTATCAACATATCATAGTGCGCAACTTCTAGAACACCTTGTGTGTGTACATATGTATGCAATACATGGCGCAAACACCAGGAAACGAAATGTACAGCGTGAGAAATACATTAAAGGCAATTTTTTTCTTACAACTATTCAGTGCTTGATTTATCATGATGCTTTTCTGAGTGTAGATTTCAACTTACGGTTCCCAATACATCACTATCATCACCAATCCAACATTTCTCGAATTGTTTGCTGCAATTTTTCACAACATATCGATCGATTTCATTTTTCAAAATACTGACAACCACATCATCTCGAAATATCTTTTCCAATCCAAGGTCAGTGCTACCAAAACATTGATTTTTATAAAGCCACGCTTAATCATCTTTAAAACATATTCATTTTTAACATTTCGGGCCGGCAGGTTATCGCAGTGGTAAAGACATGGCTATCGGTGCGGGAGGTCTGGGGGTTCGATTCCCGGGCCCGTTGAATCGGATACTGTCGCCAAAGGTTTACCACCGCGGCGATCTTTTTGTGGAGCTGTGTTGCCCAGGCGCTAAGCCACGGAGATGGACCCCGCTACTCGTTACACGCTTCGACGTAATAACGCGAGCATAATAAAGATTTGAAGATCTTCTTACCCCTGTTTACAAAAATTTTCAAACAATGGAGCTACATATAGGCCTATTTGGTAACCTACGCATCCTTCCAACATAATATGTGAGCACTTTTCCAGACCTAACACCATCAACTCCTTCATCTCCTTGTTGTTGACCAAGTGGCTGCCTTGACACAGCAGCACCAATAAACAATAATTTAAACACGCAAAACCAAAAAAGCAAGCAGCTATATTTTGAATAATTAGCAAACCGAAAAGAAAATATTGCTAAGACAACTTTAAGACAACGACAATGCGTTACGAATTCTGCGTTCGTAATACGTAAGCTTCTCTGTCATATTTTGATAACTAGAAGTACAATAAAAAATTAATTAAAGCATGCCAAGCACTTCAAAAATAATACAGTGGGTAACTCACAGCCACTCTTGCACCATTGGTTTGAAAAAATTATTTTGCAAGTCTCGAAATTCAGCGGTATTAACTTCCGTCTTCTCATTTTGAAACATAAATGTAGAGAGCGCTTCATCAACGGAAGTTTCACCGTGATCGCAATTTTCAGCTTGCAAGTAAAACTAAACGACAAAATTGTTGAAACTAAGAAACTACCAAAAAAAATCTGACTTTGTCTTCATTAAGCCTGAACCTATCAAGATGATATATATGTGAAAAATCGCAAGAACCAATTTTATTAAAAAAAAATTAATCGGCTGCTGGTCGGTAAAACACTTCCTAATGAGATAATACTCCTTTTACGAAAGTAAATAAATATGTCATCGGAAAAAAAGAAAATCAAATTTTCATTACACTTCTAGTATTACGCTGTTCAAAGCGTGTAACTAGTGGTGGGGTCCATCTCCGCTGCATAGGGTCAGGGCAACACGGAAACGTCGCAGCAGTGGCGAGCTGTAGGCGACAGTGCAGATTTGACCGGCCCGGGAATCAAACCCAAAACCTCCCGCACCGACAGTGATGTCTTTACCCACTACGCCAACCGGCTGGTAGTTTTAAAAACTCACTTTTCGAATCCATGCTGCAATATGCACACATGCCTGTTCACTTATGTTGAGATACTTAAAAAAGCAGTATTCGCCACGTCGTTTCTATGGTATATATGTTTATAAGTCAATTCTAGGCTTAAGGCAGTCCCAATATTTACAGCTTGATCAGTGCAATGCAAACAAATGACACAACGCAAACTTGACTATATAGTTACAAATCCACGCCAGCATTGATGTTACTTGCTGAGCGCTATAACTGTGAATATTATTTTTGAGTAATTGATTGGCGGCACAGAATTTAAGAATAGCTTTGAAAACAGCTGTTTGTCCCAGAAGCTTTTCGTGACACACTCGTCAAGAGGGTAATCGCATCAAAGTGAGAACGAGATGCAAGGTCAGGTGCCTGATAAAACAGTTTCGGACGCCCACGAAGCGGTAATACATGATACGTGGTACAGACGTCCGAAATTGTTATTCATCAAACACCAGACTTTGCTTTTCGTTCTCACCTTGACGCGATTACCCTCTGACGAGTGCGTTACGAAAAGCTCGGGGACAAACAGCTTTTTTCCACGCTATTCTCAAATATCATTTTTTAAGACCATACCAGCATTGGTCCTTACGTTTTAAAATAAAGATCAGATATTTTTACTTAAAACTGCATAGGTGTCTAGAGTCCACATTTACAATATTTGTTGATCAAAATCCCGTAGACTTTCTTGGTAAAACATTTTTGATGTTATAATAACTTTTTCGTCGAGTAAGCAGCTACCTCTACCCAAAAGTGCAAAATGCAATAAGTTCCAGCCTTGAACCGAACTCGTCACAAAGGATTTGTAACCCATGGCCACGCACAACATGGCTAGTCCATGTCGCTGACGAAATGGCGCAGAAAGGTTCGAGTTTTCGACCGACTGCAAATGGACTACGTAATTAAGCTACTGAGGAAAGCTACATAATCACTTGAAAAGAAAATGTGAAAGTCTTTTTAAAAACGTCAGTGACCGCAGCATTCAATTCCCATTTGAGGCAAGCCCGCAACGTTTTCTTCATTTTCAGTTTCAATTCTTCACTGTAGGGGTGCACAGATACGTAATCGAAGAACCTGGAACACATGCGCAACATTTCATACTCAGAACAAAAACACTTCACTGAAATAATCCTAAAATTAAATAATTGAAAATTACGCACAACTGCTTTTGCCACAAGAAAACATCACCAAGTTTAAAAACAAAGCCGGTGCATAACTTTTTAGAAAAACGGAAAAATAACTAAGCTTAGTATAAAAAGTAATTTTTTAGCTTACAGCATAATAGCAACACACATTAATTATTATTAAAAAGATGTATACAGAACAGCCAGAATTTTTTGTTTCGTACAGTGCCTAAAGTATCACAATTTCTCACATCAGTAAAGGCAGGGTAAATATCTGATGGGCAAAAAAATAATAATAACTCCGAGGCAGTAATAAGACGATTGAACTTTACTTTAAAATATTTTATTAATTTTAAAAAAATGTTTGCATGTAAAGTAAAAATAGCTATCTTCTATTTGCAAGTCTTTCATTATACTAGGCCACCATGATAGGCAAATTGCATGGCCTAGCTGGAAATTTATTCTTTTTTTTTGAGGGAGCAATGGATGTTGTGTAGCGAGCACCCTGAGGAATCGCTGGCCATCTGTCTGCCACTCAAAGGTGGGGAGATGCCACTAAGTGCCTTTTCCGATGGAGCAACACACAAACTTGCCGGAATGTTCCCCTCACTGTCCTGATGACGCTGTGAATACTAAATTTAAAGTTTGACCTGACTCAAAATGGAAACAGAGTCTACCGATCCAAAGGCGTTTGTTCTATCCACTCGGCTATCTCATTGGTTTGCATTGAGCCAAAAACGGCCAAAAGGTCCCACTAAATAATAGAGAACTCATACCATAATTAAAATAGCTTATTAAACCTAAATTAAAGCAGAAATGAAACACCTCACAAAAGCAGATGCAGCTGGAAGTGCAAAAAATAGCAAAAATGAAGATGGCGTCAAAAAGGATTTATCGGTTAGGTATTAAACATAATTATATAACCCTATTTCAAAAATCTAAAGGCTTTCATCAAACCGTAGAATTCTACTTCACGCAAACTTACCAGGAAATAGATTTATGCAAATGGTTGACAGCAATAAAAACGGATTGCAGAGTATTCTTTTTAATTTCATAAAAAAATTCTGGAAGAGACTCATTCTAAATCAACAAAAAACAAAAACGTAAAACATGACGCAAAACATATAGGCTACCTTTTTTCTCTATTCACCTCCATTTTTAATTTAAGGACCTTTAACTTCTATCATTAAAAACTTCTATTATCTTCAAAATTTAACAATATGTTGATATTACGTTGAACATCTTAGTTAGTCTTGCCTTGACATCCTACCAGAGCATCTATCTACCTCTTGTAGCAGGGGAATGAGATGCTTGGAGGCTCCAACTCGAGCAGCTGCCCCCGCATCCCCTCAAACGATAAACAGGTCAAGAAATGTTAGTTTAGTTAGTGTACTTGTTAAACAATAGGTGGCAATCCAAACAAATATCGTATGATCATTTTCTCTACCCTGTGGAACACGAGAATTATTTCTATCACGTTTTGATTTATTCTCAGAGTTCGGTGTGAGTTATCAATAGCAACAAATAAAGGTTTATGACATAAATTACAAACCACATGTCTCTGATAAATGGAGTATTATTTCTTGGATAGCCAATTATCAAGTTCACAAATTATTAAAATATTTATAGTAAAACTAATGGCTGGTTCACACTGGGTGCGGTAACGGTAAAATTCGTCGCGGTCAATGGAAACGGTAAAACATGTCACATTCCACGGCGAGCGGAACGTATTTTCCGTCAACGGTAAAACTTCTGAGTCTCAGCGGAAAAAATCGAAGATAAAAATTTTTAACTTTTTTTGTTGACGCTAGCGGAATTTCTCATCAAACAGTCGACGGCAGGGCGCGTTGAGCAGTTGCAGCATAGTTCTCTAGTCTATAAGCTGATATGGAAAGTGTGGGGGAGGTGTGAAAAAGTGTGTTGGAGTGTGATGAAGTAAGGGGAGATGTGGAGAAAAGTGTGGGGGGTTTGAGAAAGGGCAGGGAGAGGTGTGGGGAGAGTTGTGGGAGAGTGTAGCCTATGGGGTGAGTGTGGAGGCTGTGGGAAAGCGTGTTGGGGTAAGGAGGAGGTGAGGGGAAATGTGGAGAGAGATGTGGGGAAGTGTTGGGGAAGGTGTGGGGGTGTGAGGGAGTGTTAGGGGAGGTAAGAGAAAGTTTGTTGGGGTGTGAGGAGAGATGTGGGGAAGTGTTGGGGGAGGTGTGGAAAAGTGTGTTGGGGTGTGGGGGGAGGTGAGGAGAGATGTGGGAGTGTGGGGAAGAGTGAGAAAGTGTGTTGGGGTGTAGACAAGTGTTGGGGGAGGTGTGGGGAGATGTGTGGTGGGTATGGAGAAGTGTAGAGAGAGGTGTGGGAAACTGTGGAAAAAAGTGTGTAGGGGTTCCCCATGCCTCCACGCACACTTCTCCACATCTCCATTTACCTCCCCACACCCCAACACAATTCCCCAAACCCCCTACAACTATCCCCTCACCTCTCCCACACCCCAATAACACACTTCACCACACCTCTCTCCACATCTCCCTTCACCTCCCCCACACCCCAATACACTTTTCCACACCTCCTCTTACACTTCCCTCTCACTTATCCACTCGATCTCTCCAACATTCATCCGTAAAAATTGTCTTATGCTTACAGAACAGTTACATCTATGGTTATTGCGTTGCTGTACTGAATTACAGAGAACTATGGTTGCAAGGCACGTAATTCAGTGTGACAACAGCGCGTGAATGTTGAACGGAATTACGCTGCCATATGCTGTTGCCGTTGACCGCGACGAATTTTACCGTTACCGCGCTCAGAGTGAACCAATCATAAGGCAAACCACAGATTATTTATCAATGAACAAAAGATTCTTAACTGAACAAATCATTCAACAAAAATTGAATAGATAATCATGTTACAAAATAATTTGGCTTGACTAAATCAATAACAACCAACAAAAAGCTTGACAACAAGCTATGATAATACATTTAAATTAGTGTATACAGTATTAAGAGTACAGGCTACAAAATATAATTTTCTTGTTAACTCAAGTGCAAGTAAGTGAGCCTTGATTGTAGTATGTCGCGGTTAATTTCGCATGAAAAACCAGTACCAGTATCAATCTTAATAACTTAAAACCTCGTGAAATCAAGAATTTAATACTTTCTTTATACATAGTATACAATAGGGTGGAGTGAAAAATTTTTTTTGAAAATTGGAGGTGGGGGGGGGGGTATAAAAACCTGGCAAACCACCCAAAACCAACACCAATTACAATATCTTGAGGTTGGACCCCAAACCAAGCCACCTACCCCTCCAAAAATTGCTGTAAGAGGTCAAATTTCTAGCGTGAGGTGAAATTTTTTTCTTGGAAATTGGGGGTTGGGGGTTCAAAAACCTGGCAAACCACCTTAAATCCAGCACCAATAGCAATTTTTTGAGGTTGGACCCCAAAACTAACCACCTACTCCCCTAAAAGCTGCTGAAGGGGATCAAATTTCTCAAAACGCGTGTTACTTTTGATCCACACATCGTAGGAAGCTGGTTTTGGTCTTAAAAGCTGCGAAATGTCCATGTTTTTACCTGACCTAATTGAACATTTAGTCGCGTAGTTAATGGTTTTTGAGTTATTTTTAAAAAATCAAATTATATGATTACTGCTTAGAAAAAAACAAAATACGATTTCTTGCTAACAACTCAAAAAACCATTGACTGCACGACTAAATGTTTAATTAGTTACAGTTAACCACAAATGTAGAATGAGGAACTGAAGTTGGAATGTTAATCACCAGAATCATAGATCAAGTGAGAGTCTAAGAATAACTAGCAGAGATCACCATTCGCCTTAAGTAGTGAAATTTGAAGATATGAGAAATCTCAATCAAAGTGTTCAAAATTTTAACACAAAACAGAAGTTTTATACTCTGGAAACTCAACTTTGAGTCAAAAATAGGATCAAACAAACCAAGTTTAAAAAAAGTTCTTGCAGCTATAAGTCAATTTATTGCTTCTTTTTATGTCGAGTAAGGTAAGAAAACGTATCTTTACGTAGTGTATTCAGCAAGAAACATCAATGCAGGTGGATGTCATCCAAGGAAACACAAATCCTCAATAATTCTGCATCCAAAGGTTAACCATCTCAAGTGAACAATTGGTCCAATTTCGAGATATTGAAGGTTACTTTCTGCTGAGCATGTCATATCCTGGTATAGGCTAATAATGTTGATCCTGACTCAGATCATCAACCACTTTTGGGGAAACTTTTGTAAATCATGGGATTGAAATGCTCTCAAACTGTAAGATTTGTCAGTCTGAAGCAACACCACCTTATTGTTTTCACATTAGGATATGCAAATGCTGTTAAACTATTTGGTTGTATCCATCACGATGAATAAAAATATGGCAAAGAGGAAAGTCGGACTAGGCCATCAGAACTTAATCATCTAAGCCACAACCAGGCCGTGGAAAGACATGTTAAGATTGTGATTGAAGCGTCTGGCAATTGGTAGAATATGGGAAAAGAGATGCGCTATTTCATCAAAAACCGAAATCGTGTGTGATCATAAAGAAGTTCAATGCTTAGCAACAATTTGTGATTGCACTAGTAAACACTGGCAACCAAGCATAACTTGAATAATAATTACATTGTTTGATTTGGCTGCTTTACCTTTCTGTATGCTTGTGTACCAGTTTCATTTCAGCCCAAATTAATGCCTATTGCCAGATGCTTTCTCGATGATATTTGCAATAGCATGGTTTTTGGAAAATTGTAGTTGAAACTTTGGCCAAAAATTGCATCCCTTAAAAATTAAGCTTTTTTGGTGTTAAGAATAGGTCATCAATAGCTTCAGATATAAATCAAAGTGTGTAATTCCACAAACTTTAAACCCTCACTCCACCTTCTAGCATGAGCGGTTAGGTAGTTACGGTTGTTTTTAATTTGGGAGGGGGTATTTGGCCTAGTTGCTAGGCCATCTGGGGGGGGGGGGGGCAACATGCCCAAACCATTTTTAGTGGCATTTTTGGCCCATTTACCCCAAATGAGGAAACCACTTTTTTGAAATTCAAAAAAAATTTTTCACTACACCCTATTCGGCTATTGATTAGTTGGTTCAAAATTGGAAATTCGGATAAGAAAAGTTTTATCATAAAAACAAAGCTCTGCTCGAAGCTAATTTTAACAACACTCATGCTGCAAGAGCAGCAATGGATTTGCATGATCAAGATAATGTAACATTTGACCAACCTGAAGTTTTCTTTGAAAGAAAAACAGCACAACTTCTTCAAACAGGTCAGAAGTTGATGTTTCTTTCATGGCATGAATAAGAACATGAGGATCTAATGGTAATGCATTCATGGTACCGGAACATATATGAAAAAACAGATCGCCGACAGTAAAATAATAAACACAAAATCAATTTTATTTCATGGATTTGAGTCCTTCAACTATTCAATTCTCTATGACTGATAATACACATCTATTGTACCTGAGAAAATTGAATAGCCAACAAATCAGTTTAAGTCCTTAAAAGTTTTTAGTACAGGAGTAGACTAGTTTAAAGATAGACTATCAAAAGAGTAAAGTGTAGGCTTAATCAATGCAGAATGACAAACACAAGCATCTATAATAATGTCTTACTGTTTATAAATTGTAAATGGTTGATTGGTAATACCAGTGGACTATGTTATTCTATGCAGTGGTGAATGGCAGTATCGCTTGCCAGTACATTTGTCTCATTACCGAGTCTTCCGGTATATATCACAGATTTTTTATCATACTAGCTGCTACACTAGTCTATTCTAAATTTGGTTTTGCGGCAATTTTACTTACATCAACAAAGCTTTTTTCATTAACTGTAGGATTCAGAGACAGAAAGACGTAAAGGGTTTGCTCCGAACCATCGACTCAATCTCCTACTGACTGCACGAGATAGTCCAAAAAGTATTCTTGTTTGCAAGATCAATGCCACTGGTATATGCACTGTGCAGCAATCCTACCACTAGCAGAGTTCTCTGGTACCGATACTGGCTTGCTAGCGTACCAGTCTTCCAATTGTTCAGCAGAGTTTGGAATATGATAAGAGGTTTACCACTTAACATACCGGTACTAGGCTTAATTATCTTCCCACCACTGCCACATAAACTATGGTAGCCTAGCCCTAGAGTACCACCAGCAGGCTACAGTCACATTGCCAAGTAAGGTATTAGGCCTAACATTAAAAAGTTTTCCTACACAGTTATAGGCAGCGTTGCTTCAAGGATTTTGACTAGTGCGAATTTGCCCCAATGCTAAATTCATTGAAATTTTTGCCCAAAGATTTCACTACTTTGAGGACCTCTTTTACAAATTTTTTGCATTAAACTTGCTTTTCCAAAATACTAGCTAGTAGCTACAGTCTTACATTAAAATATTCAAGTTTTTTGGTTAAGTTTTTCAGTATTGCATTTAATATTAATTTTTGGTTCACAATTAGTAAAATTTGCCCAAAAATTTCGCATTTTTCTCAAATTTCTCACTCTAGAGGGAACACTGGTTATAAGTTCATGCAAAAAGATTAGTCTACACAAATAACTGTGGAAGTTTCCAAACTAAAATTATCTTTAATTAACGATATATTTAAATATGAAATGGCTGTACTTATGTTTAGATTCCATAACCGTACTCTACCATCGGCTTTCAATCCTATTTTCCAATCCAAGTCTACTTCAATTACAACTCGAAGCAATAGTCGCGTAATCCCAATAAGCTGTCGTAGTACTGTCAGTCAGCAATCAATTAGATATATTGGTCCCAAAACATGGAATAATATCCCGCTACCTATTAGAGAATCTAAGACAATCGCTGCGTTTAAGAAAAAATTAAAACAGCACCTTTTAAATAGCTACTAGCTCTTCCTTAACCCTGCCTGCATAGGTTAAATTGTTTCGAACAGAAAACTGCTTTCTGCTATTTTTTTCAGGTAACCTACGTCGAACCCTGTGACTTCACCTAACTTCAAACCCACCGTCGCTTTTGGACATTTGTATTTAGCTATTTTAGGCCTAGATATGGTGAGATGGCAGGACCTATTGCATGCCAAATTGTACTCGGTTCTTCTTGCTATGCCTTCGACTCACTCTCAAACAGCATAACACTTTTCCTTTTTTTTTTTTTTTATTTATTTTAATTTTTTATTATTATTATTTTTTTTTCGTTGTTTATTAGCTCTTGCCATCTTGAGAGACCACCAGTTTCCTGAAACAGTCTTGCCCCCAGATTCGCTAACAACTTCATCTTGTCAATTTTATTACACAATCTATATACACACTCCTGCATGGGATGCATAGTCATAGGGGTCCTACTAAACACCGCAAGGAACTGCAAGGTACTACAAGGAACTACAAGGTACTACAAGGAACTACAAGGGACTTTTAAACCTTCAAAATGCTTAAAAACACTACAAGGAACTACAAGGTATTTTTAAACCTGGTACAAAGTAGCTGAAAACACTACAAGGAAGTACAAGGTACTTATAAACCAACTACAAGGTAGTTGAAAACACCACAAGGAACTACAAGGTACTTTTAAACCAACTACAAGGTGATTGAAAACACTACAAGGAACTACAGGGTACTTTTAAACCTACAAAATGCTTAAAAACACTACAAGGTACTTTTAAACCTGGTACAAAGTAGCTGAAAACACTACAAGGTACTTTTAAACCAACTACAAGGTAGTTGAAAACACTACAAGGAACTTTTAAACCAACTACAAGATAGTTGAAAACACTACAAGGAACTACAAGATACTTTTATAGCTATTACAAGGTAGTTGAAAACACCACAAGGAACTACAAGGTACTTTTATAGCTGCTACAAGGTGGTTGAAAACAGCACAAGGAACTACAAGGTACTTTTAAACCAAGTACAAAGTAGTTGAAAAAACTACAAGGAACTACAAGGTACTTTTAAGCTAACTACAAGAGAGTTGAAAACGCTACAAGGAACTATAAGGTACTTTTATAGCTATTACAAGGTAGTTGAAATCAGCACAAGAAACCACAAGGTGCTTTTATAGCTGCTACAAGGTAGTTGAAAACAGCACAAAGAACTACAAGGTACTTTTAAACCAAGTACAAAGTAGCTAAAAACACTACAAGGTACTTTTAAACCTTCAAAATGCTTGAAAACACTACAAGGAACTACAAGGTACTTTTATAGCTGCTACAAGGTAGTTGAAAACAGCACAAGGAACTACAAGGTACTTTTAAACCAAGTACAAAGTAGTTGAAAAAACTACAAGGAACTACAAGGTGCTTTTAAGCTAACTACAAGAGAGTTGAAAACGCTACAAGGAACTATAAGGTACTTTTATAGCTATTACAAGGTAGTTGAAAACAGCACAAGGAACCACAAGGTGCTTTTATAGCTGCTACAAGGTAGTTGAAAACAGCACAAAGAACTACAAGGTACTTTTAAACCAAGTACAAAGTAGCTAAAAACACTACAAGGAACTACAAGATACTTTTAAACCTTCAAAATGCTTGAAAACACTACAAGGAACTACAAGGTACTTTTATAGCTGCTACAAGGTAGTTGAAAACAGCACAAGGAACTACAAGGTACTTTTAAACCAAGTACAAAGTAGTTGAAAACACTACAAGGTACTTTCAAACCGGTTCGACTAAACACCGCAAGGAACTACAAGGCACTGAAAACAGTGCGAAGAACTACAAGGTACTACAAGGAACTACAAGATACTTTCAAACGAAGCACAATGTAGCTGAAAACTCTACAAGGAACTACAAGGTGTTTTTAAACCATCGACAAGGTACTTGAAAACAGTACAAGGTACTTTTAAATCTACAAAACGCTTGAAAACACCACAAGGAACTTATGGACTAACGACAAGGGTGTTAGGAACATCCCAAAGGTTGGAGTCGGGAGGGGTGGGGTGGGGGGTTGGGGTCGGGGAGGAGGGGTGGTGGGATTGGAGGGGTTGTAGTTGGGGGGGGGGGTTAAGTTGGGTGGTGGAGTCAGGGGATTGGGGTCGGGGGCTTGGGGTCGGGAGGCTTGAGGTCGGGGGGTTGGAATCGGGGGGGTTGGAGTTGGGGTGGTGGAGTTGGGGTAGGAGGGGTTGGGGTCAAAGGGTTTGGACTCGGGGGGTTGGAGTCGGGGGGGTTGGAGTCGGGGGGTTGGGGTCGGAGAGGATAGGGTCGGGGGGTTGGAGTTGAGGGGGTGAGTTCGGGGGGATGGGGTCAAGGGGTTTGGGGTCAGGGGGCTTGGGGTCGGGGGGGTTGGAGTTGGGGTCAGGGGGATGGGGTCAAGGGGGTTGGGGTGGGAGAGGATAGGGTCGGGGGGTTGAGGTCGGGGGGGTGGGGTCGAAGGGGTTGGAGTCGGTGGGGTTGGGGTCGGGGGGCTTGGATTCGGGAGGGTTGAAGTCGGGGGGGTTGGGGGGTTGAGGTCGGGGGGGTGGGGTCGGAGGGGTTGGGGTGGGGAGGTTGTACTTGGTTTGAAATATCCTTAAAAGTCTTGTAGTTGATTTACAAGTACCTTGTAGTTTCTTGTGCTGTTTTCAACTACCTTGTAGTTGGTTTAAAAGCACCTTGTAGTTCCTTGTGGTGTTTTCAACTACCTTGTAGTTAGCTTAAAAGTACCTTGTAGTTCCTTGTGGTGTTTTCAACTACCTTGTGGCAGCTATAAAAGCACCTTGTAGTTCCTTGTGGTGTTTTCAACTACCTTGTAACAGCTATAAAAGTATCTTGTAGTTCCTTTCAACTCTCTTGTAGTTGGTTTGAAATTACCTTGTAGTTCCTTGTAGTGTTTTCAACTACTTTGTACTTGGTTTAAAAGTACCTTGTAGTTCCTTGTGCTGTTTTTGGTGTTTTCAACTACCTTGAAGTTAGCTTAAAAGTACCTTGTAGTTCCTTGTAGTGTTTTCAACCACCTTGTAATAGCTATAAAAGTATCTTGTAGTTCCTTGTGGTGTTTTCAACTACCTTGTAATAGCTATAAAAGTATCTTGTAGTTCCTTGTAGTGTTTTCAACTATCTTGTAGTTGGTTTAAAAGTTCCTTGTAGTGTTTTCAACTACCTTGTAGTTGGTTTAAAAGTACCTTGTAGTGTTTTCAGCTACTTTGCACCAGGTTTAAAAATACCTTGTAGTTCCTTGTAGTGTTTTTAAGCATTTTGAAGGTTTAAAAGTATCTTGTAGCTCCTTGTAGTACCTTGTAGTTCCTTGCGGTGTTTAGTAGGACCCTAGTCATAGTGCATTGTTAAAATCCTAATAAAACTGTTTCAATTACGAGATATAATCTTTTTTTATTTTCATTTGTGATAGTTGTCGTAAATCTGCGGTCATGCTGGACAGGATTTCTTTAGGTAGGTTTCTTTGCCTGTCTGGCTTTTTGTGGTTACTCTATGGTCTCAACGGCGCTTGGTATGGGGTTAGGTTGGGACTCTTTTTCTTTCTAGTTGCACTGTGACGACATTGAGTAACCTCGAAATGCCATACACTGTTATGGTTCCCACCATTGCACTATATCATAGCGGTGTTGGAGCTGTGGTCTCTCCAGTGTCTTTTTTATCTCGCCGTCATATGTTTGCTTTTTGTTCTTTTTTACCCTATTTTAAATTAATCGGGTGTTGCGACCATGCCTACTAATCCCCTCATCTTCAAGTTTCACTCTCGCTAGCATCTTACAACGTTGATCGTTTTGTCGCTTCTTCCCTTTTCTGTGTCCGTTTGTATTTGAAATCCTATATTGCTGTGTTAATTTATTTTGACGGTGCAGAAATAAAAGACACTACTACTACTACTACTACTTTGCTAAAATAGACTAAAATGAATTACCAGTATGTAGCCTACTTTCAGCTTTATCTACCTGCCTACTAAACAGCTAAACTACGGTAGTCTACCTACCGTACGGCACAAGCAGAGTATTGACTTTCCAGTTTCTAGTCTCACTGCTTAACTAGTGTACCAACTGCAAAATAAAGTGCTGAGTGTCATATACAAACAATGCACGACTCGCTTATATATCTACTTTTTCATCTAGTTTCTCTGGCAGCAAAACTACCACAGTACCAGTACACTATTTTAGCAGTTTCTCTAATTATGGAATAGTATGGCATAGTATGGAATAGTATGCCATACTGTATTGGTTAGTCACAGCTTCGCCGTTTCGAAAATTTGTTTTAATAGGCCTTGTTGCACTGTGCTCTATCTTGTCGTCTCGTGATACCTAACGAAGAACTATGCAAAAAATTGTCTGCAAATATAATTATGGTAGTAGATCGAAATTGGAGTGTCTTCCCGTGCAAGCAGGTGCCGTTTTTGAGATATAACCGTTTGAATATTGAAAAATTTTAGCGGATGAATACTATTGCGCATAAAGCGCATCACCGCTTTTTCGTCATTAGGTGTTGCCGTGTTAGTTTCTAAATGTTTTTTGCTCAGTGTACAACAACATTTTAAACTGAAGTAGAAAAAAATATCTAATATATTGATTTTTAAGTTGAATTGTAAGCTGAATTTAATTATTTTTGTATAATTTTAATTGAAGTGACAGCATCTAACTCATAAAAAATTAACTTATGCATGTTAAAAATTTGGAAACATGTTCTTATCAGCTGTTTCGTCATAGTTACGCCAAACAGCTGATCAAGGTAAAACAACGAAATAGTGGAACTGGCAGTCTACTAAACTGCTAGTGGCACAAACTTAGGTAGGTTTAGCTGCTGAAGTGTAGGGATAGATAAAATTAAAAAGTTGAAGCGGTATTATTATACCTTTTTAAAAGTCAGTTAGCCTAGCTTATCGAAATGACTTATAGGTTTACTTGCAGAAACGTCATATAACCTACGTATCTGTATACTCTGTTGCTGGATAGGTTTGTGAGGAAATGATGTTAAAAAGTCAGGCTACAGTAACGTGCTTTTTGTGGTAATCCAGTATCTGGGTGCAATTCCTACGGACAGACTAGTTTTCCATACTGCTCAGATGGGCGAATGATTAGAGCGTCCGCCTCGGGAGCTGTAGACTTGGATTTGATTCCAGGTCGGGTCAAACCAATGACTATAAAAATGGAATTCACAGCTTCCCTGCTTGACGCTCAGCATTATACGGACAGTGTGGAGAATAAGCCGGCAAGTTTACTTGTTGTGCCGTTGGGAAATGCACTTAGCGGCATTCCACCATCTTGGGGTTGTTGACAGATGGCCGGCAATTCCTCAGCGAGCTCGTATAGCGCATTGATTGCTTTCACGTGATAAGAGGATAAATATACGACTAAATACAAAAATACTCTACCAATACTATTGGTGCTAATAGATCTCATTCAGCTTGGCGCGTATCATTTTCATTTATCAGTGAGTAATAATTTAGAGAATCAATGGCCGTTAGCTCAGTTGTCAAGCGCACGCTCTCGGTGCGGGAGGTGTCGGGTTCGATTCCCGGACCGGTCAAATCGGCACAGTGTCGCCAACGGCTCGCCACCGCTGCGACGTTTCTTCGGAGCTGTGTAGCCCAGGCGCTAAGCCGCGGAGATGGGCCCCGCAACTCGTTACACGCTTCGGCGTAATGCGGCGAGTAAAATGAAGATTTGATTTTGATTTGATGAAATGCATAATTGTTCACTATGATGACGTCTATTACAGTGATTCAAAAAAGTTTACTGCAACAAGTTTCAGCACTCTAAAGCAATGTGCTTATAAATGGCTGAGTTTGGATTGTGCTGAAAAAGTTATTGCTGCTAAAAATTTAAAATTATATGGGATATAAATTCATTAACTGATCTGTCACCGAGCGCCCATAGACATGGTTTTCATCAATGATGCTATTTTCGATTTACCAATGAAAGAAGTATTGAAAGGCGCGTATGTTCGAATTCTAAAAGAATATTTCCAGAAGATGATTCTCCTGAAAGAATTGAAGGTTTGTCCATACAAGCGTTGCGGTCATCAAGTTCGTTCAACATATGTGAAAAAAAAAAGAAATTAGTGACTTGACAGAGGCGATGATCTCTGCTTTTCCATCCACTTCAGGAAGATGTCTTTCAATATTTGGTAAGCAATTGCGACATGTTCTGTGCTACGCAAGCCTCTGCTTTCCCTACTTTTGCCCTGTTGCAGCCATTTGGTGTCTACTTTATTACACTTTATTAGCTGTACCCGTCGATTAGATTGGGAAGGTCATTTAAATACTTTGGAGAAGATAACTCCTTGGCTGCTTGCCTACGATTGTGTGAATTATTCTCGCTACGTTCCTGTCTATTTGCATGAAATGCGTGAATTTGAAAAAGCACACCCATTTGCTCTTGAGCATTTACGTGCTGGTGAATTTGCAATTCAGCAACAAGAGCGATACGGATTTTTCGCAACAGCCGCAGATCAAGTGATTGAGCAAACTGTTAACAGAGACAATAAATCAGTGTTCTTGCGTTGGAAACGGCGTATCACGCACCGAACTCTGCTCTTGCGTTGTTTGTGAAAATGATTCGGAGACCGTAATTGAAGTAGAACTAGTGAATGATGTCAGTAATGACGACGATGATAGTGATGACAACCAATTTGTAGCTAGTTGAAAAATGTTAAAATGTGTTTGTCGTAACTAAAGGTTATATTTTAATGTAACGGAATTTAATATAGCTTATTCACACCAAATTTCTCTTTGTTTTTCAAGTAATAAGACCTGCTTATCAATGTAGCCTATAGATGTTTTAGCTAGATACAAAGTTTAGTCAATGAAAATATATTACGGCGTAAAAATTTATGTTTATATTTTTTTAAAGTAGATTGGCAGCAACGAACAGTAACTAATAAAATTAATTTGCTGATCCAATAAAGGTCTTTTTCGTAAAATATATTTCTTTCGAGAATCATGATGCCATTATGTAATTGCACAAAACTGACGCGAAGGGTACCGGTATGTTGTTTTTGGTTACATTAAAAAAATACTTTGAAGTGCTTAATTTATACCAATTGAATTCCTTAGCGTTAACTTGATGCAGTAGTTGAAATACGTGAAGTATTGTAAAGTTATCAGCTGTTAGAGAGTAGGATAATCGTCTCGTAACCTAGAAAGTATTTGACAAAACTGGACAAAATTTGCAGGTGTGCCAGTATGTACCGTATGCTTACTTTATCCACGTCAAGTTTCACATTGTTTTTCAATGAAAATAGTGGTTAAAAAATTTATGTACACTCTGTTCAGAGAAAGTTTTTACTTGTGGGTGATATGACGTCATCAACTTATGGCGTCAGTGTTTGGCACAAAAGCAAATTATTGACTGAAAATGTCCCAAACTATTTTTAAGTGTTTGCAGCAATTACTCGATACAATTATTTACTATCTTGTATGATTGCGCGTTAAGCTAGCGGGTAAGTAACTAATTGTTGTACGTCTATAGAAGAAACAAAAAAATACTCCATCAAACTAGTCAAAGTTTTGCAGATGTGTTAATATGTATACTTAAATTTTCCAAGCCAAAATTCAGCTTTTTAAACTTACTATATATGAAGTTGTAAGGAACTGTGTATGCACCCTGTCTAGCAAAAATATATTTTTTGCAAAATCTTACTTGTGAGTTATGACGTCATCAACTTATGACGTCAGTATTTGAAATAGATGCAAATTATTGCCTAGAGATGTCTCCAAGCTATTTTAAAGTGTTTGTATTGCTAAGACAAGAAGTTGGAAGCAATTACTCAATATGATTATTTATTTTCTGGTCTGGTTGCGGTTTAAGCTAATGGTTAATATGTAATCATTGTAGGTCAATAGCAAAAAAACTACTGAATAAAACTGTTCGAAATTTTGCAGATGTGGTAACATGTATATTTGGATTTTTCACACCAATTTTTAGCTTGTTAAACGTACTACAACCGAAGTTACAAGGAACTGTATACACCCCATCCAGAAAAATAATTGTTTTTACAAAATCTTTTACTTGTAGGTTATGACGTCATCAACTTATGACGTCACAGTTTGGCATGGACATAGTCTGTCAACCAAAGATTACTTTGAAAGTAGTCTGATGCATTTACATCAACCACAAAAAAATTTAGAGGCTTTTAAGTGTGTGGAATTTCTGCATCTTTGAAAGAGCTATTTTTGTCTTCATGACGTCATTATGACGTAACGGCACCTGTTGGACACGGAAGACACGAGATTTAAATTCAGCATTTCTTAATCTTCAAATTTACGAAGTTTCATCTAGTTCTTCGGTGGGTATCACGAAATCCATTTTCTAGGCGTTTTTTGTGATAGCGTAACAAGGCCTATAAATTACGCAAACGTTTTTGTAATAAGTCACGTGATCGGCAACGTTTTATTTTCTTGCAACTGCGCGCTCGCCGGGAGCAGCACCGGTTTCTGATTGTTTGTGCAACCGACTTTTAGTATTTTTTGACGTAACATTTCTTTTCGGATTGGACGTCGTCGTGACAGGACCTGCTGTTTTGACTGAAGCAATAGTTAGCGATTATTTTGGGGCTTCAGATATCCACTCTACGTTCTGCCCTGCTGCTGCCGGAAACTTCCGTAAGTTGTGTAAAAATATGTTATGTTGTGTTTAATTAAGAATAATTTGAATTCATGTATAATTAGTTAGTGCCGAAACTGTATATTGTTTGTAACCTAGTTAATTGTTTTCTACTTTATGATGTCATGTGCTATATCTTAGTTTTATTTTTAATTTAGGATTACGTCGACACTAATAAATTTGAATATTATCGTCGTCAATCGAGCCGAAAGCAGCAGACATAGTACAATCCGAAATAGTAATCGGAAGTTTGGATTCTCTAACCCGGTGAGTTTGTTCCATTTATTTAACTGTGAAACTTGGAAATGGAGCGATACAAACGTCTAGTGTTGCGAAGAACTGGTCTTAAAGCTGCATTCACTCGCCAAATTAACAATCTTACTGAATATCTAAAACAAGAACATCTTAACGAAACTGTGTTTGAAGAAAAGAGAGCGGTTTTGCGCCAAACTTTAAAAAACCTCCGAGATAATTCAGAATCAGTGCAAAAAGAGATTCTTGAAATATCTGACACTGAATATGAAAAAGCTGTTAATGACCTTGAACAAAATGAGATTGATTTGGAGGAGAAAGAAGAGGCGGCAGCCAAATTAAAATGCGAATTTGACTCTTTATTAGCGCGATCAAAAAACCAAAAACCTATTGTGGAGGCGACCCCTAAGGTTACTAAACCAAAGTTTAAACCTAAAGACTTGACCATACCGCGTTGGGATGGTGATCTAATTAACTTCAATGCTTGGCGATTGCGCCTGGAAGAATATTTTAAATTAACCGGACTTGAAAAGGATCGAGAGCAATTAGTGATTTTACTCTATGAAAATGTAATGCCCGCGCAAGTACAATCAACTTTGCAAGACTGTGTAACAGTTAACGACCAAAATGGAGTTTGGGATAGATTGATTCTAAAATTTCCACCTAGTCGGATTCCTAAAGCGATTTTGCAAGCCTTAAAGGAAACTAAACCAATGTCTGGTGGCTCAGCTCGGGAAATGAGACGGGTTCTAGAAAAATTAAAAGACTATTCACGTCATGCTAAAGAATCAAAGTGTGAAAACGATTTGAAATGTAACGCTACTATTGACCTTGTTGAACAAAAGTTGACCGACAATCTAGTGCGTAGTTTTCGAAAATGGTTGCATCGCGAACATCGTGACGAGAATGCAACAGTTGACCTGTTAATCACGTTTCTACAAACCGAAACCGAGTTGGAAGAGCATTTAGCAACCAAATCAAATTCTGCGAACGTTTCAACAAATAAAAGCAAGCACTCGACGGTTAACCAAGTTCGCTCCAGTTCTAATGATCGCTGTGCTCTGTGTGATAAATCTAAACATAGATTTGTTGATTGTCAAGTTTTTACTGATTACTCTCCACAACAACGATTTGAGGCAATGAAACGTTTGGGGCGGTGCTACACCTGTCTCGCACCAAAGCATCGTGACCCAAGAGATTGTCGCTATAGACGACGGTGTATGATCTGCAATAAATCACATCATACCCTGCTTGCTTGTGTATCTATTTCTACACCTTCTTCTCAATCTCAAAATACTGTCAATCCCGTACCATCTCTTAATCCTAATGCTGCTGACTATCAACCCGCTGTACGTTTGACTAACCAACCCACATCTACTTTGAAGTATTCTCCCTCTACTCGTGTGGAATTGCTATCTAAGGATGGGTCGTGGCATAGAGCTGTGGGATTATTCGATTCGGGCAGTGACGTGACACTGATCAAAAGCGACCTTGTTAAAAAGCTAAACCTTGATCGTAAGCCCTGTGTGTTTAAATTTGGCATTGCTGGGGGCGGTTATCGAACTGAAGATTCCGCCAACGTATCACTGTGGATACGTCGGTGTGATAAAAAATCTGGCCAAAATAATATTTCGGCTGTGGAGTTGGAAAAACCGGCACATCAAATACCCAGCGTTGAAAACGACTTTTTTGAAAAGTACCCTTACTTAAAAACTGTGCAGAAATGGCTTCCCAAAGAATCAACAGATGTTGATCTCTTAATAGGATACGACTATGCTGACTTAATGGCACCTACCGGTTACTTACACCATCCTACAGACCCCGAGAAATACCCTACAGCTGTTGAGACCCGTTTAGGCTGGTATATGTATGGCCCTAGTAACTCTTCAATTGCTACTTGTGATGAAGTTGTTAACGTGCATCGTGTTAAATTTCAAGAAAATGTTCAAAACTTACAATCTCTTGTTGACTCTGACCTTTGTGGCGTCAAACCAACCAGATTATGTGCTTGCTCGGACAAAGAAATTGTCGAATCACAATTTTTAAAGCACGTGAAAAATACTATAAAGCAAACCGATGAAGGAAGAATTGAAGTTTCCCTACCTTGGAAAAAAGGCTTTCCTACTTGCCTCGAATTTAATAGATCACAAGCTTTCGCTAAGTTGAAATCGTTAGAACGCCGATTAAACAATTCTAATATGATGGAATGCTATAACCATGAAATGAAAACCATCCTAGACCAATATGCTGAAGCCGTTCCGTTAATGGACACCCACGAAAAGCGAGGATGGTATTTGGACCATTTTCCTGTATTACGTCCTGGAAAATCTACAGCCTGCAGAATTGTTTGGAATTCAGCCGCAGTTTACAACGGACTATCATTAAATGATGGATTTTTCAAAGGACCAGACTTGTTGAATAATTTATTTCTCGTCTTGCTTGCCTGGCGTCTCGATGAAGTCGTATTGTTTGGAGGCATTCGAAAGATGTTCAATCAAATTCAGATTGCCCCTGCTGATAGAGTTTATCACCGTTTCTTGTGGAGATATGGCAACCCTCTCGAACACCCGAAAGACTTTCAGTGGAAAAGGCTACCATTTGGAGATAAGCCTGCACCCGACTTATCCATCAGTGCCTTACGTTTTCTGGCTGATAAACACTCCAACACCTTCCCTGATGCTTCCCATGTTATCAAGAACCATTGCTACATGGATGACATTGTCACTTCTACTGAATCACAACACGATGCCATGTTGTTAAAGGAACACCTTAACGTCATTTTGTCTAAGGGAAAGTTTGCAGTAAAAGGCTGGCATTCAAATTGTTCATTTGTGGATGAGTTTCCTGACGAAACGTTAACAACAGTATTAGGTCACGATTGGGACAAACATCATGATACGCTAAGGCCCAATTTCCCTGACATTGATGCTCATAAGCCCTTAACTAAACGTGAAACTCTATCTATTGTTTCAAAATTTTGGGACCCAATGGGAATTTTTGCACCGATTACTTTAAAATTGCGATTGCTTCTACAGGCACTTTGGCAACTTAAATTATCTTGGGATGATCCTATTCCTGATGCGATTAACGTTAAATTTATTACTTTTGTGCAGGATATTTGTAACCTTAACCAATTTCGAATAACTCGATGTCTCAAGCCTGAATTTGCTCTAGATACCGTCGAACTTCATGGCTTCAGCGACGGCGGTGAACAGGCGTATGGCGCCGCTGTTTGGTTAAGATGGCACACTACCATTGGCGTAGCACTAACATTTGTTGCAGCCAAAGCTTACGTTGCGCCTCTTAAAAAACGCTCAATTCCCAGATTAGAGCTAATGGGTATGGTCGTGCTAACGAGACTTGTAGCTTCAATTAAAAGCGTGATAAATGTTACAAAAATTTTTCTTTGGACAGATAGTGCAACGGTTCTTCACTGGTTGAGTCTTCCCGCATCGAACTTCAAACCTTTCGTTTCAACCCGCATTCAAGAAATCAAAGAAACTTTACCTGAAAATGCTGATTGCTTTCGATATGTAAATTCACGTTCGAATCTTGCTGATGCCCTAACAAAACCGATTCCTGCATCTAAGCTATCACTTTGGCACAAAGGCCCTAGATTTCTTTTAAATCCCTGTGAAAAATGGCTAAGCTTTAATACCCCTTTGGCTAGCCATATGAATGGCGCTGTCGAGTCGCTTATTAGAAGTTGTCAAAAGGCTTTTAACGCGGCATCAGATTATCTCCGACGCTCATACACTCATTTTCAGTGGGAAACTATTGTAGCAGAAGCTAACTATCTTGTTAACTCTAGACCATTGTTTCCGAAATCCGTCGAAGATCTGATAGGAACCGATCACTGGAAATTCCTTATTCTATCCGTTCGATGGACAACACGTACCACAACCCGAATGCGACATCGATGTGAGAATGTCCGTTAAGTTTGTCCAGGGCTTCGTGAAGCGATTTTGGGAGTCGTGGATACGTAATATGCCACCACAGCTGCTGCTCAGATCGAAATGGTTTCGTGCGAGAAGTAATTTACAAGTTGGAGACTACGTGATTATCCTGGACCCTGGCCCCAAAGGCAAAAGTGCACCCAGAGGACTATGGGAACATGCAATTGTAGCAAAGACTTTTCCTGGCAAAGACAATCTTGTTCGTAAAGTCGAATTACGACTTTCTGGCCAACGTTATCTGATGAGACCAATTCATAAACTTTGCCTGATAGCAACATCAGAAGAACTTAATGTCACAAATTGTTAATCTGTCTAGTTTGGTTTATGATGGTAGTTTATGTTAATGCATAAGACTTTGAGAAGTTAATTTGTTAATTTTTATATTGTAACGGATATTTGCTATGATGAGATACTTGTGTAAATTATTGAAACCTATTTAATGCATTGTGTATGATTATATGCGTAGGCCTACCGAAGTTAATTTAATGTGTGTGTTTCTTATCGTTGCTCACTAATTTTCTCTTCAGTTCCGCACTGGGCGGGAGTGTATTGGTTAGTCACAGCTTCGCCGTTTCGAAAATTTGTTTTAAATTACGCAAACGTTTTTGTAATAAGTCACGTGATCGGCAACGTTTTATTTTCTTGCAACTGCGCGCTCGCCGGGAGCAGCACCGGTTTCTGATTGTTTGTGCAACCGACTTTTAGTATTTTTTGACGTAACATTTCTTTTCGGATTGGACGTCGTCGTGACAGGACCTGCTGTTTTGACTGAAGCAATAGTTAGCGATTATTTTGGGGCTTCAGATATCCACTCTACGTTCTGCCCTGCTGCTGCCGGAAACTTCCGTAAGTTGTGTAAAAATATGTTATGTTGTGTTTAATTAAGAATAATTTGAATTCATGTATAATTAGTTAGTGCCGAAACTGTATATTGTTTGTAACCTAGTTAATTGTTTTCTACTTTATGATGTCATGTGCTATATCTTAGTTTTATTTTTAATTTAGGATTACGTCGACACTAATAAATTTGAATATTATCGTCGTCAATCGAGCCGAAAGCAGCAGACATAGTACAATCCGAAATACATACCATTCCATAAATAGAGAACACTCTAATTATGGAATAGTATGGAATAGTATGGCATAGTATGGAATAGTATGGAATAGTATGGCATAGTATGGAATAGTATGGAATAGTATGGAATAGTATGGCATAGTGTGGAATAGTATGGAATAGTATGGCATAGCATGGAATAGTATGGCATAGTATGGAATAGTATGGCATAGTATGGAATAGCATATAATAGTATGGAATAGTAAGTAAGGCACTGTGGTACAGTATGGCAGAACTGGGCGATATATTTTACAAATATGCAACTAAATTAAATATATTTTACGCGATATATTTTACAAATATGCAAATAAATATGCAACTAAACTAAATACAGGATAGGACGTTTGGGGCACTAGAGTAGAGGGGCCCATATAAAGAGTTAAATTTCGGGTGAATGGCCCTCAGGGTAAATGTGCCTCAGGCCTAATTTAGAGCAAAAGGACCTCAGGACAGGACGGTTGAAGCAATAAATAGGCCCTAGGAATTGGATGTTAATTTAGGGCACTGGGGCATATTCTATGCATAAATGGGGCTCTAGGACCAATGGGCCTAAGGGAATTCGGGGTAGTAGGGGATCTGGGTCTCAGCATGTTTTAGTCCCTGGGACAAACGGGCCTTAGGACGGTTGGGACGAAAGGGCCGTTTGAAGCTCTGGGGCATATAGCCTATGGAATTTAGCACATTTGGAGTACTATGCACATTTACTAAGCCATACTACGCCATACTATTTCATACTATGCCATACTATTCCGTACTATTCCATACTATTCCATACTATGCCATACTATGCCATACTATTCCATACTATGCCATACTATTCCATACTATGCCATACTATTCCATAAATAGAGACACCCCTGTTTTAGTGTTTAGCAGTCCAGCGATCAAGTGTAGTTCTAGTCCAGTAGCGTGGCCGAGTAGGTTAGACAGTCGTTTTTACAACAGCCATGATCGCAAGGTTTAAGGTGGGTTTACACGAATAAAAAATGTCGAGCGGAGCGGAGCTTTGTTTATTTTTTATAATGTCATGCAGCTTGCTTCAACTTTGCAACGCTTGCTTCAGCTCCGCTCCGCTCCACTCCACTTGCGTCAGCTTCTAAACGTTTCTTCGACGCAAATACTTCAACTTTGCTCCGCTTACGTCAGCTTTGCTCCGCTTGCGTCAGCTTTACTCCGCTCGAATTCACGCAAGTGGACGTAAGCTGACGCAAGTTGCCTCTGCTCCGCTCCACTCGAAATTCGCTGTACGAGCGAAAATTTGAAGTTGAAGCGAGCGGAGATAGATTTTGAAACTCAAGTCTTTTGGTGTTTAGCGACCTAGGTTAGATAATTTTGACGATTTTTTGGCGAGGATTAAAAACAGTTGTCAAAATACTGTGTCAAAATACTTTGACTCGATCTAAGCATAGTAGTAGCATCAGAATTTTGTTTTTTCTATCTAGCCTATTTAACCTTCAAATACAACTGGTTCATTGATTTAGCATTACTGAAGCATATACTCACAATGGATGTTTGTAACGGTTGGTTGTGGAATTCAGATCATTATTTTAAATGATAGCTATGCATATGGTAGAGAGAAGATCTGAGATCATACATATAGCAGTATGAAAGTCCAAGCTGAACTCAACCTTTTTCTTTCTCAATTTACGGCATGTAGGTGCCCAGCTGGTTACCATATTCTGCAACGTTTTGCTCAGCTTGTGCTGAAGAGCCAATAGAGCACACATAACTTAGCGCAGTTAGACCAGCGCCTCTGAACACTTCATTCGCCCAGAAATCAAGTTTGTTTTAGTTGCACTCCGTTCCGCTGTCAAAAAAAGAAAACTTATGCAGTTTAATGACGTACCATCGAATCTGAAACAACAGACCATGACATAGTCTAGCAAAGCCTACAAATTTACTTCAGCTCCGCTCCGCTTTGCTCAACTTGATCAAAAATTTCGTGTAAACAGCCCTTCAGCTCCGCTCTGCTCCACTTGCTTCAACTTTGCGACGCTTGCTTCAACTCCGCTCCGCTCTGCTCCGCTCTACTTGCAATTATTTTCGTGTAAACCCACCTTTATGGTTCAACTCCCACCCAAGCGTCGTTGTTGCATCCTTGGATAAGATGCTTCACTACAATTATCTCTGCTTGGTGGAATCTAACAAGCAGCAAATTGAAGAAGTAAGAAGCAAAATTCAAACAAAAAACATAAAAAATAAGGGCAACTCCTTAGCGAGTCTGGATTCATCCTATGCATAGCGCACTCATCGCTTTGTCCTGACAGGACAATAAAAACGAAGAAATCAATCAATCAATAGTGGCAGCATCGAAAGACTGTACCACGGTCAGGGTTGGGAATCGATACCCGAAAAAGTAAAGAAATAATCGATATTCGATAGTTCACCAAAAAGTAAAGAAATAATTGATTTTGATGGCAGTTTAAAAAAGTAAAAAATAAAGAATATGGTAATCGATATTCCATATTACACTGAGCATGTAGCGGTGTACGCCAAGCATTTTTTGTGTTGTCCTCACTAGAGATGTCCATTACCAAATCTCGAATCGAGTCGAATCCAAATCCTAAATGATTCAGAATCTTTTTTTGATACTGCCTATTCGAAATGAAAAAACATATTAATGCGATGCAGTTGCGTCACTTATCTCGGAGAATTAATAGTATAAACACAGTCACGCATTTGCACTATAACAGCAACAGCGCAGTGGTGCACACGCGTGTTTAAACAGGGACCAGAGTGCGCTGATATCGTTGATAGCGGTGATGCACACACGCGAGTAAACTGCACACACCTACTGCGCAAGCTTATGCGACAAACACACGCAATTGCCAATGACTGATGGCTGTTTGTGGCGATCGTGCGTATTAAGGCGCGTTTACCGACACGCGGCAATGCGACACGCGACTAAAATTATAATGTTAGTAAATGTAGAAGGATTTCGCAGGTTTTCGCGTGATCGGTGTACAATAAAATAAAACAAACAAGGTGCGAAAAATTTTTGTCCCGTATCGGTAAACGCGCCTTAAGGCGTGTTTACCGATACGCGTCTAGCGGCAACGCGACTACCTAGTTTTTTGTTTATTTCATTTTGACGTTGAATTTTGGTACGGCAACGCAATAAAAACGATGCGATATCAAGGAATTGTACCTGTACGATTTTTACCGCTTCATCGCCCGGTTTCAAAAAATATTTGAAATAACCTTGACGACGGCAGTGAGACAATGCACGTTTGATTGTTATGACATCATCGAACAATCAGCTTGCTTGACGTAGGCTAGCAAATTTTATATCGCGTTTATCGCAGGCCACTATGATTAGTAATGGTAATCGCATTGCCGCCTATTCGTAAACGCACCTTTGTACCGGCTTCCTCAGCTCCGTCAGAGAGAGCTTTTTCAAGCGCCGGCCTTACCGTAACAAAATTACGAAACAGACTGACAGGCGAACATGTGGAGGCCATACACTTTCTTTATATGAATGAAGATGTGTTGCAAATAGGCTTATCTGTTAGTGTATTTGGTGCATTTTTTTGAAGTACACTTGCTGATGATTTTGCAGCATTGCATAGCGCTCATTTTGTTAGTCTCCCAAATTTTGGATTCGAAATGAAAATTCGAAATTCTGGATTCGACATTTGTGATTCGGATTCAATTCGGAATCAGCTAAGGTTCGGCTATGTATATCCCTAGTCCTCACATTCATGAGGTAACTTACACACAAATGACGGACATTATATATGACATTATTAATGCGAAGCAACTTGGCTATTAAAAATCTTTTTTTTGTGTGTTTTTTTTTGGCCCAAAAAAAAATTTATCAGCAAAAACAAGGTAATGACATACCGACGATTATTTTAAAAATACCGGTACTAAAGTGAGATAAAATAACCTGAAAAAGAATTGAATATGGAATATCGAATTGCGCCGAGAAAAAAGTGAAGACAAGACCATATTCGATACTCATTCAAAAAAGCAAAGGCTCCTGTGCATTTGATGAACAAAGAGTAAAGAATATCGCAATCAAATATTGATTACGGTACAATTGATTTTTCCCAACCCTGACCACGGTATACTTATTTATACGTATACTGCTGTATGGACAGATAGGTAAGTATAGGACTTCTGTTCTATACGTATTCTGCTGTACCTGTAGACTACGGACAGATAGATAAGCGTACTGTGGCAGTACGCTGCAACATAAGCTAATCTATCCCCTCTCTTCCAGCTTTTCTAAATTATAACGCATGAACTGTTATCAATCAACCATAAAATTATTCGAGTCTATGGTCGTAAGTCGTAACACTCAATCCCAAACTCCCACGTTCCCTACACATTGCGAAATCACATCCCGTGCTCGGCTGCTCGCAAGTCGCAATGGCTTGCCAGAGCGGTTGGTGCATTGAGTTTTGAAGCTGGTTTCGCAGGTTCGATGCTCAATTAGTCATTCTTTTTTTTTTTTTTTTTCATTCTTTCTTTTTTATTTCTGATCGGACAATATAAAGTTACGTTGAAGATAATACACAGAAAAAGGAAACAACGACAAAACGATTACGTTATAACATGCTTGAATATACAAGAAATAGCCCACTGTTTTTAATATGAATATTGCATGGTCGTTGCACCTTGTTATAAACATCATTATGACGATTTAGAATCAAAAATAAAAAACTGAAAAAACTAAGAGTATACGTACAAAACTTGAGCAAAGGAGTGTAAATGCTGCTTGAATAAAACTGCTGATGAAAGATTCATGTAGGCCTACTAAATTGTCAAATGCACATACAATTACTGATTATTACTTATTTTCGTTATTACACTTGTGCATCCAGGAGAGAGAAACGTAAGATTATTATCGCTCAATGTCAGTTCAAGCTTAAAAAATACACCAATAATTTTGATTTGAAAGAGCTTAAAGTTTTACATTTTCTAATAGATGGAGGTACTTCGTTCCAAATTTTTGGCCCTATATCGTATGGACTGATGGCTTAACGATATTCTGCATGCCATAGGTACTACTGCTATTGTTTCTGAAGCCGATTGGGTATTTCTTCATTAAAAAAATATCAGAAAAGGCTGAAGGGAGTTGTTTCATGTGAAATTTGAACATAAAGAGAGCTATTTCATATCTGTATAATTTATCAATAGAAAGAAGAGAGTTTTTTGCCATCACAGACTGAGTAGATTCAAAACGCGGTAAATTAAATATCATCCTGATAAATTTATTACCAATTAATGCTACCATACACAAGGCATTATGGAACAACCATATAATTCCAAATTCAATGATCTTCATACCACCAAATTGAATATTCATGTGAAAAGATGCTGAAGACAAATACCATTGTGGTGTAGTCAAAAAAAAGATAAGTAGGCACCAACCAAACAGTGATGTTCGCTGTTCCCTCTAACATTTGGGCAAATGCGAATTTGCCCAAATTTAAATACGAATTGTCTATTTCACTAAAAATTTCGGTAACAGAGTTTTGAAAATCGTGGTTGCGTAACCATTTTTCAGTTCCCGTAATGCCGTTCTCACTGTAGGGTAACCGTAGAGGAAGTTAACGGTTATGCAATCACGATTTTCAAACTTCGGTAGCCGGGAATTTTTGGAAGTTTCCGGTGAAATAGAAGCTTCCATTTAAATATTAATAGAAATTTGCCCAAAAAATTTTAAGGCTAAAAGGAGATTTGACATAGATGGCGGAAGCGAGGGGAGGCGGACTGGCCCCCCACTTTTTTTTCAACAACAACAACATTTTTTTTCAGGTTTTTTTTTTCAGGTTTTTCAGGTGGGGCTTACAATAATACCTCTGCATGGATGTATTTGAAACTTAATAGGCCTACCTTCGAAATTGAAACCCAGGAAAGAGCTTCAATCCAGAGATGTTTTCTTTGAAATTTTGTTTGTGCGGAGGGGGGAACAGAAAAAGTGTAATCTTTTTATAGCAAAAAAATTAACTTGCGGCTTGTAAATGTCAAATCAGCATCTTAACATCGAAAAGGCAAACCAGCGATTGGTAGCATTTAAGCCAGAGGTTTTCAACTTCGCAATCGTGACCTTTGGTTACCCAAAGGGACCATAGAGCACAAAGTTTTCTCTTGGCAGCCACGATGGCAAGAATTTTTAATGAATTATACCGGTAACAGACCGTAACTCTTAAACTTACACACTATGAGAGCCAAGGTCTCTTAGAGGCACAGTCAGGAGGCCACGGCTCAGAAAAGACTGAGAGTCACTGACCTAAGCTTTCAGTACAAAAAAAGCTCTTTACAGTACATTTTGAGACGAGGCGAGGTACAGTAGCTGTCGTAAGTGTCGTTTATCGCAAACAATAGCAACTAAACTTAAAACTGGGCCTCTCCACCAATGTATTGTACTGAGTACCGGTACCCTACTATCTGCACTGACTTTGCAGACAGTCACTGAAAACAAATGTAGCCTGCTGTATTGGCAGTGTAATTTTTCATCATGCGAGGGCGGAGCTAATACTCGGGGAAGTGGCAGCTTTGCCTTTTTCAGACTTAATTTTGACGTGAACAACTAACCTTCAAAATTGATAAAGTCATAAAATAAAAGCGGCGCTCCGTGCAAAATATTTATAGCCTCGTTTTTAATTTTTTTTGAATGCATTTAAATTTGTTAATTCAAAGTGAATTAACTTTGTTTTGTTGTGCAGTGCAAACCCTAGCAATTTGTTTGTCAACAAAACTGCTTTTTCTTGTCAGAGAAAGGAATTAAAACCTTTCCATTCTGGTTTTACGTGTGGCGATGCGATTTATGAAGTTCTACTATTTCTATTCGCATCGCCTTATCCATGTAGGAAATAACGTTAAGTGGAGTTGAGTTGTTGATCATCCCAACTTTATCTTTTCGTATGCTCGGAAAAAACTTACTGCTCTCGTTGTTTCCGTGACCGTATACGTGACGTATCGTGAAACTTCTATTTGAACGCCACACAGCCACAGCACTCTATTTTTCAACCCTTCTCTTCTCCTATTCTGGCGTTCTATTAGAGATGGTGTTCAGTTAGACGATGGTGCTATATTTTTTAACTAGCTGGTCAGAATTTTGGGAAGATAAATTCAATTAATGAAAAGAAAAAACTTGATGATTGTTTGCGTAAAGAAAAAAAAAAAAAACATTCACCGTAACATAGTTACTGATAACTTGTGATAAGTAATCAAAAATTCAATGCGGAAAATTAGGTGACACGTCCTTGTGTAGCCGTTCTCCTCATTTTCAACACCTCCCCTGTTGTGGCATTACAGATGGTGTTCAATTAGACTCTATTAGAGGGTGGCGCTCTATTTTTCAATCCTTCTTTTATAGACTGTAGTGGCGGCTGTAGCGCTCAAATAGAGGATTTACGGACGGTTATAGTATTTGCAGTAGCTGTTGGGTTGCTATAACAATAAACTTTAGCTACACAATTACCCTGTCCACATGTCCTATATTTATGTGCAGGGTTGGGATTCGATACCCAAAAAAGTAAAGAAATAATCGATATTCGACAGTTCACCAAAAAGTAAAGAAATAAGCGATTTCGATGATAGTTTAAAAAAGCAAAGAATAAAGAATATTGTAATCGATATTCGATACTACACTGAGCATTTAATGGTGTACGCCAAGCATCTTTTTGTGATGTCCTCACTTTCATCCGGTAACTTACAGACAAACGACGGACATAGCATATATGCGAAGCAACTTTACTATGAAAAAAATTTTTTTTTGTTTTTCTTTGGCACAAAAAAAAAAATTACCAGCAAAAACAAAGTAATGATAAACCGACGATTATTTTAAATTTACTAAAGTGAGATAAAGTAAACCGGACAGAAAGAATCGAATGTTGAATATCGAATTGCGTCGAAAAAAAGTAAAGACAAGGCATATTCGATACTCATTCAAAAAGTAAAGGCTCCAGTGCATTTGATGAACAAAAAGTAAGGATATCGCAATCGAATATCGATTACAATCGATTTTTCCCAACCCTGTTTACGTGGGCTTTAGACCCACGGTTCTTGGTTTTAGTTTCTGCATCACAATGAAATTTTTGATGTCATAATTTAGAAATAAGAACCGTGGGTCTGAAGCCCACATAAATTGGACATGTCACATGTGGACAGGCTAAATATGGGTTGTAGGTAAAGACAATCTGGTCATTGCTTTTGCCCCCCCCTCCCCACTTTAGAAATGCTTTCCGCCATTGCTGAGGTTTGATTTCAGTTTTTGCCCTGAATTTGAGTTTGCAGGGTAAGATACTTTCATTTTACACCAAAACTTTGAATATTTTACTTCAAATTCGGCTAAAAATCTTTAATCCAGTTAACAATCTCAAGAAACATTGCCCAAAATTTTTCACTTTTCTCAAAATTTTGCACCTTAGAGGGAAGAATGGTGATGTTATCACCAACACAGTTTGCACAAATTGAAACAAGAATAGGCCTACTGTACAACTCGAAGTCAAGGCTGCACTGGTATTCGTTGTGATGGTGAAAGCGCAGGCTCTGTGACGTCACATTAACCTCAAAATCGTAAAAGCTGAGTTGCAATTTTTTGGGAAAGAGGTAGAGGAAGTTGACTTAAGATCTGGCGCATCACCACTGTTAACTGAACGAATAATTTGCCAATTTCTAAAGAAAACATAATATTTTATGCTTCAGTGAATATTGTTGCAGCCGAAGTAACTCAACATCAAATTTATGCGCAAAAACATCAGATATCAAACTTTTAGTCAAAAACATCAAATCCGATGTTGTAACATCAATATTGGCAACACTGGTCAGCATAATGCGACGAAACTAGTCGATTGAAAAACACGTTTGTTACGTCACACGCGACTGTCTATTGCAATAATAACGTCAAACCAAAGAAAGAAAACAGGGTTGCCGTATCAAATCAATTGTAACTTAAAAAGCATTACGGTGTCGTTCGGACCATTGGTTTCGAGAGCAAGGTGAAAAGCGGAGTCCAGATGTTTTTGTGCATCACACTCTATTTCTTACTGCGATGATTTGGTTTAAATAAAGGAATTCAATTATCCATTTTTTCGCTTGTCCGTTCAGCGGGGCGGTTCGGATGAAAACGGAATGGCACTGGCTAAATTTTTCATTTTTTTTAATTTTCAATATTTTTAAATCAAAAAAAAAAAAAAAAACAAATCTCAGAAAAATTTGGGGCCGCAAGCCCCTCCCCTCCCGGGCCCCAATGGCACGACGCCTCTGACCATAACTGATCAAATCATAGTGGTACTGGTATTAGGTTAATTATTCCAATTAAGAGTAGGCCTGTAGGCCTACACAAGCGTTTTGCATAATTTAATAGAAATTATTTCTTTTGAGAGGGCTTTTTCTTTTTTGAGCCCCATTCTGATATCGATATGACCAGTAGCGTACGCAGGGGGGGCTCCTGTATGCGCGCGCCCCCCTCAGGCCTTCTTCGATGCATACCGGTACTAAAACAAGTTAAGAGATGTGGTTAATGGTCATGTTAAGATGACAATAACGCATCTAAAAAGAATAGCAGCGATACTCTACTATACCACACCGCATTATGGAGTCGGAACACATTTTTAAACTTTTTTTTGGTTGGTAGGCTACTTTAGCCGCTGTGACGCTGATTGGGGTAAAAGGGGTAGTACCTTAGCTGTGAGTGAGTGGTATTACCGGTAGATGGTGGTGAGGGATGCCTTTGTCTGCCTTCAATCAGTCAAGAGTTGCCCTTTCAAAATTTTCTACGCGCGGCATCTCAAAGTTTCGGGCCCCTCAAAAATTCCGGGCCCGGTATCAAAGGTACCCCCTGGACCCCTTTCTCAAAGGCCCTGGGTATGGTATTACGTTTTTGTTTGTCTTTCCTTAAGATTTTGTTGATTGTTTTCCACGTCGAAAAAGTGTTCCTGCTTTCACGTATTTCATTTTGGAAATATAGCGCTTAGGCAGTCTCTTTTTGTCGCGTAAATTAGTCAAAAACGGGGGTATAATGATATCAGAAAGATCAGCGATTCCGTCATAATACACACATGTTGACTTGTCTTGATTGCCGCAAGGGCAAATGTGTTCAGATTCAGCAGCGAAATTTATAAAAACTAAAAGAAACGCAGCATGAGCAGTTCTTGTTTTTGCTTAAAAAACGAGTTGGCCTTAAAAAAAAATCAAACTAAGTCTTCATTATACTCGCGGTATTACGTCGAACCGTGTAACGAATGGCGGGGCCCATCTCCGCGGCTAAGCACCTGGGTAACACAGCTCCAAAGAGACGTCGCGGCGGTGCCGAGTCATTGGCGACACTGTGTTCGACAGCCCGGGAATCGAACCCTAGATATCCTGAACCGATAGCGATGTACTTAACAACTATGCCAACCGGCCGGTACGTGCACATATAATCATTGAATATGACAATATTAACATAAGTCTCCACAGATTTTCGCCGTATTTGATGACGTGTTGTTTTAACGGTGTAAACTTGAGATGCGAAATGCCGGTTGGCACTTCAATTACCTAAAAAAGAAAGAAATTTGCTTTAAATCTCTAATTTTGTAAATATGTTTGTTTGTTGTCTAGTCGTTATGCAGTGCTCTTAAAAAGCAAAAAACTAAAAGCATAAAAGCCCAACTTATAATAGGTGGGGACAAGCAGTCGTCAGGGGGAACAAAAACCCCTGCCCCTCAATAGCGACGGCACAGTGCTCATCCGTTTAAGGCCCATTTATCTTGCGTTCGTAGTCGTACTAACTACCCACTACCAACCTGAACTTTTTTAGTTTAGGCTACATTGACATTTTTAATGGTTACAAAAAGTTGACTAGAAATCCATCACAAATTAAAAAAACTTCAGCATCAATTTTTTCCATAATAGGTGTGACTAGTGTTGTTAAAAACCGTTTTTTTTGCTTCGTGTTTTTTTTCTTTATTTTTATGTTGTTGACCATTTCATGGCTAATTGAGCAGTGTACCCCATTTTGGCTTGTTATCAGCTCGAGATTGAGGCAAAGCAAAGCTGTTTCTAATGGTACCGATATGTTATTTGCAATGTCAAGTTACCTTTAACAACAGAAATATAGCTTACACTCATTGCTCGATGCTAAAGATGGCATTTATGGCATGACCATGAGCCATTTTGCGTACCTTCAATGCTAGTTTGACTAGCCTAGCCACTGTTTCCTACCGGGAAGTCGGGACAAAAAATTTGGGGTTCTGAAATTTCCCGTTTCCCAGTAAGTTTATGTCGGGATCCCGGGAAATGTCTTCACATTAGTAAGGATTTCAGTGGTACTGATATCTATCATTCCGACATACAAAATGCGTTGGTTTTGCGTTACTGCAAATTAAAAACTTTTTTGGCTTACTAAAAATTATTTTTCAAAATTCGTAAATTTTTTAAGACGAAATGTAGTGAGATCAAAATTTTTTTATCAATTTGTCGAAAAAATGGAAAAACTCAAGCTAAATTTGTCAAAACAACATAACAAAATGCTAAAAATTAAATCTGAAATGCTGAAAATCAGAAAAAAATGTCAAAATAATCAAGCTCAAAAAAATTTCCCCAGAAAATTTCCCGGGAATTTTCCGAATCCCGGGAATCCCAAAAATTTTCGGGATTACTCCCGAGAAATTTTTTGAAAATTTTTCGTTTCCTGGGTAGTTGAAAATCCGAAAAAAAGGGAAATCCTAAGCCTTGTCGTTAGCAGGACTATTTGTCGGTTCGCTAACGGTCCAGTTTTGTTGCTGTTTTCTAGCATTGGGCCGCTAACGAGCCGCAAGACCGTTATTGAAAACCCTTTGAATATATTTATTTTTAATGATGCGCTCGAGCGATTTAATTTTGCAAACTAAAGCTTTCTTTGTTGTGTAACTTGTGTATAAATTTTTGCTCTGCAACTCGACGTTAGGTGCAGCGAATGCAAGTCGTTTGGCTGGCTCAATGTAGATTTGGGTTTGATTCTTGAACGTATCAATTTGTGCAAGGTTTCTGTGGCTCGCTATCATGTTGACATTTCGTAGCAAAACATTAAAAATCTTTTTTGTGTACCCCTGTTGACTGCTGACACAATGAATTAATCACCTTCGTTGTTCATCTCTTATTGCGATAACTGGTGAAGTCGTAACTCTAGGTTCAAATAGCTGTTAAAAAGCACAGTGTTTCTCCCGATTTGATATTAAAAATAGCAAAGAATGGGTCCTTTTATTGAAGGTTACCTATTTTCCAATAGTACCACGCGTACCCATATTGTTGACACAGTAAATAAAAAGAGTATTAAAATTTAACCCTGATTCGCACTAACTTACAATTTCAAAAAGTGTGTGACCGAAATACTCTCCCCATAGACGTGTTTTTCAGCGTTTTACTCAACCCCAAATGTTCGCAATAACAATACGCAGCAAAATTATGTAACATTTTATTAAAATATATCTATTAAACATACGAGTATACAAAAAGACAAGGAATAAAAAAACACGTTTTTTTTTTTATTGAAAGAAAAGCGACTCGTTTTTTTGATTTTTTTTTTTGACTTACAACTCTAGATGTGACCTGAGTGTAGCTTCATTTATGTTTGCGGCAAAAATGAACAAATATTTTGGCACTTTAATAACAATTCTTACGAAAAACCGCAAGTCCGCCACAAGCAGTAAAATAAGTCTTGCAAAATAACACAATAACAACACCACTGAGGTTCAAGTTGCGATTGTTTGCAGCTTCCTGCAAGTTGCAATAGTTCCTTGTGGGTAATTATAATTTCACGCGTCGGCAATTGGCATGCTCTATCAACAGAAGGGTCATTGCGTCCTTCCGAAATAATTGAAGCATCATTATAACAAAAGTCTCATCAGCCTTGCTACGCACAGCCAATCCAGGCTAAACTCATTCCAGACTGTAAAGACTCTTTTTTTTGCATTGCTTTAACTGGACATCACGACTTCATCTCTTTTTTAGGTTGTGCCCTATTTTTAGCAGGCGACTGGCCCCAAACAACGATACCCAATGAAAAAGCCTATAACTACTAACCCCAAACTAAGTTAGCGGTAGCCTAACTAGCCCACATCACTAGAAGCCCCCATGATAACCCACTCATTTGCAGCTGCAGACGCGTTTCGACCTTATTATGGTCTCATCAGTGCAGCATGGCAACCTCCCACCTTCCTGAAAAAAAAAAATTTTTTATTTTTTATTTTTTTATAAGGTCGAAACGCGTCTGCAGCATGCAAATGAGTGGGTTGCCATGGGGGCTTCTTGTGATGTGGGCTAGTTAGGCTACCGCTAACTTAGTTTGGGGTTAGTAGTTATAGGCTTTTTCATTGGGTGTCGTTGTTTGGGGCCAGTCGCCTGCTAAAAATAGGGCACAACCTAGAAAAGAGATGAAGTCGAGATGTCCAGTTAAAACAATGCAAAAAAAAGGGTCTTTACAGTCTGGAATGAGTTTAGCCTGGATTGGCTGTGCGTAGCAAGGCTGACGAAACTTTTGTTATACTCGAAACATTAATTTGTCCCTTGCACATTTCTCATGAAGCATCATTGTTTATATAAATATTTACGTCCAGTTTACTCCAAAGGGGGGGAGGGCAACAGAGAGAAGTTTTTTGCTCTGAAGGGGCAATAAACCCTAACTTTCCTCTTTGGATTAAAAAATAGCAAAAATGTCATGTTTTGTGGTGGCGTTGGGTTTATATCCTAAAACACCTTCGTTTGAAAGTTATTGCACAGCTTTTTGACAACCTTGAAATGGAGGTGCACACTATCACATTTTCATTTGCAACCTTTTGTTGCGGATAGTTTTGCCAGTCTTCTGGTGGAATTGTTATGAAGAAACAGCAGTTCGCTGAACATGTAGGTAATAGTGGACTAGTGGTATTGAACATGATTATGTGAATTAAAATGTGTTAGGCTGACTGATAACAGATATTAGGCTAGCCAGTCAGCAATCGGTACCAATAATGTTACCTTACGTGAAATTGGTAGGTTACCGGAAACCGGTACATGTAGTAGGCCTACATGGTATACTTCATCAACCACAAATTTTCATGTTTATTTTGTGAACATCTGCTATAGCAAAATAGCCCACCGATAATTCAGTGGTCTACCGATTAGCCTGCCAACTGATGAACTCGAAAATACTTCAGCTTCCAGCACTGGTTCCACAGTCGCATCAAAAGCACCTTACTTAAATGCAATAGCCAATAGCCTATAGCATATTTGTGGAACGTAGTCTAACGTTGAAAGCTCACGCATATAGGCTCTATCTCTTATTTTACAATGTCGTCTTCTGTTTTGTTCTCGTTAACAACAAAATAAACTTGATTTGTACTCGGTAAACATCACGTGACTCATAAGCGGAAGTGAACAGTGTCGTCGTACCACCGGGTCCCGGAGGGCCGATCCCCCCCAATTTTCTGAGTCGCGTTACTTTTTAAAGGTTAGAAAATTGAAAATTAAAATAATAAAGAATTTACCCAGTACCATTTCGTTTTCATTCTTCAAACTAATCCCATACCTCCCCCCCATTCTGTACTATAAATTCCATTTTTTTGTATTTTACTTTTTGCTTCAATCAATCGCTTCTACTCAGGAGTAAAGCTAGTTTCTTGATCTGTAGTTAGAATTTAGAAAACATTTTGCATGCGTTGTTAAAGATTATAGCCTAGGCTAGAACACACCTATAAGCTTACAGGTCATCCCATCAAATGCGTCAAAACTTATAATGACTGCAGCCTCCTTTCATTCATTTCGGTCCAGCTTTTGTTTTAGACATGGACATTGGACAACCAAAATTTTTTTGTATTGTCTGACATTATAATAGGGACTGCACTCACTGCAGGTACCGGTATGTTCTTTTTCGATAAGAAAGTGAGCTAAAACGAGTGTTTTTTATGTGAAAACCGTAAAAATGTGTTGGCGGCTGGGGGCTCCGCCCCAAGACCCCCCTTGCCTCCTGCGGCTGGGGCTTCGCCCACCACCCACAGCAATATCCTCCCCTTTTGTTAAATCATGGGGCCACACTGCATTGCGCATAATGTCCATAATTAAGGAGCAGTTTGAGGTATCAAAGTAAATTTCGATTTATTATCCAAAAATTGGGGTATCACGACATATTTTGGTATCTTATTCTAACTTCCTTTTTTCGTGATGCTACTCAACACTAAATGCGGCTTTTACAAAGGTTGTGAACTTGTGATGAGTAGGCCTATCTGTTTAAGTTGTTACTCAGGCCCCTCCAAATTTTTTGGCTGCACGACGCCTCTGGAAGTGAATGACGTCATTTTCTTAGAGGACCAGCTATTTTTAAAAGCTAGATAGCTTCTGAATTAGCCAATGAAAGTGCATCGGATCAACGTGAAATTTCTTTTAAAAATTATCTCCAGCGATTTTCATAAAATATGCAACGATTTTGGCCTCATTGACCCTTTAAGACTCTTTTTTGGAGATTAATCAAGAAAGACCTTCTTTGAGATCACCCACGAAACACCTTTTTTGGTCGCTAGAAAAGTTTGGCTCCCCTCCCTGAAATTTCTTTCTGGCTACGCTACTGTTACAAAGTGAGAGTAGCACCAGCACACTAAAGTAATTTGTTTATACAAACTAAATTTCTTCAACACATCATCGGCTCCCAGCATTTTATCTCGCTGATTAATCATCCTAATGTGATGTGCTGAGAAAGCAGCTCAACGAGACATGCAGCTCGATAATATTCATACGCAAAATGCCTTTTACCAAAAATCTCTATTCCAGATTCTCGTGGATGTTGGTCCCGCTGATTGCTTGCTGTAAATCTATCAGCAATGTTGGGTAAATGTGTTTCTGACGCTAGTCGAAGTCCGAGTCCAGGAGTGTCAAGTCCGAGTCCACTGCACGAAAAATTTTCGAGTGCGAGTTTCATTTCGAGTCCGTTGCATGAAAAAATTTAAGCTCGAGTGTCTTGGCGTAAAAGGCCTGATAATTTCTTAATTTTTTTTCGTAACAAAGCTAAATCCAGTTTTTTGTCGTAAGTCTTTACTGCTAGCCTATTAGAGTTTCAGTGCGAATCTACAAAAATACGAAGCAAAAATCTAATCAACCGTTGTTTTTCATTTGCACAAATCTGCAAAGAAATTTAAAACAGCAAACGCACTATAACAATCGACAAAGAAATAGAAAACACAAGATTACCAAAAAAAAAACAAAAAAATTAATACCTATATTGGCCTATTTAATTAATTACGCCATTATTTACACAACAATCAAACTGACTGTGCAGTGTGTGCACTCCGCAGTACCTACCCTTTTCGTGATTTTTAATCGGCGAGTTACAGTTATGATAAGAGACGAGAATGTGGGTTATTCGATTTTTTCCGCTTTTATTTACACCGTCGCAGCTGCTTCCGCCTATCGGTTTCCGCCTGTCGCCTGTATTCTCAGATACCATAACTAAAAAAACTCGCCATCACTTGCATTATTTTTTCGCCACATCCAAATTACGAAAAAAGAAATGATTGGAGTACAAGACCAAAGTAAAAGTCACCAGTCCAAGTTCGAGACCCGAGTCCTCAAAATCTGGACTCGAGTCCAACCAAACACTGTCTATTAGCAAGTTTTTCTGTAACTGCGTTTTTTTTTTAAGTAAGCATCTCAAAAAGTTCAATATCACGGGTCAATCCCAGCATTTTCATTTCAAACAAACTAAGTTCAATGTTGAACAAGTCAATCTGCTCTTAATGGTTTGTTCCCGAGAGCAAAAAGCCAAACTAAGCTAAAAAATGTAGTTAGAATTTTTAGCAGTGTAAATCACCGGTCGGTTGACGCACTTGTGAAAACATTCGTCGTCGTCGTCGTTTGGCGGGGCATCTCTTCCAAGACAGATGGAAGGACCAAGGCCGAGGGTTTATCCTTTTACCACCCTGGCCACCAAACTGCTTGGGTCAGATGCTGACTGTTAGGGACTTCAGCCAGCATCTTGTTTCGTCATCCAAAACCATTAGACCAAACATACCTCGGGGTGCTCGATGTATGGGACACTGTGAGATGATGTGATCTGCGGTTTGTTCACTGGCACCACACTCACAATTCGCTAGAGAAGCGAGACCCCATTTGTACATGGACGAACAGAAACGTCCAACACCAGAACGCAGACGGTTGAGCTTGACCCAGGCTGCCCTGGGCAGACCCATACCCAAGGGTCTGGAGCTAGCCTTGGGAATGAAAGCGTGGAGTGACAATGCGTTGGCAGAGTACACCATGTCCCATTTCGTGTTCGTCCACTCGGCTGCACGAACGTCCATCTCAGAGTGAAAACGTTGATGCAGGCGCTTTAGGTCTGGGGTTCGATTCCTACCAGGTCAAGAAACAGCCTACGCTTCGACGCTTTTTTGGAGCTGTGTTGCCCAGGCACAAAGCTGCGGAGATAGGCACAGGCACTCGTTCCACGCTTCGGCTATACCGCGGGTGTGCTCAAGACTTGTTTTTTTATTTGAGTTTTATAAAACTCTCACAGTACACTTCATCTGTTAATCTTGTCCATGGACGCAAGCGGGATTTGGTTAGGGGAAGGGCTAAAGTTAAACATGGCATGATGTAGCTTTAGCTATAGAGGTTCTGGGTAACGCTGTAGGTTTATCTTTTATCCAGTGAAATTCGAAGTGGAGCGAAGCCACGAAAGCTTTATTTTTCAGATCGAATCTTTGGGTCAAAACAGAAAAATGCCGAATTATAGAAAAATGCAAAAATCTACCATGTAATAATCGGATGATTTGTTTTGCAATGTATATGATGGCGCAAATATGACTGCTCTGTTACGCTTAAAACAAATTTTTGGAAGTAAAATGCAAAAATTTATCATTGTATGGTCATTGCTTAGCGCATTTTCAGTAAACTACATTCAATAACTAAGTTATCAACAAGTCAATACCAATTCCCACAGCATTTGGTTTTGGTTGCATCCTTATTCGCCACTGGCAGGTAACTACATATTACGCGTTTTTCAACTTATTTTTTGGCGAAGTGTGATCGCATAGCGCACTTCAATCTAATTTATTGTCTCAAATTTCAAAGCTCGACCCTGTGGGATAAACCCCTAAGAAGTGAAAACGCTTTCGCGGAACATAGCCCCCACAAAACCGCACGTTATTCTTCTAAAACTTTGTAACGATTCGTCATAAAAAGAACAAAAAAGAAGTAATTATGGTTACGCATCTACTGCTTCCAATTTGGGTTTTACCGAACTCAAACCCTGTTTTTTTGCTACTGCTTAACTCCCAAAAACCCAGGTTTTAAATCTAAAAATTTCAGAGTCACTCAGGATTTTTAACAACCACTTGAGCATCCGCACAACTCCCCATCGAGCCTCAAGTGACGTCAAACTTACTGTACGTCTCTTTTTGACTTCCTTTTTGAAGCATTAGATTAGATACTTTTACTACCCTTTCCTAAGCAAGTACCCGCAACTGTAGGCCTAAGTCGGTTATATCATGTTAATAGGACGCGTAGCCAGAGACGAATCCCAAGAACTCGATTTAGGGGGTGATAAATCGCGCACGAAAACAGGAAACAAATTTACCAAGAATATGAGCAAAAAAAAAAACGATATTTCGCTGTAGTTCAAAATTAACTAATTTTTTTTATGGAAAATTAGAAAAAAATGCAGACTTTTTAGGGGGAGAGGTGACCGCCGTCACCTCCCAACCCTGGATCCGCCACCTCACGCAGCAGTACCAGTGTAGCGATGTTTTCTGAGTGATGTAATAGATCAATGACGCTTCACGATGCAATGACTGTTTTATTAGCAGGGCAGTGCCGCTCCTGTACACGCATCTGCCCTCGGCCCCCCAGACCTTCCGTAGAAAAAAGGCTAAACGATTTCAAGCAAAAATAATTTACGTAGCTCAAAAAAGAACTAAATCACTAACATTTGAGTATCGTTTTACCAGAAAGCATTCCTTTGACTTCCTTACTATAATCGTGCCTTAACTGCCTTCGGTATTTTGAGTTTAAAACATCTCTATTAAATTTGAGGCCATCTATTTATACAAAGTATGCTCAAATGTGACGTCATTCTGAACCCCTCCCATTGCAAAATCCTGGCTACGCTAATGCCCCAAACGGTGCGGGAGTCGGAAGTTCGATTCTCTGCCAGGTCAAAGCGGGCACAGTGTCGCCAACGGCTCGCTGCCGCTGTGACGTTTCTTTGGAGCTGGATTGCCCAGGCGCTAAGCCGCGTGATGGGCGCCTCCACTCATTACACACTTGGGCGCAATACAGCGAGTATAATAAATACTCTATTTAGTATAATATAATAAATACCGGATCTAAATGTTAATTAAATGCAAAGATGTTTAGATCCGGAAACGGGCGTAAATAAGCCTTTTGAAAATGTTTCATGTCGGGGGCGCATTCAGAATTTTTTTCAGGGAGGGGGTACCAATTTTCGTCACTTTTTCAAGCGTAGTTTTTTCGGAAGATTTAATTTTAAGCAACTTAAGTACCAAAAACGACTCTAGGAGTCCGGGAGTATGCTCCCCCGGAAAAATTTTAAAAATTTGCATACTGCAATGGCCATTTTAGTGCTTTTTGAACAATTTTTAAGGAAAGTTTGTCATATTTTTGGCCCCTAACTTTGAGTGCTTCCCCAATGATGCATTTTGTTCGTACTATTTCGATTGTGCATGCTTAAGGCGACTAATCCATATTATGGAAAACTTTTGTTCGAAATTATGGAAAACTTTTATTCATCCAAAACACTATTGAAAATGGCTGGTAAGGGGAGGATGCATACGCAGCATACCTCACATCACTCCCTGGATCCGCCCCTGGTTGTACAATAACAATAGATGGCCTAAAATTTAATAGAGAAGTTTTAAACTAAAAATATTGAAGGCAGTTAAGGCACGATTGTTGTAAGGAAGTCAAAGGAATGCTTTCTGGTGAAATTAATAAAACGATATTTAACTGTTAGTGATTTAGTTCTTTTTTGAGCTACAGTATGTACATCATTTTCTTGAAACCGTTTAGCCTTTTTTCCACGGAAGGTTTGAGGTGCCGGGAGCAGTTGCATGTACAGGAGCGGCACTGCCCTGCTGATAAAATTGCGTCATTGCATAGCATAACGGCAAAGAACAAGATTCAGGTAACAACGCTACGTAATTCTTGTTATTATGACAATTACAAGACCAGGGGCGGTATACTGCTCAACTTTTGTTGCAATTAACGCAATGCGTTAACTTTGTTTGTTCATTAAGTTAACGCATTGCGTTAAATGCACAAAAGTTGAGCAGTACACCGCCCCAGATTATCAATGACAAAGTATCGAGCACTTCGAAATAGACATGAGAAAAAGAAGTAAGTATGACGTCATTTGAGGCTCCAGGGGGGGTAGTAACCCCCAAACCCCCCGTGGCTACGACACTGTGTTCATTCATTCTTAATGAATGCAACAAGAAACACACCAATCCGCAAGCGCACTTCGTCGATTCACGAAGTTATTTGAGAAAGCACAAAGCGTATTCGCCAAATCAACTTGGGCGCTGCAACTTAAATTTACTAAACCTATCTTTAAAATGTCCGTATGGTGCTGCCAGTAACTCGACACCACTATAGCACTCTCTTCTTTTATAGCTGTGTTGTATAGCATGCTAAGTCGGCAGTCGCGGAGACGGGCACCCACAGGCGACAATTCAATCACAAGCAATGAAGCACTAGCGTAGCGATATTGCGTGAGCTAACGAATGCGTCAATTTAAATTTTTGTTACGTACCACAAATAAAAAAATATTACTGTAATATAAAAATTACTCTCACCTTTATCAGGCAGACCGAGACCGAGTCCGAGACCAATAAATCTGAGATCTTCAACGCTTTGAACCTTGCGTACAGCGTAAGGAAATAGTTATGCATACGTGAGACATTATCACGTGGAATTTGTTACCCTTGGCATCTAAGCGTCAAAGTGATTTGTTACGCGCGGTGTCCTTTATGCAAAAGCTATGATACATTGAATTATCCCTGTTTTTCTCATGCAGCAAAATACAGGGTGTGTGGGATTTGGTTTCTGTTTGTTTATTTAAATTAACTGGTTATGTTACTAATTTATCACCTGAACTTTGCTTGCATTTGGATTTAGAAAGTGTTTTTGGCCAATTAAATCAAAACCAAGAAGCTGCGATCATTTTTCTTTTAAGCGTTGCAAAACATTCCATTTGGTTACACCGAAATAGTATTGTATTTGATATGGCTGATTTTTGTTTGGACGACATTATCCTTGATGTAAAAAAGAAAACACGTTCTTGGTTTATGGCAGAAATACAAAAGATTTCCATCTCGCGATATCGAACCTATTTCAATGCTTGTAATCGTATGTTCTTCATTTAAAGCCTATGATTTAATTAATCTTGACATGTTTATTAATTTATGCTTATATCTGTGTGTTTTCATGCGTGTTCTTGTATCGTGACCATCTCGGTGGATTAAAAAAACAAAAAACTCTACTACTAGCACAGTGTGGTTAAACAGCAGGCCCGCGGGCCTACTACGGCCTGCAATAAGTTACGATGATTAGCACGTTTAGGTCTGAAAATATCAATATGCCGATAGCTTTGAAAGCAGACTTAAAGAAAGAGCTCGAGGAATTTGTCGAAATGAAAGTGATTACTCGTGTTAATGAATCAACCGACTGGAGCAGCAGCATGGTAGCGCTGCGGCGAAACAACAACAAGGTGCAAATCTGTTTGGACCAAAAAGATTTAAACACTGCGATTCAACAACCAAAGTACCGATACCAAACATTAAGGATATTTTGCCAAAGCAAGCAGAGGCAAAAACATCTTCGGTCTTTGATGCCTAGAACGGTTTTTGGCAAATAGAGCTGGACGACCGAAGCAGCTAGGGTATTCCACATGCTTTTGAACCCCGCTTGGTGGATATCGTTGGTTGAGAATGCCCTTCGGAATATCTTCAGCTCCAGAAGCAGTCATGGGCACGATAAACCTTTCTGTAGTAAAGCGATAAGGATAATCGATAATTTAAAAAAAAACCTGGGCGATACCAATCAATCAATCTCAATTTCTTGGAGCGATATCGGTAATCGATAAATCATCGCCGATAAAATTTTTCGATAAATATTGCAGTAAATTTTCAATGTGTTTGACGAATTTTTTTTTGTAAATCAAATGGCAAAAAATTTTTTCTATATTTTTCAAGAAGAAAGAGCAGTTTACGGACTCTGCCGAGGCATCAGACAAAACAAAGAGAGATTTTTTGAAATTGCAACAAGACTTTATGGACACCAGGTATTTTTTCCATAGCGCCAACTCACTAACTTTGAACACTGTGTGCATAAAGAATTGTTTATCGCGATAATTTATCGGCGATAACAAAATATATTACAAAAGCGATATCGGTAATCGATAAATCAAAAACATTTTAAGCGATAACGATAATCGGTAAAAAATTATCGCCGATAACCATCGCCGATAAATTATCTCGATAAATACCCATCTCTGCGGCCAGAAGAATACCAGAGAAGACAACACGAAGTGATAGCAGGATTCAATGGAGTCAAATGTATACTAGCTGACGATTTACTTATGTATGGAAGCGGATACACCCACGAAGAAGCTGTGAAAGACCATGATGAGAATCTAAAGATTCTACTCCTGAGAGCCAGACAAACAAACTTGATTTTTAACGAGGACAAACTCAGGCACAAACTAACGTTTGTTCCGTACATGGGACACTTGCTAACATCGGAAGGTCTTAATAGAGCTGACCCGAACAAAATTGACGCGGTAAAGACAAGCCTGTTTCGACTGATGTGCTCAGTGCATAACGTTTTGTCGGATTTGTGAACTATAATTTAGCGCGTTGTTACCCAAGTTGTCGCAATTGTGTAAATCACTCAGGCGCCTTGCCGATAAAAACGTAGCCTGGAAGTGGGCTGATGTGCACCAAAGAGCTTTTGATCGCATTTGTGAATTGGTGACATGTGCTACAGTGCTAAAATATTTTAATGTTAATGATATTGTTGTGATAGAGTGTGCTGTAAGCCAGGTTGGACTTGGTGCAATTTTGTTGCAAAATAACCAGTCAGTAACGTATACATCTCGATCACTAACTTTGACTAAACAGCGATAGGACAAATCAAAAACAATGTTTGACTATTGCATGTGCATGCGAAAAATTTAAGCATTACATTCTGGGCAATGAAGCAGGGACGTGCGGTCAGGGGAGGCAGGTGAGGCACTGCCTCACCTATCTAAAAAGCATGGTGAAGCAGCAGAAATTTTATCGCGGAATAAATAAATAATCCATGTGTAAAAAGCAAATTGTTTTGCTTTAAACGGTTATGTCTTGTCTCTTGAAATATCTGTTGACGCCAGCTGTTTTACTGTCATTTATGTTTCTACGCCCCATCGTTGCTTTAGTGGTTTCTATGACGTTTTCGCAGAGAGAATTCACGTAGCTTTCTTCGCTGAAATATACGCGTGACGCATCGTGAGGCAGTGTCAGTGACGAGATCTGTGACTCACTTCTAGAGCAAAATTTACATAAACTTGTTAGAGCGCTCTTTTTTCTTTTTTCTCCTCTACGTTCCAATGCCAAAATTAACACGATAAAACTTTGCTAGAGAGGATATGCAATGCGATAAAATCCTCAAATGATTGTCAACCTATCGCCGGCATGGGCGCCCGCAGGGAGGGGCAAGGGGGGCTCTTGCCCCCCTCTGGATTTTGAGTGAGAAATGCGCAACCGCACAGTAATTTAAATATATTTTATTTTAGTTATAATATGCGCAACTTGGGCGGGGGAAATTTTACTGTTAACGTTTTAAAAGCTTTAAAAAATGCTAAGGCTGAATTTTTTCAAGGACTAAACCCAAAGTCTCCTTCTCTTCACTTCATGTAATTTATACAAGCTTACTTCGAATTATGTTTCGTTTTTGTTTTTTTTGACACAATATCAACTGAGAGGTTGATTAAGAGGGCTGCAGTATGCACAGCAACCGCATTGCCTGCAACTTTTTGATTCAAAGAAAGCTTGTTGCAAGAGAAGGAGACGTTGGTCTTACCCCTGGAAAAAAAATTACGCGAAGTATTTTTGTAAAGTTTTTAGACGGTTTACCCAAAAGCCGATAAGTAGGTTACCGTCACAACCCACCACCACAAACATCATGATAATCACACAGTCAAAAACCATATTTTACTGTATCGTGTGTGAATTTTCAAATATCTTTATTAACAGAACCGTAGGCCTATAGTAGCACTTTCGTTTCATGCTCACGAGTAATTCCTACAATAAATTATGTTGATTGTCGCGAAATAGGAAATAGAATTACTTCGCTGACAGGACCATTGATAAGAATTGCATGACAAACCGTAAGAATTAATTCGTTCTTAAATCCGACCTCACAAAAAAAAACGAGATCTTCTTCACCATACGAATATAATAATCGACACAACTTAACTCACTTAGCTACAGTACTCACCGCACTACTTTTCAATAAACACAAGCACCACTGCTCACTTCAGTGACACTATACAACTAGGGCTATACCCTTCAGCATGCAACAAAATTGCTTACTCTACTACAGTCACCGCACACTAAATCTACACTCGAATAACTACGTTCGAAAATTTACTCCTATTTACTGCATACTCTAAATTAAAGTTTGAGAACGTTCTGCGACATTCTCAAAAAGAAACAAGAAGAGAAATCACTTGACATGCAAAACTCACTCCGAACCACAGTAAACACGATTGTGACGTCAAAGAGAAATCATACAACATGCAAAAATTCACACCAAACCACAGGAAACACAATTGTGACGTCACAAGCACAAATATTGACCCAGTGAAAATACGTAAAGAAGAGGTCTGACCAGAATACGTTAGTAGAAAATTATGACTTCACAATGCAACCTTACGAAACAATCCCACGAATAAAACTTCGGAAAACAACGCATCGGTCTAGAACCTTCCACAGTAGACAAAGCGTTAAAACAAAAACATATTAAACAGTTGTATCGTTACACTGATATAAGCGCAATACACGCAGTAAAACTGGATATGAGTTATCACCAGGAGCGTAAGTAGGGGGGGGGGGGCATTGGCAGGGTTGGGAAAAATCAATTGTAATCGATATTCGATTGCGATATTCTTTACTTTTTGTTCATCGAATGCACTAGAGCCTTTACTTTTTTGAATGAGTATCGAATATGTCTTGTCTTTACTTTTTTTTCGGCGCGATTCAATATTCCACATTCGATTCTTTTTGTTCAGGTTACTTTATCTCACTTTAGTAAATTTAAAATAATCGTCGGTATGTCATTACCTTGTTTAGCAGATAATTTTTTTTTGTGCCAAAAAAACAAAAAAAAAGATTTTTAATAGCAAAGTTGCTTCGCATCAATAATATCGCATACTATGTCCGTCGTTTGTCTGTAAGTTAGTGCATGAATATGAGCGCATCACAAAAAATGCATGGCGTATAGACCGCTGAATGCTCAGTGTAATATCGAATATCGATTACAATATTCCTTATACTTTACTTTTTTAAACTACCATCGAAATCGCTGATTTCTTTACTTTTTGGTGAACTATCGAATATCGATTATTTCTTTACTTTATTGGGTTTCGATTTCCAACCCTGGGCATTGTCCATGACTCCCCATTTTTACTCTGTCTTTTGGTAAAAAAGAACAAAATTAATGGTGCCAAGGGACTGAAATATGCCAGACTCTTTTGATGGTTTCTGTAGCTTATAGTCAGGGGCGGATTCAGACGGTAGGATGAAGCGTATGCAACTATGCATCCTCCCACCAGCCATTTTCAAAAATGCTTTTGATGCATACAATTTTTTCATAATTTCGAACCTCTTCGATAGCAATAAGCCTTGCCTTAAGCACGCATAATGGAAAATGTGCGAACAAAATGCATCACATTTGGCGAAGACACTCAGAATTAGGGTCAAAAATTATCACAAAATTTGCCTGAAAATTATTCACAAAGCACTAAAATAACCATTACAGCATGCAAATTTTCAAATTTTTTTCAGGGGAGCATGCCCCCGGACCCCCCTAGCGCTTTTTCATTGTTTTGAATCAGCTTCAAATTCGCTTCCCCGAAAAAATAATACGCTTACAAAAATGTGGAAATTATGCCCCACCTCCTTTTAAAATTTCTCGCTACGCCACTGGCTATCACACGATATTATTATTATCATGGAACAACCAGCTCAACACCTTTTGCTACGTCATTTACTTTTTGATCGATTGATTTTTTCATTTTTATTTTCCTGTCGCGAGAAAGCGACGGAGACGCTGTATACGTAGGACGAATCCACACTCGCTGAGCAGTTGCCTTTATTTCCAAGTTTTCTGGTTGAATTTTGCTTCCGACTTTTTGAAATTGCTGCTTGTTAGATTTCACCAAGCAGAGATAATTGTCGTGAAGCATCTTATCCAAGTACGCAACAACGAGGCTTGGATGGGAGTTGAACTATCGACCTTGCGATCACGGCTGTCGTAAAAACGACACTCAGAACCACGCAACAAGGCTGGCTTGCAGCCAATAAAAATATTAAAAAAATAATAGAAGTTAGATGCAGGAGAGCTGGCTGACTGAGATCATTTTGAGCTTGTAATTTTAGCCTACAGTACATTAGGCATACATGAAATGTTGCCTCAAAAATGTACCGTATTCAGTTTTGTACCGTATTCAGTTTTGTACCGAATTCAGTTTTGTACTGAGATTCAGTTTTGAACTGCCTCGCATACGCTGCTGATGATGACAGCTAAATCTATGTTGTCGAAACGTACAGTTTTGAAGATTAACTGTGGTTTTACTTTTTCTCCTTAAGCTGTTTTCGTCTCATATTCATTGAATTCCGATATATTTCTATAAAATTTCGAATACAATGATAACTGATAAGGCCTGTGCAAAAGCGTACTTAGAGGGAGGGGGGCATAGTGCCATGCCCTCCCCTTTTGACTCTGCCTTTTAGTAAAAAAGAACAAAATTAATGGTGCCAGGTGACTGAAATATGCCAGATTTTTTTGATGGTGTCTGTTGCTTATGGCCAGGGATGGATCCAGGGGGTAGAATGAGGGGTATGCATCCTCCCACCAGCCATTTTCAAAAATGTTTTTGATGTATACAATTTTTTTCATAATTTCGAACTCTTTGATAGAGATACGCCTTATGCCATGTAATGGCATAATGGAAAATGTGCGAACAAAATGCATCATATTTGGCGAAACATGTTAATCAAAATTTGCGTGAAAATTATCCCCAAACCACAAAAATAGCCATTACAGCATGTAAAATTTCAAAAAATTTCCGGGGAAGCATGCTCTCGGACCCCCCTAAAGCTGTTCTTGTTTCTGAATCAGCTTCAAATTGGTTTTGTCAAAACAAAAATACGCTTAAAATAAATGTAAAAATTATGGCCCACCCCTTTTAAAATTTCTTATTTCGCCCCTGGCCCTATGATACTGCTTTTTCATGGTGTTAAAATTAAATTAAGCATATTGACTGACACCGTAAAACGTTAACTTCACCTACCAAAAATTTGCCCCCCTCTGCCAAAATTCTACGGGCGCCCATGATCGCCGGTAGTAGATTTTGTCCTAATCTCACAGTAGAGAAAGGTCATAATATATTATTTAGTCACGTGATGGAAGCTATTTCTCACATTAATTTTCAAACAGGAACCAATTGTTTTTCGATCGTAAGCCCGTAATGTTATGACAAGTTTAACCTTTCACTGTTGCAGCATAGTAAGTTAGCATAACGCGTGCAAAAACATGCAGCGTTGCTGGCGTAAAATGAGCTCATTACCTACACACCAAAGAATTAAACTTTCGCAAGCTTTCCATACCAGCTATACATCAAAGTTAGATTTTAAGTTTTGATTCTTTGCGATTTTCAAAAACAACGTTAGTTCCTTTTATATAGGCTATGGTAAACATTTAGCGTGACCGTCGCGTTGAAACACTGCTGGGAGAAAAGAATTGACGATGATAGTGGATTAGTTGTATTTGGAAAGCGATACGCTGGTTGTAAGCAGAGAAGAGGAAGTGTTCAGTGTTTTGCGACTCTGATACGTTTAATTGCACTAGCCAGCAAAAAGTTTTCTGAAAGGTTTGAGCTATCAGCTACCTAATACCTTGTTACAGATATTAATTCTATTTTTATCTTGCGAGTTAAAATGAGTTTAATGCATTTTTTATGCATTTTAGCAGCAGGAGCGTGTTTAAGAAGGCAGGGGAGGGGGCATTGTGCCATGGCCCTCCTTTTTGACTTTGTTTTTTTGGCACAAAAGATCTGATGTTGCTATGTAAGGGACTGAAATATACCAGACTCTTCTAACGGCTTTTGATGATTATGCCTTCCCTCTTTTAAAATTTCTCGCTACGCCGCTGATAGCAGAACGTAAATGATCTAAAGACATAACACGCTGAATTTGGGAAGTTTTAATAAGTATGTGTCGAATCGTTTAAAAGTATTTTTTATGTTAGCTGTAATAAAATAATTTCGGGAAGCTTATCTGCTTAACGAAACAATCTATTTGATGTAAAGATTGAAGCTCTCTGCAAAAGTTGGCTGCTAAAAGAGTCGAGGGCAAATATTCCGAATTCTTTATTTTTAAGCCGCATCTTATTACAGTGGATGATTTACTTCATAGAGGGAAAAAATTCCCCAATACATCATCGTGTGGGCCAGATATGCCCTTACCCTACATGATCTAACTACCCCAACGGGTGCTTTAGCCTTGAATGAGCCAACATTATTGGTTGCTTAGAATAACTTTCTTGGTTACTTCAACCAATTTCGTTGGTCGTTAAAGAAAATATTGTTGGTGAACCTAATCAAATTTAATCACTTCTTTAATCAATTTTTTGGTCGTTAAGTTTTAAGTACCACTAGTAAAAAATATTTATGTACGTTTATATCAAAAAAAATTATTGGTTATTCCAACCAATAACACTTCAGTCTATGATACAAAGTTGGTATCCTTAACCAAGAATGTAATTAACAGCAACCAATAAACAGCTCAACCAACTTCGCCAACCAATGTTTTTTCTCAGTGCACGATGACGCGTTAGGGAATTCCCTCCACTGCTTTAAAGTAAATCATCCATGCAGTGGCGTAACTACGCCTTTCTTTTGGGGCAAATGCCCAGGTCTTTTTCCAGGTGTTTGTAATGCTCTCAAGCTAAGGTATAGTTCAAGCTATTTTGCGGTAATTTGCACTCAATTCCTTTGTTTTGATGAACTCAAATATCGGCCTACGTAAATAATTTTGCCATTAAATACAAAAATTGGGAATATTTGTGAAGTTTCGTTGTTTTCTTGGCTTTTCAGTTTTTTTGGAACTCACTTTAGAAGACCATTGTTCGGACCAAGCCAATCAGTGTTTCCCAAAATGGGCGATATCGCCCCCTTGTGGGCGAAAGGGGGGAAATAGCACATTTTCGAAACATTAACCCTTTCTCGAAACATTAATAGCACATTATTGAAACAAATGGTACAAACAAATAGGCTAATTAGTTAGTTATGTTGGGAACAGAGCGTTGAGCAACGTATAAAAACACTTTATGTCATTATCATTACCTGTATAATAGCTACTATTGTCACCAGAATAAAAGACCAATTGTTAAAATAAAATAATTGCAAATTTCTTTCGGTCATTGTGACCGAAAAAAATTTGGCCTTTGCCAAAAATATTCGGCCAATGACCGACAAATGACCGAAAAAAATAAACAACAAAAAAACTAGGTTCCAGTACAATGTCAGATTAAGACTTCAAATTTTGCTAGGGATACTAACAATTTTTCGGAGAGCGGTGACCTTTATCACCCCGACTCAGATATGGGCCACGCATCACATCATTATAGTCAGTCTTTAGGCCTATTAACATGACATATGCCATCCTCAGAAATTTTTGAACGTGAGCCACCACAGACGTGTTTGTCAGATTGATATCTTTCTAACTCTGATTTTCGCTGCATCTGGAAGCGAACGCTTTGGGTCATCAATCCTTTTTATTAGGCCCACTTAAATGAAGTTACACTCAGCCACTCAATGTGGTCAGTAAAGTTAAGATTTGCAAAGCTTCTTTGTTTCACTTTTTTGTGAAATTCGAACGTTAAAGGCGTCAATCAACGCAATTAAATTGATCACATCATTTTGTTGCTGACTGCCAAAAGTGCATGTAATCTCCATGCAATATTTCATATTTTATCATTCAGTAGCTCATTGCAGCTGCTTCGCCATTGGGCAAATGGGCAATGCCCAGGGTCTCAGCTAACTCTAGTTACGCCTCTGCATCCACGGTCATAAGAAGCGGCTTAAAAGTGAAGAGCTTTAAATATCTTCCCTAGAGTTTAAGCCAGCATTATAATTTGAATATTCATATCGTGGTGCCATAGATTGCTAATAGAAAAAACGACTTTTGAAGGGAAGATAAACTGAGTAATGCAAAGGATCAGATCAGCGTTTGTCAACTTTCCATGGTTTGTGGCACAGTGGCTCCATTCTAAAGACTCAGCAATAAAATTTGTGTCGGTATTTCGTTTGTAGTGGTTACAGCCGTCTGTTGGCCTTGAGCGGTTAATTACCGCTAAAAAACTTTGCGCTCGTGGTCCCTTGTTCATGTCTTGTGCCCCCCTAGGGGGGCCAATGGCCCCTAGTTGAGAACCCCCGGATTAGGTCATAAAGGTAAACATTTTTGAGTCTAGTTTCGTTTTAAGCAATGAATTGACATGAGCACGCTTGATCACCTTCAATTATTTTTGTGAGGTTTCCCGCGAGCAAGGATTGCGGCTAGCAAAGCTGTTTGGTGAGGCTCGCAGCATGAATTGTATGGTTTTAGGCAAAACAAACAAAAAAGTTTTGTTGTTAATGTTTCCATTACACATTACAGTGTAGGTACACTCTATAATATAGCATTGCCAACAAGAGAGGTTTCATAAAACCTCTCTTGTTGGCAATCTTCAAGTTTTGTACCATCAACCAGCTGTTTATATACTAAAGCACGGGCATCCAAACTTTTTACTAAGAGAACCTGATTTGAAAAGGTGGAATGCACGAGGGCCAAAACCTTGGCTTTGATGGCACCTCTTTGATACTTTTCAAAACACACTTAGTGCCATCGTGATTATTATTGTATAAAATGTTTCCCCTTTTTTGCCGTTAGACCGTTAAAATGAACAGAGTATGTAGGTGAGATTCGTATATTTATTACCATTGAGTGAGAGGGTGTGTGGACTCAAAATAACACTCTGTGCAGAACAGGTACAGGCCATAGACTCATTCGCGGGCCGGACTTTGAAGTGTTTGGACACTCCTGTACAAGAATGATCACTAGAAAATTCTGTTGTGCCTGTAGCGTATCCTGCTGGTGATGACAGCATAATTTAAATTGTCTTAACTTTGTTAGTTCTCGATTAAGTTAAAGATCACAAGTCGAAGGTGAGGAACCGATACAACACTGAGGACCATATTAATTGCATAATTCTTACAGCAAACTAAATTTTTAATTTTTATATTCAGCTTAAAACTATTCAAATCAAAAATCAAATCTTCATTATACTCGCGATATTACGCCGAAGCGAGTAACGACTAAGGAGTGGCGAGGCTCATCTCCGCGGTTTAGCGCCTGGGCGACACAGCTCCAAAGAAACGTCGCAGCGGTGGTGAGCCGTTGGCGACCCTGTGTCCGATTTGACCGACCTGGGAATTGAACCTTAAAAATTGACACCTGCAAAATTTTTATCCGGGGCCCAAGCAGTGGCGTAGCTACAAATTTTAAAAGAGGGGAGGCCGGGACATAAACCGTTGAAAGAGGCTCGCATATTCCACTCACTTACCAGCATTTGTTTTTTTTTTACTAGAAAGCAAAATTCAAAGGTAGGGAATTACGTCACAATCTCCCTCCCCTAAATACGTTACTGGGCTTAAGCGACTTATTGCTTATTATACATCGCAAGTTTCTTGTTCCATAAATTATGAATAGTTACGAATTACAGAAAGCACTGCTTTTCTTTGTTGCTGAAAACGATATAAAAAGAGGAACAAAATGTGAACGTATGTAAATGCTTGTGGCTGCTCGTCTGCTAATAAAAGGAAACAACCTAGAAAAGAAATGAAGTTGAGATGTTTAGGTTGAGCAATGCAACAAAGAGTCTTTGATTACAGTCTCGAATTAGTCTAGCCTTGTTTGTTGGTCCTGGCATATTAGCAAAGCCAACGAGACTTTTTTTTATAATCAACTAATTTAATAGTTTCGCTTTTTTATAATTCAAACATTAAGCTATCCCTTGCAACTTTTTTATCCAATGTGTACATACTTTCGCTTTGCGGATGATAAAGGGTAGCTTATGATACAGGAGCGTATTTGAGGGGGAGAGTTTTCCATCCCCCCCTTCCTTCTTGACTTTGTCTTTCAGTAAAAAAGAACAAATGTTGCTGTGTGAGTAAAGTATGCCAGGCCTTTTTCATGGTTTTTGCATTTTTTGCTCCTCTTTTTTTTTTTAATTTTTTCTACATTACTGGTACGGCACGATTCACGAACTGAACTTTTGCTTTTACCAGGTTTTTAGAACTGCACTCGTGTAAATGTTCATATGTTTTGGTTTTGCTGTCACCATCTTCATTGCGGAAAAACAAGAAGATAAAGATTGGCTAAGATAATGGGTTGATATATATGGATTATGTTGCACCAATGAAAATGACTGATTGTTTGAAAGTAGTTACTTTCTGTCTGGCGCTACACGCTTCTGGGATTACAAGCAACAATTGTGATTTTTCCTGGAAAAACTTTCCTACCAGGGAGGTGGACTGCAGTGCTCCAAGGAAGTCATCAGTTCGTTTAGATCCACTTTGCAGACTTTCTAACCAACAGTTTCCAGATATTCCGAAATCTTGTCAGCCAAACATTTCGTATATTTATATGTTTTCGTGCTGTCTGAATTATCTGGATGAAGGTAAGTGATTTGCATGCTTAATGGCGCCTGGGCTTTTTGGGGATGTACATGGCAGAGGATATCAAGCAGTGGCAGATACAGAATTTTTTGGAGGGTTTAGAGTCGAAAAAGCTTTTCTTGCAATTTTTTGGGCCTAGCGGTATCGAAGCAGGCTATTACAACGTAGATAGCCAAGTTAATGCTCACCGTTAGCCTCGTTAACTACTACGAGAGATTTCAGTTCCATATTATGTTCTTCTTTTGGTTTTGCTTCTTTGTTTCACTACCGCTCGTCTGACAGCTCTGAAATTTGCATTTATTTTTTTTGCATGTAATAGCATATTTACCCGCCTATCATGAGAAAACTATCAAAGCGCTATAACGAGCTCGCTTAGGAACGAACGACCATTTGTCTACCACATCTAGACAGGGGAATCCAGCTAAACGTCTTTCCCAAGGGCACAACAAGTAAACTTGGCGGCTTGTTCTCCACATGTCCCTTTAATATTACGCTGAGCGTCAAGCAGGAAAGCTATGAATACCAAATTTGAAGTCATTGGTTTGACCCAAGTTGGAATCAAACACGCGTCTACAGATCCAGAGGCGAACGCTTTTGCCACTCGGCCATCTGAGCTTTTAATAGATAAGTAACAGCAATTACGTCGTCAAAAATTTTGTACCTCTGTAAAAGTTGATTCGTTAATTCATCTCCAACTAACGGGGTTAATCTAACCAGTTACATCGTTAATATTTGACTTTAAAAGCCATATTTCAATAAAAGTTAAAGTTTTAAAATACCTTTGTTAGTGTGAACAAATTTTCGCTCTCACACCACATTATATTCGCTTTTTTCTCACTTTTTTCACTTTATTATCACAGTTGAATTGTTAAATATTTTGCGAAATATTGTACATCAAAGTTAGCAAATAAAAGTAAGTAAGCAATTCAGGGTTGGGAAAAATCGATTGTAATCGATATTCGATTGCGATATTCTTTACTTTTTGTTCATCGAATGCACTGGAGCCTTTACTTTTTTGAATGAGCATCGAATATGGCCTTGTCTTTACTTTTTTTTAAAGGGCAACCGGTTAACATTTATTTCGACCTATAAGGTCTCATCAGGTGTACTAATCCCCGAAAGCACCCCGGTGACATGGATGTGTCTACCGTTCGACTTTGTCAAACCCCTAGCAGCACGTTGCGCCGGTTGATCGAGTAGTTAACTTACGTGATGAAAAGCTGTCGTTGTTTAAGCGCGTTCCCGCGCCTATGGTGACATTTGTTTGTCCATGCATTTCTCTCCATGACGTAATGCTCGATCGCGTGTACATAAGTAGCGCTTTTTGTTTGTTTGCTAGCTTCTAGCTCCGCCCTCCAAGGCGTTAAAGTGTGCTGGCAGACTGACCTGCTTACGGGGATTAGTGCACCTGATGAGACCTTATAGGTCGAAATAAGTGTTAACCGGTTACCCTTTATCGTGCACACTAGGTCGTAGTGTACTTGGGATAGGTAGCGGGGTTGCGCGTTTTCTCATGACTGCTGAGTATGCTACTTACAGATACTTGCGATGTGTTGTGAATGTAATGCTTTTGCTCAGTCAACTGTCCGTTTCATTTAAAATAATCGTTGATATGTCATTACCTTATTTTTGCTGATAATTGTTTTTTGTGCCAAAAAAAGCACACAAAAAAAGATATTTAATAGCAAAGTTGCTTCGGATATAGGCCTACTATGTCCCTCGTTTGTCTGTAAGATACCGTATGAATGTGAGGACATCACAAAAAATGCTTGGCTTACACCGCTAAATGCTCAGTGTAATATCGAATATCGATTACAATATTCTTTATTCTTTACTTTTTTAAACTACCATCGAAATCGCTTATTTCTTTACTTTTTGGTGAACTGTCGAATATCGATTATTTCTTTACTTTTTCGGGTATCGATTCCCAACGCTGGTAAGCATTAACGTAACATTAACGGAAGTTAACAAGTACTGGAGTCGGACTAGACGTTAAGTTAATGGACAACTCAAAGGAAGTTTTAGTTCGTCAATTTCAAAAAGCATTTTAGCCGATTGACTAGTTAATGAAAAAATTAGCTTTAACAAATTCACGAAATTATACCCATCTATGGCTATCAATGTATTAATTTGTATTTAGTTTTAGTTGCATGTTTATCCTCCTATCACGACAAAGCGCTATAACGAGCTCGCTTAGGACCAGCCGGCCACCTGTCCACCACACCAACATGGGGGAATCCCGCTAAAGTGCTTTTCCCAACGGCGCAACAAGTAAACTTGCCGGCTTGTTCTCCACACGGTGCTTTTCATATTAAGCGTCAAGCAGGCAAGCTATGAATATCAATTTTAAAGTCATTGCCAATTGGTTTGACTCGACTCGGCATTAAACCCGAGTCTATAGCTACATAGGTAAACGTTATTACCACTCGGCCAAAAAACAAAAATACTCACAATATAACTAAAAATTAATGGGAAGCTATAAGAGCCCTCTCAATTCTAATTCCTGGGAATCGCTCAGGCCAAAGTCAGCTCCTTCTGACAAACGAACTTTTGCTGCAGTTCGATAAATACAAGACGCTAAATCCGTCATGGCAATTTTCTCATCCAATATATTTTAAACAAAAATCTCACCGATATGGAGAAGTAACATTAGATGTTAAAAACAGATTTCAAGTATTTTTAATAATTACTTCGAGTTCCAAGTACTGGAATTTTACTAATTTGCTTATCAACGTAGGCCTACTTGTTTTCACTTTGCCGCCCCGCGCGGTTGTAACGCTTGCTCTGAACTGTGTTTTGGAACGGAACTTTCTAGTACGCGCGGACTACAACAATTCAGAGTTGCGTTGATCACTGCCGTTTCTATACAATGAACAACAAATTTAACTATGCAACGCAGCATACAAGCTCTCAGACATTTTGCCAGTACATGCTGGAAAAAAGACCAGACACGCGTGAACTAAAAGAGGACAAGCACAGCGGCGTCGTGCCATTGGGGCCCGGGGGCCCCGAGCCCTCCCAAATTTTCTGAGATTTGTTATTTTTTCCAATTTAAAAAATTAAACAATAAAATAAAAAATTTAGCCAGAGACATTTTGTTTTCATCCTTCAAGCTAACCGCCTACCCCCCCTTCTTATACCACAAATTCCATTTTTTGTTTTTAATTTTTGCTTTAATCAATCGCTTCCACTCAGAAGTAAAGTGAGTTATAGATCTGCAGTTAGAATTAGAAAACATTTTGCACGATAATAATTCGACTATGACAGAACTTTGCCCCTTTGAGACACAAGGCTACGTCGTTTCAGTCTTTAGGTATATTTGAAATAATTACAATAATTTAGGTATGCGCAAATAAGTAGCGTTGTGCTACGATAATGCTTTCAATATTGAGCAGTGAGCGGGTAACACCAATCTTGACGATGGTGATGATCAGTTTCCCGCAGTGTTCACCGCCAACGCTGTATCTACAAACCAAACGATTTAAAGAGGCGAAAGTATTTGTGGGAGAGGACAAAATTATTTTGATTTACAGCAATGCTTCAATTATACGCTTTTTATTATGCCCCCTCTCCTGGGACCTGGCGTTGTAGAAAATTATGGAACACACCTACACGTCATCCAAACAAATGCACCAAAACTAATAATGGTTGCAACTCCTTTCATGTATTTTAATCAAGCTTCTGCTTTTAGACCTAGGCTACTAAAATATTTTTGCGTCGTTTGACACCATATTAGTAGTGTACTCACTGCAGGTACTGGTATGTCCTTTTTCGATAAAAAAAGTGTTTTAAAACGCATGTTTTTGCGTGAAAACCGTAAAAATCCGATGGCGGCTGAGGTCTACGCCCCCCAGACCCCCTTAGTCTCCGGCGGATGGGTACTTCGCCCTCATACCCCCAGCTATGCCCCCCTTTGCTAATTCCTGGGACTACACTAATTGTGCATGATGTCCATGAATAAGGGGCGGTCGGGGGCATAAGAATAGATTTCAATGTATTATCCAAATTTTTCTCGACGTATTTTGGTATTTTTTCCTAACTTCCTCGTTTTCGTGATGTTACGCAATGCTAAATACGGCTTTTACAAAGGCTGTGATCAATATCTGTTTAAGTTGCAACTCGGGCCTCTCCAAATTTTTTGATTGCACGACGCCTCTGAACAATCATTGGGCCAAGGCAGAAAATATTGATATGACTCACCGAAAAGATTCTTGTTCCTAACAAAACTATTCTATTCAGATTTAGATCTTGTCTGCTTGAGGACAGCCTCAACCTCAACAGTTACTTGCATAGTCTTCGAGACTCAGCTAGCCTTTTATACAGTACATCAAGCCTTAATCAAATAGATCGGAATCAAATAGTTTGATATTCATACCCTGACTGGCAGCATACTCTCACTACAAACTCCTCTATCCCCTACCCCAAATCTTAATCCGATTCAAACTGCTCCCTGCTCACTTCGAAGTCTCAACTTTAAACTAAACAGGAAGCAACCACTGAGGAGTCTTAAGGACGAAACAAAGCGACAAACAATGACGTGACAGATACAACACGGGTCACAAACATTTAACACAAACCTCACAGAAAAATTGACTCGTCACAATCATATAGAACAGTGGTTCTCAAACTGCTGGGGACCGCGGTCCCCTTGGAGTCCGCGAAGCAGTTTCAGGGGGACCGCAAAGAGGTCGTGGATTTCTGATAAATCATCCCACTGAATTGTGCTTGATGGGACATCTGCGGATGACTTTTTTTTTACTCTTCACTTGATTTTGCGTGGAAAATTATGCTTAAAAATAAAGGACTGTGAGTGATAGAAAAAAATCTTTGGGGACTGCAAAGTCGAAATTTTAAAAAAGTTGGAGAACCACTGACACAGAAAGAACGAACAATAAAGAAGTACAGGTGTGGACATTGACAGTACTTATATGTTATTTGTGGGTCTTCAACTTCTACTAGTCGCGTTTAACATCAGTAAGCTCCAGTGATGAAGGTCTCAAGACCGGTCTTGTACGACGCTTTTTTTTAGGTCTTGGTCAATGCTTTTTAGGTCTTGGTCAATGCCAAGACGGTCTTGGTCTTGACCATTCGCGATCTTGGTCTTGACCATTTAGTTTTGTCTTAAGACCGAAAGAACTAAAAAACATCTAGTAAAAATTTAAGTGATCCTGCACAGCTCGAAAACATATCCAATGGCGTGTATGTGATTGTGTTGTTCTAATTATCTGTATATAAGATTATTTTGCACCAGACGGGATACGTTTCGACTATTAAATTAAGTCTCTTCAGTGGTGCTATGAGCTTCAAATCCATGAAGTACATCCATCAACCTACAATGCATTCTTCCAGATAACCTTTATTCTACCTAATACCTATAAAGGTTAATTCGCGTTTCTTGTTTCTCGATTTCATTGGGAGACATGATGTTAATGGTCCTGCATGGCAATGACGGTGTGCATACACACAACAGAGGTAGCAAAGACATATTAGGTGCTACTACACACTACACCCCGTGATGACTATAAAGTATGGGACTGCTCTCAAGTCTAAGACTGACTATAAGCTTGATCTGATGGCTAGGACTGACTATGAGTTTAGACTTTAGTCCTAGACTTTAGACTCATAGTCAGTCCTAGCCATCAGATCAAGCTTATAGTCAGTCTTAGACTTGAGAGCAGTCCCATACTTTATAGTCATCACGGGGTGTAGTGTGTAGTAGCACCTAATATGTCTTTGCTACCTCTGTTGTGTGTATGCACACCGTCATTGCCATGCAGGACCATTAACATCATGTCTCCCAATGAAATCGAGAAACAAGAAACGCGAATTAACCTTTATAGGTATTAGGTAGAATAAAGGTTATCTGGAAGAATGCATTGTAGGTTGATGGATGTACTTCATGGATTTGAAGCTTATAGCACCACTGAAGAGACTTAATTTAATAGTCGAAACGTATCTGTATATATTTTGCCCGTTTTTTTTTGTTGTAATAGAAAAATAGCGATGAGTGATAAACGGTTAATTCTCATCCCATTTTTATGGTCTTGGTCTTGAAAAAATCAAAGGTCTTGTTCTTGAAAAATGTATAAGGTCTTGGTCTTGTAGGTGATGGTCTTAACTGCATCACTGGTAAGCTCCTTTAGCTGCAACATCCCAATGTCTATTAACGTCCATAACCGATCTATTAATGTCAAGTTAATTTTGTAAAAAAAACAACGCCATTTGCAATTTACAGTATCACGCGGATGAGAAATTTTGGTGTTCAGCTTTTGCTTGCCCACTGCGGAAAGTAAATTTGCTGCTTATGCTGCACAGTGCACACAGCAAAAAAATGTTAGTGTGGATTGTTACAATTTTGCTTTTCGTGTTGTATACTACCACTACACAAAACTAGTTTCTGAAAACTAGAAGGCTAAGAGGAACAAAGGTGTCAAGTTCAAAAATGTTACGACTGCAAGCACAAATCGAGTTCGTAACAAGCACACAAAACTGTGTACTGTAAAAACAGCAACTTCGATAAAAATCTGTGTAACATATAAATAGCAGGTGTGGAGATGGTTTTAAGTTTGCTGAATAAAACTACTAACAATGTTGCCAAAGAATACTGGTCATAAATAAAATTTTGTTGCGTTCGTAAGCTTACTGCGGCATAGGGCCCTAACATACCTTCTGCTGATAAATTACCCATGAGGTGGCCGAGGGGATAGAGCGTATGCCTCTGGAAAGATAGATTCAAGGTTTGATTCCGCGTCTTGTCTAATCAATGACGTAAACATTGGTATTTACAGCTTCCGTGCTAGACATTAAGAGTGGGAACAAGTCATCAAACTCACTTGTTGTGCCGTTGGGAAAGGCACTAAACTCCCGTCTTACAGTAATAGACAGATGATCGGCTACTACTGAGCAAGCTGCAGTGTAGTGCTGCGGTCGCTCAAAAACTATACGAGAATGAAATGCTACCGAGCATAAACACTGTGCGGCTGTACGTCGAATAGGGCGACTCTGACGAAAGATTTGCCAGCACAGCTCAAAAACAAGATCAAGCTTTTTCGCATAAGGAAAAACATACACAGCTCAGATGGCCGAGTGGTAAGGGCGTCCGCCTCTGGAGCTATAGACTCAGGTTTAATTCCAAGTCGCGTCAAACCAATGACTTAGTGGTGTTCACAGCTTCCCTGCTTGACGTGCAGCATTAAAGGGACAGTGTAGAGAACCAGCTGGCAAGTTTACTCGTTGTGCTGTTGGGAATGGCACTTGGCGGGATTCCCCCATCATGGTGTGGTAGACAGGTGGCCGGCAACTTCTATGCGAACTCGTTACAGCGCTATGATCGCTTTCTCGTGAAAGAAGGATAAATATGCAACTAATAATAGTAATTTAAGCTCTGCGCCTCGTCGAACCAATGATCCAAAGAGTACATACTATAATTTGCAGGGAAATTGCTTAGTAGATAGAGATACGTGTTAGATTTACCTCATCTTCTTTCAGAAATTTTGGCGTTGTACAAGGAGATTGAATGTATTGATCTTCCTTACAATCAAATATCGGTTTTACCTCATGATGTGTTCTTAAACAATGAGCATCTGAAAAAAATATATATTACCAACAACAATTTACGCATTGTCGAACCAGACGCATTTGCAGGTACGTGGAACCAGACGCATTAGCTGCTGAATATCCATAGGTATACTAAACTGAAATCTTCTGTGATTGAAACAACGATGTCCTTCCGGGCACCCCGAATAGGATGTCATCACAACTTCTGTAACGTACCACATAAACACAGGGGGGTTGATTTACAGGCTTGGTATCAATCAGTTGTGAGCATGGCATCGAATCGCTTGAAATATCGCTCCGGTTTAGGTTCAGGTTCCGCAAAATTTATTTTTAGCGGTTTACCTCCGGTTCAGGCTTGTGGTTGTTTGATTTTTGCAGGTTTAGTTCCCGTTAAAAGTAAAAATACTTTGAATTAACGGGTTCAGGTTCGCAGAAGCAAAAATTTAAAGTGTCAAATTCGGTTTGGGTTCAAGACTTTGAAACCATGAATTCGTCTAGTGTTCTGGTACGCAGCTACACGCGCATTTTTTTCAACAGTAGCCTACTGTACTCACAGTATTGTATTTAGGCTGATTGCACTTTTTAAGATGCTGTACTTAAAACTGTAGCTCATAAAGGATGACCTCAGCGGCAGAAATAACCTCAGATTAACGTCAGATGTTCTTAACCGCTGTTAGGTACCGGTATCAAGGGCGTGCCCAGGAATTTGAAAGGGGGGGGAGGGGGGCGCAATTTGAAGCCGTCCGTTTTCCGCCCACAGTCAAGTGAAGAGCAAAAAAAAAAATAAAAGGTCATCACGCCCTCAGATTGTCCTTTATACTTATATCACCGTTACACCACGAAAGTTTTGCGCATTTGTCTGCGGGGGGGAGGAGGGGCGCGCGAACGTTAGGAGGGATGGTCATTATACTTGTAAGGGAATGGTTTACACTAAAGTGTTTTATAGGGGGATGGTGTTATTTTCCGGATGGGTGGCATCCCCCCGCATTCCCCCTCAACTTAAATACTGAGTTTATCTTTGTTATCAGCTCGTAGACTAATAATTAATTACAACTTCGGGAGAAAGTAGATCTTTAATATCCATATTGTAGCAACGGATAATAAGTTCAGAACATAGAACGTTTTTAATTCAAAAATAACATGCAGAAAATATGCTGAGCGTTTTCGAACAACTCAACCGTCTTTGACATGACGGTGTTTTCATTTCTATCTTCCTGTCACGGGAAAGCGACGGAGGCGCTATGCATAGGAGGAATCCAGACTGGCTTAGGAGTTGCCCTTGTTTCCGATTTTTCCGCTTGAATTTTGCTTCTGACTTCTTCAGTTTACTGCTTGTTAAATTCCTCCAAGCAGAGATAATTTCCATGAAGCATCTTATCTCAGGACACAACAACGAGGATTCGGTGCGAATTCAATCATCAACCTTGCGATCATGGCCGTCGTAAAAATGAGGCTCCGAACCACTCGGCCACGCTGCCGACAACCACTCAGCCACGCTGCCGAACCACTTAGCCATGCTGCCGTCCTTCATCAGAAAATGGAAAGCTAACGCGCCCAGGGCAAACTAAAGTGAAAAGCAAAACAGCTTGCCGTTTTGCTTTTAGCTTAAGTTAGTTTCTAACAGCTTGCCATGCGCTAACTTTTTATTTCCGTTTTCTGATCATGCTGTAATGAAGGACTGTCGATTTGTCCGAAAACGTTCAGCTTATTTTCTGTACCGGCATGTTATTTTGTAAATATCGTTCAGTCTATATAATAGTTGAAGAAGTTCATGTTTATAGTCTCAAAACTTTTGAATCGAGGTAACGTGAAAAGAAGAACAACGGTGGAGGTCTGGGGGCAGAGCCCCCTGAAGTTGACACGATCTTGACGTTTTAGTTGATGCTACAATGATTCATCACCCCCAATAATTTCCACAAATATACGCCACTGGTTAAAAGAAAGAGTTAATACGGGTTTTCGATTTACGTTCTGGTTCGGTTCGACGCCCTGGTTGTGAGAGTAAATGTTCCGTTGCGGATGATGAGGGCTCTTAGACCAACACAGAGCTGTCTCGCGCAGAGGTGATCTGCTGTGTATGAGGGCAGAGATCTCTAGTGATCGTCATGCTCATTTTGAAAATCGATTTTTCTGATTACATGTTGTATGCAATGAGATCACTTGTAGGGACAAAGGTCAATCAGGATGAATCAAAAATTTTAAGAAAAAATTTTTAGACGCTTTTTCTGACTTATATTTGAATCCATTCTAGTTGAACCGAAAACTGAACGAATTATGTCAGTTTACGTGAACTTCGACTGAAACCAATCGATTTAATAAGCAGTTTGATTCATGACATCATACGCAACACTTGAAAACAAATTTGCAACTGAACATTAAACTTTATCGCAGAAAAACATGTCTGGATGTTAACATGTCTTCGTATTATTTGCTTTGGAGTTCGACAGTTCAAATTATTTTTGTGATGTTAAAACGCGCTCGCTAATGCTTAGTTGTGATTAAAGTTTGTTTTAAGACCGCCATTGATCTTTGCTGCTTTGCGTAATACTGTATTTGTGCGATTCAGCGCATTTGCGTCTTCGCGTAAAATGTACCAGCTGGCTGTGTTGACAAACAAATGCGAACGTGTTAGCAAACGATCGATTCCGCTGCAATTCGACCGAAAATTGCGATGTGTAAGTAGCAAATCTTCCTTGTAGCATTTTTTGAAAGTTGCAAACATTTCAATAGGCTGAACAGTGTGCAATGCTTATTGCTAAAAGTCACAGAACAAAATGCGTTCTTTTCTGTGATTACTGTAATTTGGTGCTAGTACTTTAAGGATACAGCCCAAGAAAAAGTAGTAGGGACAAAAACTCAAATTGCACAACAATTGCGAGCTACAAAATACCATACTAACAACACTTAAACCGAGTACAGAGAGCGGACTGCGCTAATTTGTGCGATTCAGCGCATTTGCGTCTTCGCGTAAAATGTACCAGCTGACTGTGTTGACAAACAAATGCGAACGTGTTAGCAAACGATCGATTCCGCTGCAATTCGACCGAAAATTGCGATGTGTAAGTAGCATTTTGCCTGCGATGTGTAAGTAGCATTTTGCCTGCGATGTGTAAGTAGCATTTTGCCTGCCTGCCTTAGGCAGTAGAATGATCTCTTAAGATTTACGTATACCCAAGAAAATTTTACTTTTGTGGTACGTGGAAGTTGGGCAGGAAGAACGTAATTTTTTTTAGGCTTATGTGCACCAAAGCACGTGTAGGTCGGCAGTGGGGAGAAATGCCATGTGTTTGTGAAATTGACCATCTGAATTACAACCATCTTTCATAAGCGTTTTTTACAGGTTTACCATACTTGGATACTGTTGATCTAAGACACAACCGCTTAGATTCTCTACCTGTCTCGACTTTCAGTAGTTTTGAACTTTTGAGGGTTCTGCGGCTGGATGGAAATCAATTCAATGATGCGTCGATCTCCTTGACATTTCAGAATGCAAGTCGTGATTTTCCAAATCTTTGCGATTTAAGTCTCTCTTCTAATAAGATCACAGCTTGGTCCATTGGAAAAATGATTAACTTGCAGTCATTAAATCTGGGGAATAATTTATTGCAAACTTGGAGCGCTGGAAAGATGATACCAAATGTAAAGTAAGATTGAAATTACGTTATACACCACAGTAAACATCTTTTTTTCAGTGACAAGGACTTTTTCTTGATTTGGCTCTGGTTACGACGCCACTGAATAACATTTTTAAGTAAGTTCAGCAATGTGCTGAACTTTGAAGTCAGAGTCAGGCTCATATTGTAGGAGTTCTACTTCAATACTGGAAAACATATTTTTCGAATCTGACGTCGGAGACAAATAATCGCTTCCCACAATTCAGAAGTTGCATTTAAAGCTTGCTCTCTACAAAGCTATTAAATATCTTCAAATTTTTTTCACCTCGTGCTGAGATTGATACGAAAGTGGTCTTAGATGACATTTGCTTATTTACTGCATTTTATTTTATCTTCCTCTCGCGAGAAAGCGGCAAAAAGGCACTGCAAAAAGCTCCTATAAGTATTTCCAGGCGCTCAAAATTGAAGGTACCCCGTTTTCCCGAGTGTAGGGGAGTGAACTAGCAGGTTTAACGTGAAGTAGAAAAGTTGTGAGTACTATTAGGACCATCAGTTTGACCGGTTTCCAATACAAACTCCGATCCTATACAGCTGGACACCCAATCTACTTGGCCGTCAGTTAAACAATGTAATTGCTCAGCGAAAAAAAAAATAAATAAAACGGTTTTTCACATATTTAACTGAATATGAAATTTTTGCAGCAATGTAAAATTTTGACACAAAATATAAAATTTTTGCAGAAATCTTGATTTATCCGGTAACCAAATATCAGAACTTGCTGCTGGAAGTTTTGAAAACAACCACAAGCTCATGAGCATCGATTTGAGTAACAATAAAATCCATTTTCTTGATAAAAACATTTTTCAAAATTTGTGGTAAGTGGAATTGCATCTATACATTTTGACATAGTCAGCAACTACTTGGCAAGGTATAGGCTCAATAAGATGATGCAAAACTTTCATGTTCTAGGACTTGGTGCATTAGTTCAAAACTGTCGAAGTCAGACATAACCTAAAATGCTTCATTAATTTTATGAGAAACAGTAAATTGTTTCAGTACATTTGATACAACGGCGTCTACGCTACAGTATCATGTACCATGTTGGGGCTAATTTAAATTTACTTACTGTAGTAAAAACATTGCAAGCATAGACCACTCAGCTGTGGTACAGTAGACAAAATAATTTTTTATGTAACAGTCAGTTCACAATAACCCTGTCCACATGTCCAATTTTAGTGGGCTTTAGGCTTGCGGTTCATGATTTTAGTTTCTGCTTCATAATCAATTTCTTGATGTCATAATCACTTTTTTAACTATGACATCAAGAAATTAATTATGATGCAGAAACTCGATCAAGAACCGTGGGACTAAAGCCCACTTAAATTAGACACGTAGACAGAGTAATGGTGGATCAAAAGTAAGGATGCACTTCAAAATCTTCGCACAAACTTTAATTGCGTATTCAACTTTGCGGAAAATTTTCAAAAATTGACATTTTATCATGAGTATTATCGCGTCGGCATGCATGACTTCAACTTTAGATTGTACTGAAGCACCAGTTCGGAATATTTCAGTCACCTTTTTGCGTATTCTTGTTCGAAACTTCACAATTACCTTATATACTGTAACTAAGTTCACATGATCACGAAGCTTGCTAATCTGTATACACTTCCAATTTTTGGAAGTTTTGTGGTCTTGCTGAACAAACTGAACTCGTAAGCAAACCATAGAGAAAAGTCATTCAGGGTTCAGTCAGGTAAATGAGCGCGCCATTCCCGAAGAATCTCAGCTGTATTCCAGCAGCCAGATCTATTTATCGGAAACAGCCGCCTTGAATAATCTCTGACGTTCTGAGTATAATTTGCGCTCGTTTCATCTCGCTGAGAGCAATTTCCCTTCGCTGCATCATTTTTCTACTTTGGGAAAAAAATTTTAGGACCAGTTGTTGTCTCTTATCTTTTGTAATTCTTCTGGTATTATTGCGACGATTGACTCTTCCAGACAGATAGGAAATAAACAGCACTATCACTGAAGTAAATACTTTAAACTAAAGGTGACGAACATGCGACCCGCGAACATTTTGGCGAGACCAGTACTCTTGAACTTTCTTTTCCCAGTCTAATCTTTGCGATGCGATATCAAAAGCTGAGCCCCTGGCCAGACGCGGATCCAGAAGGGGATGTGAGGGATGCATCCTCCCCCACCAGCAATTTTCAACAATGCTTTGGATAAATAAAATTTTTCCATAATTTCGAACCTCTTTGTAGCAATATGCCCGAGTCGTGTTAAGCACGCATAATCGAAACTGTGCGAACAAAATGCGTCATATTTGGTGAAGCACTCAAAATTAGGGGCCACAAAAATAAACAAAATTTGCCTGAAAATTGTTCAAGAAGCACTAAAATGGCTATTACAGTATGTAAATTTTCAAAAAATTTCCGAGGGAGCATGCCCCCTGACCCCCCTGGAGTCGTTTGCGTTACTAAAGTTGCTTAAAACTAACTCTGCCGAAAAAAACTATACACTTGAAAAAGTGACGAAATTTGATGCACTCTTCCTGAAAAAATTTCTGAAAACGCCCCTGACATAAAACATTTTCAAAGGACTTATTTACGCCCGTTTCCAGGTTTGGGCATCTTCAGCATTTTACCTAATTCAAAATTACATCCCCCTTCACCAAAACTTTCTGGATCCGCTCCTGCCCTTGATTGAACCACGCGCGTATCACACAGGAATTATGCCAACGCACTGTACAAGCCTTTCTCTTTTCAGGATTTGTTTTAGGATTTCAGGATTTCCCTGTTTTAGGACTCAGCAGTTCATCCATTATTATGTAATGACAATAACATAACTCGTGGTACGTTGCAGCTTCAGCATAGTGTAGTATACGAGTAGCTCTTCTAGTGAGAACTTAGCTTGCCTTATCGTAGTAGGGATTACGTAAGTCTGCAGAAACGAATTGGTGAGCTTGTAGTACCAATACGCAAATTTTATAGCTGTTTTGAGATATTTGTCATTTTGTTTTTCAATCAATATTTACTTAGCCGTTTATTTCGATGTCTTCGGCAAAGAAACGAAATATTGTACATAAAAGGGGGTATATAAAAGACATTGGTTCGATATGTTTATGACTAAAAAGTTATGCGACCCGCTTGCTCAATCGTAAGTGACAAAGTGGCCCGCGACAGCAAATAGGTTCGTCACCCCTGCTTTAAACGATTAGAGGGTCATTTTTGTTGTGGTGGAGCAGCGTTTCTCCTATTTCTATACTGCAACCATTTTCTTTAGTTTTTCGAGTCTAATAGTGGTTGGATCCCCGCCAGTTAGCTCAGTTGTTAAGCACAACACTATCGGTGCGGGAGGTCTCGGGTTCGATTCACGGGCCGGTTTAATCGTCGGACACAGTGTCGCCAAAGGCTTGCCGCTGTTGCGACTTGTTAAGTTGTTACACGCTGCGGCGTAATACAGCGAGTATAATGATTTGATTTTTGATTTGATTGCGGTTGGAATCAGCAGTTTTTCAAAAAGTACTCGAAGACAGAATGGAGCGATATATCAAAAAAATACACTTTCGAATAAAATGCATTAAAAATACAAAGTTTTTCGAGTTTATGCACATTTTAAAACTAGTTGGTAAATTTTTAAGTAACACTCGTTGAGCAGATTATGTCGACTGATCTCCAGTTCTACCACTGAATGACGCATGAATTTCCTTAACTCAAATTATTTTAGTATACCTGAACATTTTTCTCTGTGTCACCTCTCTTTGGTCTTCACAAATTTGTGATGAATTGCATAAATTGTTTGTCTCACGCAGAAGCAAAATTAATTCTAAATTCTTTATCAAAGAGGCGTTTGGCTTGCTTTTCCGATTTATATGCTTTATCCCATTGCTGGGAATAATTCCTCTCTTTCCCTGTGGTTTGGCGGACAATCCAAACAACACTTAGATTTTACTCTCTATCCACGTTATGTTTTCTGTAAAATGAATAAATAAGGAGATTGGACAATGCAAGAGCAACTCAAACCAAATAATATCAGCAGAGAAATTATAAAGTGTAGTACTTCTAAGACGTATTTGAGAACAAATCTAACTCATTCCTATAATCAGCAGCTATCTCCTACTCATTCCTATAATCTTTGTTTTTTCAGCGAACTTGCAATCTTGAATCTGAGTGGAAATTTTCTAGTGTCAGCTCACCCCGAATGGTTTGATGTGGTTGTTCATAATTTGAAAAGCAGCAATGAAAGGATTAAAAATGAAGTTGGGATTGAAAATAACTCGTGGAAATGTGACTGCTCGCTGTTAGATTTGAAGGTTCGTTCTATAGTGTGAACTCTTTATGTTTTAAACTAAAAGCCATTGGTTCAGTTACGGCATTGGAATTTGACTGCATAATTTAGCAGTTGTACTTGGCAGTGATTCATGCGTCATTAGTATCTGTGGAATGTTCCACTACTTATTCACAAAAATACAATAAATATGGGAGGAAGATAGTTTAAGGAGGAAAAATGAAGCTGCTGTAATTCTTGAAACCGGGCGTTTCAACTACACAGATTCACCTGTCAGCATCAGCAGTGTAAACAAGGTAGTACTTGATCTCATATCTTTTAAACAGCGCAAGAGCGATCTCGAGACCCGGAACTTATCTCGAGAACTCCGTCACTGGTTATCATTTTGTGAAATGCTTGGGTTTCAAAGAACTTTTATTGCCGAGCGCTGAAATATATCGAAAGAGAATAAAAGAAAACAAAAAAGTTCTGCAAAACAATCCAGTCAAATAGCATTAATAACTCATCTTCAATATAGAGATTTACAAATTTCAAAAAAATCCATCTTCATTATACTCACGGCAATATAGGCAATACCGGTACATCGAAGCGTGTAAGGAGTGATGGGGTTCACCTGCGTGGCTTGGCGCCTGGACAACACAGCTCCGAAGAAACGTCGTAGCGGTGGCGAACCTTGACAGTACTGTGTGAAGTTTGACCTTACCGGTAATCGAACTCAGGCCTTCCACACCTATAGCAATGTTTTCAACCACTGCGCCAATCGGCTGCTGATTCATTTTCCTAATTTAATGATTTTGAAATGCTGCCAGCAGAACAACAAAGCAACCTGTGAATCATTACTACTGTGATCAGAGTTGACCAGCGCCATGGCCTAGTAGTTAAGCGTTCGCCTTGGAAGCTGGTAGGCTGGGTTATATTCTCAGTCATGTCAAACCTAAGACTTTAAAACTGGTATCTGCTGTTACACTTGCTGAACGCTCAGCAATTAAGTGTAGCGCAGAGGATGAAATAAACAGAGAATAAAAATACGTCAGTGAATTCTTGACAAAATTTAGTCCTGGCGCTTAAGGACCTTAGTAGTTAAAAAGCGCCCATAAAACCACACAACATTTCATTTGGTGTGTGGTTCGTACGCTATGAGGGCATGACAGAATTAAAGAGGTTTAGAAATCGATTTCAATAAGAAATGAAGATTTCATGCGTAAGCTTACACCACGTGCTTTCAAGTTGCTAGCACGGGGTCACTACGGTACTGTTCGGTACGGAATTACGGTACGGTTAGATTTTGGCAAAAAGTGCGATACGGAATTACGTACGGAATTTTTAGAAAAAATACGGTACGTTACGGAAATACGGTATTATATTTTCCATACCGTACCGTACACTTTCCGTACTCCAGTACTGCACGCTTTTCACTTTTGCTTCCAAGTACTGCACTTTTCCTTTTTGCCAATAACTTTACCACGTCAGTTGCGCTCACCACTCACAACCAATCACTTTTCACTTTTGTAGCCTAGAAAAGCAAAGTTTTGTTCCATAGCTAAAATAGAAGGACGATAAATCTGAACTTTGACGTGGCAATGGGAAAAGTTTCCTGCTGAATTTTTCTTGACGTAAATTAGTTGAAGAAATGTGATGCGGAAAGGTACGGTATTACGGTACGGAAAAAATTCCGTACCGTACTGTTGCGTACGGTACAAAATTACGGTACGGTATGTTTTTAGAGGAATATAGTACAGAAAATAGTTCCGTGCCGTATCGTAGTAACCCCTTGGTGCAAGTTACCGAGACAATGTAACTCGTAATCAAAGTTTACCTTCTTCAAAATGGAACTATAGACGACCCGTTTGCTGCACTGTTAGAACAAACTTTGAAATTGTTACTTTAACCGGCCGGTTAGCTCAGTTGTTAAGCACACGCTATTGGCGCGGGAGGTCTAGGGTTCGAATCCCGCGAGGGTCAAACCACAACGACTCGCCACCGCTGCGATGTTTCTTCGGAGCTGTGCTGCCAAGTCCCTAAGCCGCGTAGATAGGCCCCGCCACTCGTTACACGCTTCGGCGTAATAACGCGAGCATGATGAAGATGTGATTTGTTTTTTACTAGTACAAACTACTGGTTAATATTGCACAAGAAAATTTTCGGCTCTTTACTAAATTAAACGTTTGGATTTAACCAAAAAGAACCCGATAAAACTTTTTTGTTGCAGAAGTTGTTGCAAAATGTAACTCAACTTAGACCACGAGGAGTTTTTACTGGGAGTTCCCGGGATGTTGATATTCCTTGTTGGAAAGACAATACAAACACTAGCATAAAACACGCGAACATTAACAATTGTCCGAACAGAGATGAAGACATCAACGGAATCTGCAGAATATCGGTTCAGAAACTTTTGCCCTCTTATATTTCTAGTTCCTACATATATGCACCTTTTGGTTTTTCTGCTTTGTTGATGCTGCTGCTCTTAGCAGCTTGCTTAATTGCTTGGAGAAGAAATAGTCGAGGGAAATTTGAACAAGAGTCATCAGAAAACGATAATAATGATGATGAAATCGGCGATTCTCAAATTATTTACCAACCAGGGTACATGAATATTGTTAGACCTCTATGATACAGACTAAAAGCGGCCTTTCTTGAGATGCAGCTCAGATGGTCGAGTGATAAGAGCGTCTGCCTCTGGAGCTATAAACGCTTTTTTCCGATTCGGGTCAAACCAACGACTTTAAAATTGGTATTCACTGCTTCCCTGCATGACGTTTAGCAACAAAGGGTAAGTATGGAGAACAAGCCGGCAAGTTTACTTGTTGTGCCTTTGGGAAAAACGGGATTCCCCCATCTTAGAGTGGTGGACAGATGGCCGTCAACTCCTAAGCGAACTCGTTATAGCACTTTGATCGCTTTCTTGTGGAGGGTGGATATGAAACTGAATACAAAATATTTAGACAATACGAAGGCAAAATTAGACAAATATTGTGTATTCTCCCACCATTTTAAACTTATGTTATTTTGTTTAACAAGTAAAAGTTTGTTCAATGTACATGCTTATAGTAGTACATGTAGTAATTTATTTACCCCAAATTCACATTTTTAATTTGAAAGTGTTTTTACCAGGAGCACTTGCGACTACAAAGATTTTAACTCATGTTTCGGCCAAACAGGTGAACTCATACTTTTCCTTAAATTTTAACACGATATCACATAATATCTGTGCTGATTTTTTCTTTTGTGTTATTGTTTTGTGTTTAACTATCTGTGCTGCAAACATACAAATAGAGTATTTCATAAATGTTGTGAAATTAATTCAGAAAAGGAAAATCGTGTCATTGCAATCACCCAAAATTACGGCGGTAAGTACCGTATTTTACAAACCATAAGGTGCGCTGTCAATGAATTGCTTTGAGTGTCTTTTTTTTTTATGTATGAGAAACTTGTCACACCTGCTTGCAAAAGGCGCACAATCAATTTTTTGGAAAAAAAAAAAGATTGAAAGTGTGCCTTATGGTCTCTAAACTATGGTAGCTACTTTTTATATTTTGTATCCCTGCCAGTTCGTTTGGGTACCTAGGTTTACTTGAGACAGGTAATAGTTAGTTCGTTGCATATTTATCCTCCTATCACGATAAAGCGATCAATGCGCTATACGATCTCGCTTAGGAGTTGCCAGCCATCTGCCTACCACACCAAGATGGGGGAATTCCGCTGAGTGCCTTTCCCAACGGCACCTTACCGGCTTGTTCTCGACACTGTCCTTTAGTGCTGAGCGTCAAGCAGGGAAGCTGTGAACATAAATTTTAAAGTCATTGGTTTGACCCGACTCAGAATCAAACCCGAGTCTACAGCTCAAGACACAGACGCTCCATACCACTCGGCCATCTGAGCTGTTTAATCCTTCCTTCAAAAAATAAAATAAATAAAACCTTCAATAGTCTTATTATATAAATTTGAAAAGTGTATGGCAGACTAGTGGAATATTCTGGAGTTGCATGTTGAGCGCTGCTTTTTGGGTCGGGTTCGGGCCCAGTGCGCAGCTTCTTTATAAACAACTTCGTTTTTTCAGTTCCAGGTAGCCTGTGGTATCCAACTGTTTTAATGTCGTTTACCCAAATTCATCCTCACGTGTGCTGTGTACTTTGTTTCGATGCTTCTTACCCGGCCGCCTAATCAAATAACTTGCCGATCTGGGTACATGAACATCACTTGACCATAATCATCAACTAAAATCAAGTTTGAAGACTACGAGGAGTCGGGACAATGTCATCGACTTCAGTCATTTTTCACACTTTTTTGGCAATCAATACTTCATAAAACATCGAATAAAAATGAAATAAACGATTAATCTCTTTGACCGGCTGGTTGGCTCAGTTGTTAAGACATTGCTATCGGTGCAGAAGGTCTGGGCTTTAATTTCCGGCCAGTCAAATCGGGCACGTTCTCGCCAACGGCTCGGTATCTCAACGACGTTACCCAGACGCTAAGCCGCAAAGATGGGCTCTGCCCCTTGTTGCACACTTCGGCGAATTACTGCGAGTATTAATTTGGTTAAACTCTCTGAAAATGAAGGTGCTTTTAAATTGAAGAGCACCTGTGCGTATGAAAATTTTAATTCAGATTATGATCTGACATAACAAGGTGAACTCAAACTTTTTTTTTGACTTGCAAACATGATTTCAATTTCTATGCTGATTATTTTCGTTATTGTTTTAATTTTTTGTGTTTTGTTATCTGTGCTGCGAATCTTCTGATTGAATTTTTTATAAATGTAGCTGAATAAACATGTTTAAGTTGTCCCTTGGAACTTTTTCATCTAGTCTTGTCAAACGGTTTTGTAAGTGCTATTGTATGAGTTTAGCTGCTTATTTATCCTCCTATCACGAAAAAGCAATCAAAGCGCTATAGCGAGCTCGTTTAGGAGTTACGGCCATCTGTCTGCCACTCCAAGATGGAGGAATCCCACTAAGTGTCTTTCTCAACGACACAACAAGTGAACTTGCCGGCTTGTTCTCCAAATTGTCCCTTTAAGGCCTTGACTCCACCGGTCAATGCTTGGTCAATGACCATTTGGGAATTTCTCTTTGGTCAATGACCAAAGTTTTGACGGAAATGCAAGCTCGGCTCCACTAGTCATTGACAAGGGAAATGACAGCTGAAACTTTCGCGTTCGTCTGGTAATTGACCGCTTAGTGAGAATTTTCTAGCGAAGCGTAGTTCGTTGATCAATGTGACGAGAGTTTTACGTTTATCGATGCATTTCCATGCATTTTTGTTTGGTTGGATCTCCTTGTAGCTAGCCAACGATTTGTCGAATATGCATGGAAACTTTTGCACTTCAATACAAAGCTTTTTATATTCGAGCAGTGACATAATTGCTGCTACCACCTAGCTAGCTGGAACACGGAAGAACTAGATTTTTCAATCATTAATTTTGATTTGATTTTATGACGTCTCTTTAAAGTTTTTTAAATCGCAGAAAAAATGCGCAAATGTGTTAGATGAAATGCCTCTGATTCTATTGTTTTTTGATGAAACGCGCCTGTCTACTAGCGCAAGCGCATTTTGGTCGTTAATTCCCGGTCACAAATATCAAAATATTTGTGACATATTTGTGACCGGGGAATATTCCTTGAGTTTGCGGCATTGACATAGTTTGGTCAAAAATCGGCGCGGCTCCACCAGTCATTGACCGAGAATTCCCATTTTCATTGACCGGTCGATTCTGACATTCGGCTGTTCCGTTTCACTCCCTGATTTTCTGCGATGTCAAAAAAAAATGTCATGAAAGTCGGCTCCACTGGTCAATGACTGGAATATTATGGGAAATTCTCTTGGTCATTGACCGGTGGAGCCAAGGCCTAATGCTGAGCGTCAAGCAGGAAAGATGCGAATACCAATTTTAAAGTCATTGGTTTGACCTGATTTGGAATCGCCTTGGGAGTTGTTGATTTGAGTTTGATACCGAGTCTGGTCAAACCAATGACTTTAAAATTGGCATTCACAGCTTTTCTGCTTGACGCTCAGCATTGAAGGGACAGTGTGGAGAACCAGCCTGCAAGTTTACTTGATGTGCCGTTGGGAAAGGCACTTAGGAGGGATTCCCCCATCTTGGTGTGGTAGATGGCTGGAGCGAGCTCGTATAGCGCATTGATCGCTTTCTCGTGATAGGAGGTAAATATGCAACTAAATACAATGCAAAAAATACGTTACTACCAAGTACAGCCGAAAGCTCTTGGATTTTCGCTTCGGCTCGCTGCTGGTGTTTTCGTCAACGCAATGGCTCTCAAACTTTTTTAAAAAATTTGCTTTGCGGTCCCGCAACAATTTTTCGATCACTCTCGGTCGCCCGCTAATTTCATCATTGATTTGGTTAGGCAGCAAAAACAAAATTAGCCTAGCTGTAACGACGTTTAATATAAAGTGTTATGTGTGTCAGACCAGCTGCTGCATCCAGAAAAAGAAGCAAGCGCATATCCCATTTATCAAATGTACGTGCACAGTTCGATGCGATGGGTGCATTTTGTAGGCTTTCAATTGACATATATAGGCTATATCAACAGCAAATCAGTGTTCCACAATCTCTTTGCGGTTCCCCCAAAACTGCTTCGCTGCAGGCCTGGATTAAGCAATGGGCAAACTGGGCAGTTGCCGCGGGCCCCGCGCTTCGACGTGATGATCTTTTTTTGGTGTTTACTTAATTTTGGGCAGAAAATTGAAAATCTGAAAACGTTCGACCTTTTTTTTGCTCTTCACTTGATTTTGGGCAAAAATTGTGGATTTCACTCTTATCTGCCCAAGATCTCTTAATCCGTCCCTGCTTCGCGGACCACAAACGGAGGCGCGGTCCCCATTTTAAGAACCGCTGAGCTAACAACTTTAATTTAGCTTCGCCCAGAGAGTTCAAAAGTAAATTTTCTTGGTGTGATTACTTATTCGGATAACAAGACGAATGTCATTAAAAACTTTAGAAAAATCGGGTTTTGCAATGAGTTTACATTGCAGAGCCTTTGCTTCATTGCATACGTCTACGTGACTTTTGGTCTTTCTTATTGAATCAATTGTCTTGGCAGGCCAAAATTTTACCCGGGATATCCGGTATGAACCCTTGACTGCCTTTGACATAATGAATTCATTGATTGGCATGATGTTCAGCAGCATCTCTAAAGCTCCTGTGGGGGTGCTGGGAAATGCTGAAGAAATCATAAGACACGCTAGTCTTTGTACTTTTGAAAGTTTTTTCGCAAGATATTTTTTATTTACTCCACCAACTCAGGATACACACGCATATGTAATGACAGGTCGTATCATTGCAGTGTATATCCATCGCATGTTAGTGTGATTCAGCCCCCACGCTCTGCCCACTATTTGTCTGCATTGTAACAACGCAACAGTCGCCTTGCGAGCAATTCGTGTTATATGAGGTTTCCAAGTAAGTTTGCTATCTAGGGTTACACCAAGTAACGTTGCTTCTTTGGAAATTTCTAGCTGACGTCCGTTTAAACGCAAGGTTGCTGTTTAAACGCAAGCTTGCCGTTGCTGAGTATGCCAACTGACTTAATAACTAAAACAAAAGTGTTTGGAAAACAGTACAAATGCCTCGTTATGGAATGTAAGGACGCAGTGCAGTATGTGAATGCGTTAGAGCCAAGCATAATCAGATGGTACACTGACGGATCCAAGATAAATGGAAGAGCCGGTGCGAGTTTTTACATAGAATACGCATCAGGCTCTCAAACACATGAAAATTTTTTCTATCTTGGAGAATATAGCACGGTCTTCCAAGCAGAAGTCTTTGCTATAGCTGAAGTAGCGAAGAAACTGATCATGGAAAAAATTCTAAATGAAAAAATAATAATTTTAGTAGATAGCCAAGCAGCAATTCTGGCAATCCAAAATAATATTGTGAAATCTCACACAGTATTATCGTGCATCAAAAACTGAAATATATTGGGTAAGGACAATGATGTCACTATTGCCTGGACGCCGGGTCACACCGGCATCCAAGGTAATGAGAAGGCGGATATCTTAGCTAAAGCAGGATCAGCATTAAACTGCTTGGGGCCTGAAACTTTTATTTCAATCCCATATGCTAGTTGTCGTGCAGCTATAAAGGATTGGAGCGTCAAAAGATGGCGAACATCTTGGATAGAACGAAAGTACTGCTTGAGAACAAAAGAAAATGTAGAGTAGGCTTCGCCCCAGTTAACCCAACGACTTTTGAGGCTCAAAAGATCTAGATTAAATGAAACGTTGCAAGTCCTTACAGGTCACTGCAACTTACAGAAACACAGGAGCACCATGGAACATGACTAGGGCCCGCTAAAGTCAATAAAGTTAAAAATTTTTCAGGACCTTGTTACATGATCAAATGTGTACTAACGTTCGTTTCAGGTGTTCAGGAGTCTGTTTTGGTAGATTTCATAAGTCAAAATTGTGCATAAAGTCAAAATTTGTCAAAATTGTCTTTATCAAAAATTTCCTAACAAAAACGAACGAATTTATATTTTTTAAATATTTATTTGAGTTTTTGAGCTGCTATTGAAATTTTATGCACAGTTTTATTTGATTTTAAAGTTTTGAAATAGTTGCAATATTTGCACTATCGTCACAATAATGCGTGCGGTAATTGAGAAGGAAATAGCACTTACTATGCATAAAACGTCATTGTTGATGCATAAATACATAATTGTTAGACAATTAATCTAATCCTATAAAAGCCTTGCGCTCTTTACACGTGGTCTTTTAAGTTGTAGCTTGCAAAGCAAAGAATGCCAAAACAATCCAAATCTTCTATAGCGAAAGTTAGGCAAACTTGCCAGGAATATCCGGATGAGTTTTCGGCAAATCGTGCCGGCGACTTGCGATGCAACCTTTGAGACGTGTAAGTCAAATGCGACAAAAAGTTTTTTGTGGAAACCCACCGAAAAAGTAAGCAGCACCAAGGAACATTGGAGACGAAGAGCAAATCTTAAAGTAAGCAAGCCTTTTTACATTTCGATCAAGTAAACTTCAAGAAACAGGTAGTTTCTTTATTCTTAGCTGCAGATATCCCACTTCATAAACTGAACCATCCTTCTTCAAAGTCTCTGTTTGCTAGAATGGGAAAAGTATTGCCTTCGGAGACTGCAGCCCGGGCATGTGTTGCTAAATTGGCATCCCAAAAAGAGGAACAAATTCAAGAATTAGTTCGTGACAAAAAATTTTTTTTGATTGTGGATGAAGCAGAGGTTGCTAAACAAAAGTATATTAGTGTGCTTGTGAGCAGCTTAGATGCTCCAAATCAAACATTCCTCGTTAATTGCCATCCACTTGACAGCGGTCGCAGTGTTAATAGCAGTATTATTCTGCACACTGTGGATGACATAGTGCGACAACTTGAAATAAAACGCGAGAATTTTTCATTGTTCTTGACTGATGCTGCTCGGTACATGTCTTCGGCTGGAAAAACATTAAAGGAATTATACCCTTCTTTGATGCATGTCACCTGCGTTGCGCACTTACTACATAACTGCGCTATGCGTGTGCGTACTCATTTTAAAAATATTGCTGAAGTAATAGCAACGATCAAGGCAGCAACAATCAAAAACAAGGATCGCAAGAAAGATTTTCATGATGCTGATCTGCCATCTCCTCCTGACCCTGTAATTATAAGATGGGCAACTTGGCTTAGAGCTGCCTTATATTATAGTGAGAACCTTCCAGCTGTTCGTACCATTGTCAACAATTGGACAAGTGCAGGCCTCTTAGTCAGCAGAGCAAAAGATGCTATCAATGTGGAAGGTTTGGTGTCGGACTTGGTTAAAATAAATCAATACCGGACTCTAGCAGCCAACGTAGAGTTCTTAGAAGGAAGTGCCTGCACAATAACCAAAGCATACGGACTGCTGAAGAATATGCCATTCGATGATGATCCTTGCGCAATTAAAGACTACATTAACAAACGACTATCCAACTCTGATTTAGAAACAATAATAAACTGTACCAACTTGACAATTGACCCAACAAGCTACACACTATTGCAAAAAGCCCAGCCAACCTCTGCTGCTGTTGAGAGGTCATTTTCTATGCTCAACAAATTACTGAGAAAAGAGAGAAATTTTGGTGTTAAGAACGTAAAAAAATATATGATGCTGCATTACAATAAAACGTCCTTGTATTTATACTGCGTGGCTTTCGTTAAAAAAATCATAGACATACTGTTAGTGTACAGTACAGTTGCGATAGCAACGCAATTTTTGTATTACACACTAATTGATACCGGTACACGCAACTAGGTTTTAACGTCATGCGTCGCTTTGTTGCATTAGCTTCAACACTGAGTAATTGAGAAAATGTTCGAAGTAGGCTACCTTTTTCTTTAAAAACTTATGTAAATTGTAGATTATAAAACATATTTAATTAATAAAGTGCAACAAGACATAAATAATACGCGAAAGCGGTTAAGTCAAAATAAAGTCAAAATTTTACTAAAATAAAGTCAAAAATATATTTTTTAGGTCAAAAAAAATGGCCTTAGACATGACGTATCATCGACATGTTCTAAATGCAACCTCGAAGAAGAAACTCCAAATCACCATGTTGGAGAATGCACTTATTACCAAGCACTACGAATGAAGATTTTTGGTAAAGAAAAAACCACCATAAAGTCAGTGGTCGGACAACTAAATATAAACCTACTGGCTAAGTATTTGCAGCAGGCCGGAAGACTTGCTGAATACGGCCAGTAGTAAATTAAATAAACGTGAAAGCGGTGAAAGTTGTAATGGGCCTAAATTATGGCCTACACAATGTACCTGAGAGGGTTATACCTAGTTTCTCTGGCACCACCGCCCCTTAATAATAATAATAAATACATTGCAGAGCCACTTCCATAATATTAAAACTACGGGCAATGAATAATAATAATAAAATATACTAGCGGTATTACACAGAAGCGTGTAACAAGTGGCAGGGACCATCTCCGCGGCTTATAACCAGGGCAATACGGTTCCAAAAAAATACCACAACGGCGGCGAGCCGCTGGCGACACTGCATTCGATTTGACCTGCCCAGGAATTAACCCCACAACCCGCCGCACCGATAGCATGTCTTTAACCACCACGCCAGCTGGCCGGTCTGCGGCACTGGGATTGCATAAATATTATTTTAAATCTTACGCTTTTAATTTAATAGCGCAATTAACAGTTCAGCTTATTTATTTTTCTGCTAGTCATCAGCGCACATTGATGCGACGTGAATGTCGAAATAGCTTCCAGTAGGCCTATAATTATTTTTATTATTTATTAGTCAAGGCGGTCTGAAGCCCCCGTTTCAGGCAAAATTTTCATTTCTGCATTGCAGTTATGAAATAGCACTAGTTTTAAGATGGCGTCTATGGCCTAGTGGTTAAGAGCGTTCGCCTTGGAAGCTGCTAGGCTGGGTTATATTCTTAGTCGGGTCAAACCTAAGACTTTAAAACTAGTATCTGCTGTTACACTTGCTACACGCTCAGCAATTAAGTGAAGCGCGGAGGATGGAATGAACAGAGAATAAAATACGTCAAGTGAATTCTTGACAAAATTTAGTCCTGGCGCTAAAGGACCTTAGTAGTTATAAAGCGCCATAAAACCACACAACATTTCATTTCAAAATGATGTCATGTGAGTAGCTTAAAACCGTTGTAAAAATTTGCTTTGCGGTGGTCTTATTATTATTATTTGACCAATCCGATGGCCGAGTGAATAGAGCGTCTGCTTCTGGGTCGGTAGACTTGGGGCTTGATTCCGAGTTGGGTGTAACCAATGACTTGAAAATTGGTATTCATAGCTTCCCTACTTGACGTTCAGTATCAAAGGGACAGCGTGGAACAAGCCGGCAAGTTCGCTTGTTGTGCCGTTGGGAAAGGCACCAAACGGGATTCCCCATCTCAGTGTAGTAGACAGATGGCCGGCAACTCCTAAGCGAGCTCGCACAGCGCATTGATCGCTCTCTCGTGATAGGAGGATAAATATGCCAATAAAAAAAAAAATAATAATAATAAAAGTTGTCAAGCTGCGACCTGTACGAGATTACTACTTGGTTTGCTCTCTGTAACAACGTGCTAGTAAAATACCGATATAGCCTATGATTTTGATATTTTTACATTTGCAGTTGAAGCCATCTTTGCGTTGATAAACATTGTAAGTTGCATTAGTCGCATATTCATCTTCCTATCGCGACAAAGTGATCAAAGCGCTATATCGAGCTCGTTTAGGAGTTGCCAAAGATCTGTTTACCGCTATAAAATAGGGTAATTCCGCTAAGTGCCTACCAACAGTACAACAAGTAAACTTGCCGGCTTGTTTTCCACAGTGACACTGTCCTTTTGATACTGAGCGTCAAGCATGGAAGCTGTGAATACTAACAATTTCATTAAAGTCATTGGTTTGACCCGACTCGGAATCAAACTCGAGTTTACAGCTCCAGAGGCAGACGCTCTTACCACTCGGCCATCCGAGTTGATGAAAAATTGAACAGTGTCATCTGAATGCCATTTGTTTGTCTTTAGTGTTACACGAAATCGACAACCAATCAAGATCCGGTTTGCTACTTTCGAATTCGAGACAGATATGACGTCCATTGTGAAATTACACTTTAAGTGGAAACTAGAAAGCATGTTTTGATACAGCGAAGAGTTGAATGGCAAACAATAAGACCACTTGACAAGCGTGTAAACCGCTGCTGATAAACCAATAGCTGCAAATACGCTTTATTTTTTCAACCGATTTGGTTATAAAAGAGATTCATCGCCACAATAGTTATAGCCTACAGAGAATTTCAAAATAATTGAGACTAAGCTACCGAGATTTTAGATTATCAAGATATTGTCAGTCTGTTATTATAATAGCTAATTAATTCTGTCAACAAACGCAGCTAATAGGCTATGAGTGTTTGCAACTCAAAAAATCCTAGCGTAGATTCGTTTAATAGCGCATTAATAATTGTTTAATGATAAGCTCAGATGGCCGAGTGGTAAGCGCGTCTGTCTCTGGAGGTGTAGACTTGGGTTTGATTCCGAGTTGGGTCAAAGCGATGACTTCAAATTGGTATTCACAGCTTCCATGCTTGACGTTCAGCATTAAAGGAACAGGGTGGAGAACAAGCCGACAAGTTTACTTGTGCCGTTGGGAAAGGCACTTACCGGGATTCTTCCATCTTGTTGTGGTAGACAAGTGGCCGGCAGTTTCTCAGCCAGCTCGTTATGGCGTTTTGATCGCTTTGTCGTGATAGGAGGATAAAATGTGCAACTAAATGCAAACTTTAAGCACTGATCAAAGTGATGTCATGAAGAAAGAGAACAGAAAATTCAACAGAGCAGTGAGAGAGATTGGAAAGTGAGGTTAACCTTTTCTAGTCAACATCAACCAGCAAAGTTTGTCAAATGTGATCTGTTCCAGCCGTGCGCCATGTCGTAATCATGTCAGTATAAAAAAATAAATGTTAACGCAACTGATCAAGAAATGCAAACAGCTCATGATATACTAATTTTCATCATTACATCTCTCTCATCTCCGTACAACAATGACAAAGATTTAAAAAGCTCAATGTTTTTCAGCGATTAAACAACGCCTTTTAGCGCTTTGTTATATTTGTCTATTTACGCAAACTTTTATTTTCAAAATTCAATGAATATGGGTTTTATTTTCAAATTCATTGCTATGAACAAGTTGCATGTTTTTGTGTCACTTTGAATTTGCCTAGTTAATTGTTATTAGCCCACATATTGTAACTATTTTTCAACTAGCGGAAATTTAAGGTGAAGCCTTTAAAGACTTGGGCGTACTAAATGAACGCTGAAAATGAAAAGAAAACCATAGTTGTAAAATTGCAGTACAGTCATTTACTTAGGTAATCACTGTAAAACCGCTACAGCTTGTTTCGCCGTTGTCGGTTCTTCAGGTGGTTTTTTAGGTGGTATCTTTCGAGTGGTGCATTTACCACCTGAAGTCGGAGAGACGACAACGGCGAAACAGGCTGTAGTGGTGTTGTGATTTAGTAATTTTTTTATTATTATTATGAAGTGGTTTTACGGCGCTTTAACTAAGAAGTCTTTTAGCGCCAGGACTTAAACAACATAGCCTACGATACGTACAAACAACAAGTTCTAGCTCTTGACAGTTATCGAGCATTCTGCCAGAGGAAGTTAAACCTTGTTTTGACTTGTTGTCATTGTAGAAATGTTTGTTTATTTTCAACTACTGAGAGAACGCGGAATAAGCTTTACAGAACCGTTGAAGCTCATTACTTGTACAACCATTTACTAGGGTCTTGTATATGTGAAGCGTTTACTGTTGTGAATGGTGATGTATAGTTCAAGGGTTTTATGGAGTGGTTGGCAGGAACGTAATCATTGAAAAATAAAATGGGGACCATATTGCAACAGACCAAAGAATAAAATTAAGGTGATTGCGGAGTTTTATAAAAAAGTTTCAAACACATTCAGATTAGGTTTCTTCGAAAAGAAATGGGGCATTGCTCGGTGCCCCTTCTGGCTACGGCACTGGTGGTTGCTGGTTGAGGCACGGAAGTCCGAAGTTTAATATCGTGGGTTTGATGCTCAGCAGCTCGATTCTCTTTGATGCATGTACTTCACCACAAAAAATCCAGTTTGCCATTGCGCGCAGCTTCATGAACAAAAAATAGAAAAACATTACACTACACTTTGTAACAGGATTAAGGGTTTAAAAATCACTGCATTGGGAATTAGCACCACAATTTTCGTGCTGTAGAAGCGTTAATTTTAACAAATGGTTTTTGTCAATCGTATGCAAACTACCCTGCAGTTTCTATTTCTTTTTTTATTGTTTTTCTTGTTCAACCAATCAAATGCTAACACCAGGATCTGCACACACTGCTGTGACGAAATATATCCAGGAAATGGAACGCCGGTCTATTTTATGACAAAAGGACCCAAAGGTGAGAAAACTTTGTATGAGCTCCTCTGACGAGACCAAAAAAGATAGAAACAGTGACTGTGAGGAGATAGATTATGTGCTGATTAACGCAGATGTCAATCATAATTTGGTCACAGAAACACTGACTTGATGGAGCTGTTGAAAGCCATTCGCTATATATTTTTACATTAGATTAACTCGATTAAAGTTAAAGCCGTGTTCCGATTATAGAGTCACTTCTCTATAGTCAGAACTTCCAGCAAGCTCGAACAGCTATTAAAACATCAACTGCGGCAGTGCTTCCCATTTCGTTTTTCAACCCGCACCTCGTTAGATTGATAATCTCACTCCTCATGTTTTTTACTTAGGCTATTTTATCATCCCTCAACGCGCTACTTCTCATGCATTTGTGTACAGATTTTCCCATTATCGATGGATTCTTGCTCTCTTAGCAACAGCGACTCGCTTCCTCTGACGTGGCGGGCACCCCCAATAGTTGGGCAATGCACCACAGTTTCCACTTTTCAAAAAGAAACAAATTGTGATAAGCACCTAATTATTTAATTTCAGCCATAACATCAACAGTACCGTATTATGCAATCAGCAAAATTAACAAAGTTTACAAGAAACATCCACATACCACTCACTGAAACTAAATTAAATGTCTGCAGTACTTATGGTTTCTAAAAACATTTACGATGTTTTACTTCGGATAAGGATATAGTACCTGGTATTACCGTTGATGATTTTGAAGTTGCAGAAAATAAAAAAATATAACTGAGGTTGTTTTCAACTTATACTGAGCAGAAAATTCAACAGTAATTGAGGGAGACTGCGAAGAGAGCTTGCACTCTTCAACTCAGCAGCCACTCGTTATGTCAAATGCGATCGGCTCTAGCCGTGAATCGAACCCGTCACGTAGAATCTGCAACGGGCGCGTGGTACCGCTAGGCCATGTCGCTGACAAGGAAAGCGTATGCAGAGTCCGGGGATGGATTGCGGTCTGCAGACGGATCGCTTGATAGATTATAATTAATTAATTATTTATTTTATCATTGATACTTGTGTTATGATAAATCGAGAAATAGGGGAAGGTAGGGTTATTTTGGACAAAATTTGCTTTTGTGACTCTAGAGCAAGATTAAGAATGTGAAATTACCAACTCTTTGTACAAAATTGTGGATAGCCCTTTGACTTCAATATGAAATTGTTCGTGATTGCAATAGGTCCAAGCATTAGGCCATAACTAACAAAAATGCAAGGTGGTCTAGCACGTCCGAACTTGCCCCAATAGTGGGGTAGGTCTGGACAAGCAGTGGGGTAGTCTCGGACGTTAAAAAAAAAAGCGAATTTATAGCGATAAAAAAGCACTCTGCATCAATTTCGGCTGATAGAAAACAGCTTGTTTCATTTGAATTCACATACACAGTTTCAAAAGTTTACAACAAAGAATTCAAACAAAATCAACCTAATGAAAGAAAGAGACTATGCATGATCTCACTAGTTTGGTAAAATTAAATGTTCTATTGTTCAAAATTCAAGTTAAAAAGCGTAAAAATGGACGTCGAGAAGACCCAGTAATTTGTGGCACTAGCAATTTGAAAATAACATTTTCACGAACTAAAACTATTTTTATATTTGATTTAAAATCATTTTCAAATTTGAAAACAATATCTTCACATGCTATTTCGAATGGTTTGTTGTATATGTCCGAATTAACCCTACAATGAGTAAGACTAGCGAATGGCAAACTCTTCCTACACAACTTGATTTTTTTAAGAAGTAATCTTGTCAGTGTGTTTTTCATACATGCCTGACTAGTATCAATGCTAGACTTCATCTTAAACTGCAACCATGCTAGCACAAAACCTTACGATTTCGTCTCATCAGGGCCGGTTTTAGGTCGATTTGACCGAATTCATCAAATTGGGCCCCGCACCTTGAAGGGGCCCCGCGCTAGTAGGGGTCCGTTGCTGTATTATGAAGCACAAAATAGAGGAAAGAGCGTATCCAGAAGTTTCCTCAGTGAGACGCCAAATTTTTGAGACCTTTTTTAGACGCGATTTCTTTCGGCGTGTGGTAACAGGAGAGATAATTTGAGGTAAAATGAGGAATAAAAACGGTTCTAGATCCGGGGGCATGCTTTTCCGGTAAATTTTTCAAAATTTAGATACTGCAATTACCAGTAGCACCGCCGGGGTGGGCAAGAGGAGAAAGGCTTACCGTCCGGGTTGTACTGAATGCATCAATGACCTTTGTTACTTCACGCAGGCAAGGTAGCCTAGCAGAACTCAAATGTATTCTACAGTAATGTTCTCCCCACACAATCGCAAAACCATTGAGTCAGTATACTGAGGAAGAAAAACTAAAAAGCTAGAGTTCAGTTACGTTGCGAGATATTACTTGGACTTTTTTTTCGCTTTTATAGGGGTAGTATTCTTACGTCATCATAAAATAATGCAAGTCTTTTATGCGCTAAACCTCAAAGTTTTTCAAAAATATTATTTTGTTGCTGATAAAATAGAGGAGTAATGTTTTTCAGTACTTCAATTTATTACAAAGTTTATTACTTAATTACAAAGCGATAAGTTGTTTTCTAGAATTTATGTTTTAGCCTATGCAACCAAAAAATAAGTTTTATGATATCCTCATATACTCAATCAATTTGAACAAAAGTACCGTATGTGCCAATAGTGGAACATCGGGCAGAACATCGGGTTAAATTGATTTAGATTAAATAGCTGCATCGTTCGAACTTGTTCAATGTTCAGCGGTAGGTAGAGTCAAGACAAAAAAACACTTTTTGGTTTATTTAGCCTACATCAGGGCCAGGGAGTGAGGATAATAAGGAACAGGATTTTAATACGGACTATTGCGAGTCATCCAAAAGACTTTGAAAAAATGATATTCACAGCTTTTTTGCTTGGCGCTTAGTATTAAAGTGAGTGTAAAAATTCCACCTTAACGTGGTAGACAGACAGCTGGCAGGTGGCAGCTTGACTCGAAGACCGAAAAGTCACTTCGCTGTCGCCTGGCCAAAGCAACTTCGCTAATAAACAAGCTGAATCGAATCTAGGTAGGCTATTATTCGAATCCACAGAATTCTCGAGCGAACCTTTTTAAAATTAAAAGTCATAAAAACGAGACTGCGAAGCACGATGTCTCAGTGCAGATTAAAATTACTGACGTTGATGTCGGGAAAACGGACATTCAAGAAACTCTAGATACTGATGAATTGGTTGAAAAGTTCTCTTCTGCAGCCCCTCGTCGCATGAACTTACCGTTAATAGCATTTTTGTCAATGATAAACCGACATTGTAGGATTGATAATTTCATTTTGTCTCCATTTCGATAAAAACGACTCAATCGTTATACATTAGACCTGTCCGCTGATTCTAATTTTCCGGTTAATATTTACTTCAAATTGCCGCTTGTTAAGAATCAACCAAGCAGCGATTTCTCATAGTGGAGCATTTTTTCCCAGGGTTAGACAATGAAGCTTGGGTGCAGGGGCGGATCTAGAGGGGGGATGTGGGGGATGCATCTCCCCACACCAGCCATTTTCAACAATGCTTTGAATGAATAAAATTTTCCATAATTTTGAACCTCTTCATAACAATATGCCTGAGTCGCCTTAAGCACGTATAATCGAAACTGTGCGAACAAAATGCATCATATTTGGTGAAGCACTCAAAGTGTTAGGGGCCAAGACTATAAACAAAATTTGCTTGAAAATTGTTCAAAAAGCACCGCAATGGCCATAACAGTATGTAAATTTTCAAAAAATTTACGGGGGAGCATGCCCCCGGACCCCTCTAGAGTCATTTTTGTTACTTAAGTTGCTTAAAACTAACTCTGCCGGAAAAAACGAAGCTTGAAAATGTGACGAAATTTGATGCCCCCTTCCCGAAAAAGTTTTTGAATAAGCCCCTGACATTAAAACATTTTCAAAGGGCTAATTTAAGCCCGTTTCCGTGTCTAAACGTCTTTTATTTAGTTAACATTCAACCTAATTCAAAATTACGTCCCCCTCCCCTACTAACACTTTCCGGATCGGCTCCTGCTTGGGTGCGTGGGAGTTGCACCACGAGTTTGAGATTAACCCATCACGCCTGGCTACTGACAATTTGTTGTAGGCTACTAGCGCGTTACTGCGAGGATTAGTTGATTTATTTTTTATTTATTTAGTTGCATATTTATCCTCCTATCACGAGAAAGCGATCAATGCGCTATACGAGCTCGCTTAGGAGTTGCCGGCCATCTGTCTACCACACCAAGATGGGGGAATCCCTCCTAAGTGCCTTTCCCAACGGCACAACAAGTAAACTTGCCGGCTTGTTCTCCACACTGTCCCTTTAATGCTGAGCGTCAAGCAGGGAAGCTGTGAATACCAATGTTAAAGTCATTGGTATGACCCGACTCGGAATCAAACCCGAGTCTACAGCTCAAGAGACAGACGCTCCATACCACTCGGCCATCTGAGCTGTTTAATAATGCGGCTACTAATAAAGCGGCTACTAATAAAGCCTAGCAGCTGATAATGCGGCTACTAATAAAGCCTAGCAGCATACTATTAAAACATCACGTTGCTGGTGTTAGTCATAAGCTCACGATTTTGTTGTTCTCATCTTTAGCCTACTATGGTTCTGTTTGTGACGATAAAGCTCTTCTTACATCAAACTATTTGCTTCTTGATTGAATGACCGTAAGTTCAGCAGCGCTATCCGAAACAAGCCATCATCAACGCCTTTTTCCTTGATGCTAACTTAGCTTCTACTAACTTAAGCCGAATGCACACAGCGCGCGGTTAGGGGCCGGCTTGGGGATTTCCCGTACGTGACGTCATCAAGTTGTAACGTCATCTTGCCTCCCCACTTTTTTGACCCTGGCGGCGCCACTGGCAATTACAATTTCAGTGCTTTTTGAAAAACTTTAAATAAAGCAATTCTTTGTTAATTTTTTTCACAAGTCTCGCCATAAATTATTGTTGAACTGCAATGGGGTTCAGTAAAAAACTTTGGAAAGGAGGGGTGCTGAAAAATATCTAGGGGGGCTTCAGCCCCCCTTCAATGCCCCTGATAAAGTCGATTACTTATCGTTACGTAATTTGGATTAAATAGTTAATTTTAAGACGCTATGGCCAGGGGCGGATCCAGAAAATTTTGGTGGGGGAGATGCAGTTTTGAATTAGGTTGAATGTTAACTGAATGCAAAGATGTTAAACTCGAAAAAGAGCGTAAATAAACCCTTTTTAGAAAATGTGTCTATGTTATGAAGGGAGTATATTCAGAACTTTTTTGCACCAAATTTTGACATTTTTTAAGCGTATTTTTTCTGGCAAAGTTAAATTTGAAGCAACTAGGGAAACAAAAATGATTCTGGGGAGTCAGGGAGCATGCTACCCCGGAAAATTTTTGAAAATTTAGATATCGTAATGGGCATTTTAGCGCTTTTCGAACAATTTGTAACGCAAATTTTGTTGTTTTGCCCCTATTACGTCCTTCACCAAACATAGCCTACCACAATTTGTTCGCACGTTTTCGATTTATGCGTGGCTAAAGCTTTGTTTGCACCAAAAGCGATTTTAATCCGATTTGTTGTCGTACGAAATTTCATCAATTATTGACGTAAGTTGGTGGAAATATCTCCACACAACTCGAACCCCCACAGTTTTGCTTTTTATCGGTTATTTTGTAAAGCACCTTACGATTGTTTTTTAAAATGCCATGCAAAGTGACGTGGTTTTACGTTATAACTTCTAACTGTTTCGTGGCCTATGTCACCTTACGTACGAAAATCGTAACTCATTCTGTGTAAACACACCTTAAGGCGTAAGAATTATTGTTGAATCGAAGAGGTTCGAAATTATGGAAAAATTTTATTCATCAAAAACATTGTTGAAATTGGCTGGTGGGGGGAGGATACATCCCCCCCTGGATCCGCCACTGGCTATAGCATGGTCTGTTTTTTTAGGCCGACAATAGGTTTATTTTAGAAATTGCAATGTTCTGTCGTAAAAAGTAGCTTCTGTAATTGCGCAAGCATGGTTTTTACTAATGTAGAGAGCTACCGTCATCCATTGCTAAAGATTTTGACTTTGAAAATATTTTGAATGATTTTGCTTATAAAAAAGCCAGAAAAGTTTTTGTCTGAAAGAGTATATCGTATTGCCTGATTTGCCTTTCTTGATATTAGAAATAAAACGATTAAAACATCTATTTCGCCTTATTTTTTTATAGCAAGTATTGAATGTCTATTTGTTGGTTCATATGTACCGGTATGTTTTTATTATGAAATGCATACACCATACATTTTACTATGAAAAGTAGGGGCCTGCCATCAGACTTCTAAATGGGCTCCGCAGTTTCTAGAACCGGCCTGCGTCTCATATAATTTTACTTTTTTCTTAAAAATCGAGAACATGAAGTTCAACAAAAAACTACTTGATTTTGCTTCCTAACCAATATGGCGATTGAAAGAGAAGGTTGCGGTGACTGCTATAGGTCACATGATGCTGCAAAAATAAAACCGGAAGTGGTTGGTCCGAACTAGCCCCATGTCTGAAATAACCCCACCTTCCCCTACGTTTGTAAGATAAATCAGACTCGTCGGACAGTTGCTACTGTTTTCAAGTTTATTGATTCATTTTTTTTTCATTTGCCGCTGTTTAGAACTTAACAAAATAGAAACATCACTATAAAAGACCTTATTCAATGACGTAAACTTCAGTTTTATTTTAGAAGTTGGAGCAATAGTTTGAATGATTATTACGACACCATAGACTATACTAAGAGGTATCCCCCAAAATGTATGCATTTTTGTGTAGTTGATTACTAAGTATTGTTTATTGTATGAAGAGGGTTTTGTACGCTATCGGTACGGGAGGTCTGGGGTTCGATTACCGGACTGGTCAAATCGGCGCAGTGTCGCCAACGGCTCGCCACCGCTGTGACGTTTTTTCGCAGCTGTGTAGCCCAGGCGCTAAGCCGCGGAGATGGGCCCCCCCACTTGTTACACGCTTCGGCGTAATACCGCCAGTATAATGAAGATTTTGATTTGATCTTCTGGAACATTCTGTGCACGGTCCTACTAAACACCGCAAAGGACGATAAAGGACCTCAAATTGATGTATTAAACACCGCAAAGAACGACGAAGGACTTGGAATCATGCCATAACAAAGAACGACAAAGAACTTTAAATTAGGGTTAGGGTTTTAGGGTCCTTTGTCGTACTTTGCGGTGTTTAGTACATCAATTTGAGGTCCTTTGTCGTCCTTTACGGTGTTTCAGTGCTTTGCGGTGTTTAATAGGACCCCCTGAGCACGCTAAATCGTCGGTTTAAAGGACACTTAACTGTCACAAACTCAGCGCTCGGTCAACTGAAATTCCTTTTAAAGTGCGCGATAAAGTATATTTTAGGGCATCCGGCGCATGGCACCATATTGCTATGGTGAGATAAGCGCATAGGCATTATTTGGCATACGCAGGTTGCCCTCTACTGTGGTTCCCAACTAGGAAACCATTCGAGGTCGGTGAAAAGGTTACAGAGGGTCTGCAACAGACCAGTAAATTGATAGAACTAGCTCCATTGAATGGTTTTTTACCAGTAGTGGTAAGGAAGTTAGACCTACTTGTAGGAACACTAATAATCTCCCCTTCACATTCTTTTGCAAACTACAGTAAAACTAGTTTTCGCCCAGATTATTCCAGAGTAGTCTAAATGTGTTTTTGGCACACCTCTTCTGTAGGCTATCATTCTACGCACGACCTTGAAGCAATCAACAGCCCATAATTTATGATATGTCAACCACTTATCCTGCTTCAACGCCATTAAGTCAAAAATTACAAAACACAGGTTTCGACATCAATGTTGCATTTAGACGTTAATGCGTGTTTATTGAAACGCGGCAAGCGACGACACGAGTAATAAATTTTTTTGTTTGTTTCATTTTGACGTTGAACTTCGATGCGGCAACGCGAAAAAAACCACGTGATATCAAGGAATTGTAGATGTACAATTTTTATCACTTTATCGCCTAATATCAAAAACATGTTGGAGATAACTTTGACGACGGGAATGAGACAATGCACGTCTGATTGTTACGACATCATCGAACAACCACTTGCTTGACGCAGGCTAGCAAATTTTATATCGCCTAAATCGCAGGTGGTCACGGGCCCAAAGGTAGTCGCATTGCCGCAGGCCGCGTATCGGTAAACGCACCTTTATAGATTTTTAAGAGTGAATTTTTTTGAGCATTGGTCGCGGCCACTGTCAAAAATTTAGGATTACGTTAGCATGATGACTTTAAAGGGATCCGCTAGTAAAAAAAGTCGGGAACCACTGGCATAAGCGGTTTCGGTATACATTCAATTAGTCATGCTGTATAGCCAGGGTTACCATTTCGTGCTTATTTCTAAGAAACGTGCTTATTTTTGAGTCCGGTGCTTCTTTTTGATTTTTTAGTGGAAAAAATAGGATGCTGCGGACGTGAAGATCTTTTTTTTTTGGTCTTCACCAATTTTTAGTGGAAAAACAGGACTTTGTTGACGTGAAGACCTTTTTTTTAGTTTTCACCGGTTTTTAGTGGATTCACAATAAAGAGCTATTGACTTTTTGGTAACCTAACTGCAGCGTGCTTATTTTTTGGTGTGGTCCGGTGGTAACCCTGTATTTAGCACTGACGCTGTACTTCGATGTTGAGTTACTTTATTTTCTTTTTGGTAAAGAGAAAACTTTCGTTAACACATACAGTTCCAGTAATGTTGACGTACATAAAACAAAACCAAATCTTCTTTAATATAGCAAAGTATAGTGATTTCATCTCGAAGCTTTTCGTCTGACACTCATCGGGAGAAGATCGTCAGAAATCAGTAAACTAAAATGCAAGTCTTATGTATCAACAGAGAGAAAGAAAGAGAAAAAAGAAAAGAGAAAAAGGAAAAAAGGAGGCGGAAAAGCACTGATTGGCCAGTCTGATCAGCTGTTTCGACGCGTCAATCAGCGATAGATCTTAAGACTGTAAACAAATTCTTTTTGCCTGCAAAGGTCGGGATTTGATGTTTTAATAAAAATGGATTCCAAAACAGAGAGATGGAAGGCAGAGCGACCTCTGGCGAGAATGCGGAATCTGCCTTGGTGATAATGTTTAGCACATGAAGCGTTTAAAAGGAGATGGAGCCCAATTGCCGAATCACAAGTCTGGATGGGGTTAGGGGTGGAGGACTTACAAGCACGTGATGGGAGGCTACGTTTCAAAATGGAATTGGCGTTTCTGATTGACTTTGGAATATGTTGGTTGATTCTGTCCAGCAACCTTTGGGATGTACGACCCACATACCGACTATCACAGTGGCATGAATATTCGTAGATAACATTACTTTGTTGATGGGCGGGTAGTACATCTTTCTTGGTGGCTGGAACCAGTTCCTTGGTTTTAAAGATGACACGTGGCTCCACGGCAAAGAAGCAGTTGCTCACGGCGGCTTTCACTTGCTTTTCAAATTTCGTAGAAATAGACCCCAACCACTGGAGGCGCAAGTATACCGGGCATTTTTCCGGACCAGATGTTATAGGTTTCTGAAATTGCTTGAGTTTCTTGGCTATTGCACTTTTAATGACGTCATCTGGGTAGCCATTTGCCAGAAGAATAGATGTGATTTTATCTAATTCTGGTTGCAACTTGTCAGGGGAGCAAATTTTGAGGGCACGCTGGGTAAGGGTAAGGATTAAGTTAAGTTTTCGCTTTTGGGGAGAAAAGGAGTTCCAACGGAGGTATTGGCCAGTAAAGGTGGGTTTCCGGTAAACAGCGGTGAAGAATTCAGACTCAGTCTTTCCAACTAAAACATCTAGAAAAGGAAGGGTAAGGTTACATTCCTTCTCGTAGGTGAACTGGAGTGCGGGGTGGAGAGAGTTAAGTTTGGAAAGAAAGGAATCACAATGCTTTTCATCGTGAAAAATGACAAAAGTGTCATCAACGTAGCGGTAGTACATAGGTGGTTTGTCCGTGGTTTGAAACAGTTTTGATTCATAGAATCCCACGAAGATGTTTGCCAGACAAGGTCCAAGCGGGGAGCCCATAGCGACTCCGTCAATCTGTCGATGCATTATGTTGTTGAAGCTGAAATCGACTGAGCAGGTAGCAAGTTCCATAAGCTCCACGAATACGTTGCGTGGGAGGGTTGGAGGAGTAGGAAGAAAATTGTAGAGTGAGTCGGCACAGATTTGAATAGTCTCAGCTAAAGGTACATTGGTGAAAAGACTGGATATATCAAAAGAGCACATGAAAGTGGAAGCAGGTTGTAAATTGGAAGAACGAATAGCATCAACAAAAGAAAATGAGTCTTGGATGCAGTAAGAAGAGTATAAAGAAAGGACGGGTTGGAGGATAGAAGTAAGCCAAGTTGCCAGTTGATGTTGGGCTGAGCCAGTCATGGATAGAATGGGTCGGAAAGGTACGTCCTTCTTGTGAATCTTTGGTAAGCCATACATACATACTCGCTTAGAAATCACTATACTTTGCTATACTAAAATTCTGTACCACAAACCAATTGTTTAAATCTTCTTTAAGCTCGCGATATTACGCTGAAGCGTGAAACGAGTGGCGGGCTACGTCTCCGCGGCTTAGCGCGTAGGCAACATCACTCCGAGGAAACGTCGCAGCGATGGCAAGCCTATGGTGACACTGTGTCTGATTTGACTTGCCCGGGATTTGAACCCCAGATATCATGCACCAAAAGCACTTTCTCACCAACTGAGCTAACCGACGTATACAATTGAAACTAAAAATACTTGAGGAGTTGACTGTGAAAGATGCAGCTTGTTTTTGCTACAGGATGCTGCATAATGCTTTAATCACTCCTAAAGGACGAGACGAACTTTTGTTTGAAAGCAAACCGATATCTTGTTTTTCAATGAAAAGTGAGATAGGCTTGCTGCTTATGGTTGTCGAAAACATTAAAGTGACCACTTATTTTTAGGAGACAAAGGGGACACTGGGCCAATGGGTCCTCAAGGCATCAAAGGAGAGATGGGTGCTGTAGGTCCAAAAGGTGAAAAGGGGGACACAGGCCCTGAAGGCGAAAAAGGCGAACAAGGTGAACCTGCTCCTCAAATTCCACAATCGGCTTTTTCAGTTGCTCGAAGCAAATCGCTTATTGGAAACGATTCGTGTGCTCAGCCTGTAACGTTCGATAAAGTAAGTTAAATTTCATAATCAGTGTTTTATCACGAGAAAGCAATCAAAGCGCTATAACGAGCTCGCTTAGGAGTTGCCGGCCATCTGTCTACCCCACCAAGATGGGGGAATCCCGCGAAGCGCCTTTCCCAACGGCACAACAAGTAAACTTGCCATCTTGTTCTCCACACTGTTCCTTTAATGCTGAACGTCCAGCAGGGAAGCCGTGAATTCCGTTTTTTGGAGTCATTGGTTTAACCCGACTTGGAATTAAACCCATGTCTACAGCTCCAGAGACAGACGCTTTTAACACGCGGCCATACTGATTGCATTTACAGGGATAAAGCTAAATACGAGATAGGTAAGTTTTATGCGAAGACGTTTTACCTGTCTTCGAGATGCAAAAAGGAAAACTTTCGAATGAAAAAATAGGCCTGTTCTATTCATTTAACGAGTTCTCTTGAAGTGTTGTCGGCTCTCTGCTTGCTTTTCTTCGATAGAAAAATCTTGGTTAAGTGGTTTCTCACCTTCCCAACATGTAAATTTTTTGGCTTTTCTTAACACTGTCCCTATAATGCTAAACATGAAGAAGCTGTAATACTAACTTTGAAGCTATTGGTTAGAGCCGATTCGGCATCAAACCCCGAATATGTTTCTCCAGCGGCAAACGCTGAACTAATTTGGCGTAAGACTTCCTACTTCGCGAAATTGTGCGCAAACATTTGTGAGTTGGTGTGAGCATTTCGATTTGCGAGCCGCCGATTTTGCTTACAAAATTGTATTTTGGATGTATTAAATTGCATATTTAATATCCTATCACGAGAAAGCGATCAAAGCGCTATAACGAGCTTGCTTAGAAGTTGCCGACCATCTGTCTACCACAACAAGTTGGAGAAATCCCTCTAAGTGCCTTTCCCAACCGCACAACATGTAAACTTTCGGGAAGTGCCTTGACTTGAAAACCTTATGGTTCTCCGATGCTTCCTGACCTGTAGTTTAATAACCGAGAATAGCATGTTCATTGTGATTTATTGTTTTAAGACATGCACGCAAAAAATGAACTATTATTACTTGCCGGCTTGTTCTCCTCGCTGCTCCTTTAATGCTGAGCGTCAAGCAGGGAAGCTGTGAATATCCATTATAAAGTCATTGGTTTAACCCGACTCGGAATCAAACCCGAGTCTACAGTTCCAGAGGCAGATCCTCTACCTACTTGGTCATCTGACCTCATCATCAAACGTGTGTATATTACTTGGGTAAAGTTATATTTTAAAAAGTGAAAGCATTTAGGTTTGAGTAACTGATCTCAAAAACTTGCTTTTATTTGACTCCGGGCCATATCAGTATAAAAGTTATGCTTTTCATATTTAGATATTTGTCAACGTTGGAAAACACTTTGATGAAGTTGACAGTAGATTTATTTGCAAATTTTCCGGCGTTTATCATTTCACATTCACTGTTCAATCATACTTGGATAAGTTTTTAGGAATACAACTCATGAAAAATAATGAACCGCAGGTAAAAGATAAAAAATCAAATCTTCATTATACTTGCGTTATTATGCCCGAAGCGTGTAACGAGCAGCGTGGTCCATCTCCGCGGCTTAGCGCGTGAGCAACACAGCCCAGAAGAAACATCGCAGCAACGGCGAGCCGTTGGCGACGCAGTTTCCGATTTGACCTACCTGAGATTCGAACTCCAGGTCTCCCGCACCGATAGCAATGTCTTAAATAAAGACCTAAAAACAAGCTTGCGGTTCCCAGAGTTGTGAATCAGAGTGTCGCGTTGACTCCTGCCAAGTTGAAGCCAAACTTAGCTGTTTTTTTTTTCTGCATAAACTTCTTGTGCCAGCTGAATTGAGCTATGGTGATGTACGCGTGATCTAATCACCCAGCTAGCTATGCTGACATTGCTTGGGTAGCAATTTGCTATCTTAGCATGTCCAAAAATAGCACCTGCTCGGTGGTTTTTTTCAAGCAGTGCGAGCGATTGTTGTGGACAATCCGAATTACGCTGAGTTCTGCTGAGTTTCGTTCGAAAACTGCAATCAGCTTTTAATACATCGCTTCTCAACTTAAGATTTCTTGCAATCACATCAATATTAATATATCGGTGAGGTAAGCATAACGCTGTTTCTTTCTAGGTAATACTATACGCGAATTCCGTTCCCCGCCGGATTATGCAATCCCAAACAATCATGTTACCTTTGAACAATGGCGACATCGTGTGGCTACGTCAAGCAAAAGGATCTCGCTTTTCAATATATGGAAATTCTGATTTACAAATTACATTTAATGGATTTTTGTTATACTCACATGAAACTTGAATACGTTGACTACATTGCGCCTACTAAATTTGTATTATTTAATTGCATAAATACACAAAGCGATAAATCTGTTAATACAGGGCTGATTTAAGTTTATCGATAAAAGCAAGACGAGATCATCAAAATTTGTTCGCATTAATGCAAAAAAAGTTTTTCGCAGGCTATACTTGTTTGCGAACATAAAATTTTTGTTGTCCCAACTAGGCGTTGCTGTTTGTGCATACTCATTTGCTTGGTGTTCATTCGAATGAGCTGCCATGGGAGGTAGAGAGTAATCTATCACTTAAAAGTCGAAGATTCTTCATAACCTAAGTCGGGTCCTACTAAACACCGCAAAAAACTGAAGCATCGCAAAGGAGCGACAAAGGACGACAAAGGACTTACTAAACACTGCAAAGTACGACAAAGGACGTGATAACCCCAAGCCTAACCCTAGTTTAACCCTAACCCTAACCTTAACTCTAACCCTAACTTAAAGTCCTTTGTCGTTCTTTGTTATGGTATGATTCCAAGTCCTTAGTCGTTCTTTGCGGTGTTTAGTAGATCAGCTTGAAGTCCTTTGTCGTACTTTGCGGTGTTTAGTAAGTCCTTCTGTTTTGGTCTCAAATCGCAGTTTTTGCCAGCTTGTTCTACCGCACTGATTGACGACTTTCACATTCACAAAGAAATCCGTATATTCTCGTGATGAAATGCCGTAATCCTGCATTACGTAAAATACAGTACTGTAAATAAATGAAAAATATGACACAGTATAACTTAAATTAACGGAAAATGATACTTACGAGAGTTAGGGACTGCAGTAAAATCATCAAATATAACTTTGTAGATAAATGGGCAGCTTTAGATCTCCGGTTGACAATAGCACAGATAACCGGCCAATAATTGCTTACTCAATAGATAGATTAGATTTAAATGCTTCAAAAGTCTTATGCAAATAGAATCCGAAATAACAAATAAGGTTTGATTAGATTCATAAAGCTCATTTACTTTACTATATTTCAATTCAAAGGAATCATATCACATAACTCAAAAGTATAGCTCTACAGTATACAGTAATCTGCACTCTCAAATTGGGTGTTAACATCAGATCGACAAAGCTCATCTAACATAAAGACGCAGTCTAAACAGTTCGTTGCGTAACAAAAGTCGTTGATTACAAAACGAAGTTTGGCAGCAGGTTATGATGTGATGGACGTCGATGTAAACAAAAATAGATGAACGAAATGCGCAAGTTCGAAACTCGGCCAAACCATCTTCGTCGTCCTTTGTCGCTCCTTTGCGGTGTTCAGTAGGACCAACCTAGGTGTCTTTTCTAACAACATAAAAACTGAGCTTGCGGTCTCTGCTTCGCACCAGAGATGTACACAACTTCTTTTAAGAAACTCGTTACGTCAATCCTGCTCCAAACGCGGAATTACAGCTCGAGTAATTGATTGGCAGTAGAAAACCTAAGAATAGCTTTGAAAAAGACTGAAGCCTCATGCGAAAACAGCTTTTTTCAAAGCTACTCTAAAACTCTAGCTCCGGCAAAGTTTAGAAATCAAAATTTCAACTTCAGTTTTGACTTCTTTTTCTCAAGTCCTGAAGCATGGCTTTAGTCCACAGCTATAATTTCTTACAGAACCGGCCAAGCCGGTCCCAACTACTTGCCTTGTTTTGACGTTCAATTAAGTACATTTCAAATCCAGTGTTCTGGTGAAACTCGTTGCATTACAGCTCCGCATCAGGCTCCTGTACACCTCTGCTTTACATTAAAGTTTAGCAAGGAAGATTTAGGTTTAGTTCTTGAGTTTTTGTTTAGACCCCAATCGGTATCAATTTTTCATCCGGATCTTCCAACCCGGATTTTCCATCCCGAATGTAGACGCTTTACAGTAACTTGTTCATTTCAGCCTGACTCCAAAGCAAGTCTCTTGTTGGACTGAAGATATTTTATTTTGGCGAAACTAATGAATATATACCGTATGTCAAACTAACCTCTATAAATAAATAAACGAGTTTTTTCAAATGATATTGAACAGAAAATTCAACAGTAATTGAGGGAGACTGCGAAGTGAGCTTGCGCTCTTCGAGTCAGCAGTCACCCGGTATATATGTCAAATGCGATCGGCTCTAGCCTCGAATCGAACCTGTCACGTAGGATCTTCAACGTGCGCGAGATACCGCTAGGCAGTGGCGTTGGAAGTACTTCTAAGTAGGAAGGGGGCTGAAATTTGTGTTACCATACCAACGTCTGGGGGGCGAAGCCCCCAAGATTCCCCTTCTTGTTATCGCTACATACGTCATGCGTAGCATGCACTTTGCTTCAGTAAAAGTCACTTGGAGACAGCTTGATGAGCTCAAGCTTTGCTCTAGCTATAGCATAACACACAATGGCCAGATCGACGTTTGTAAACGTGTTAAACTCCTACTCTTTACGGTCCAAGTACCTCTGGGAGAGGATATTTTGTGGGGTAAAATTCATCCTCACCAGGTCCAAATTTTTTCTATGGCGTAGAAATATTGCTTTTGGTCCAAAACATGAGAATATGACATTTTTTTCGAGATTTGCTTCTTATTAGGCGAAAAATTTGCGATGAAATTTTTTCCTGTTTTTAGTTTTTTTTTGCTCTAGTTTTTGCTACCTTTGGCTGCTTCTCAATAGTATCGCAATACTATCTTTGGCTGCTTCTCAAGTTTCACAGTAGAATACCGTGTTTTAAGATTTTGTTTGGTGCTGCAGACCATGCATACTTTGGTGTGGCCTGAGGCAGTTTTTGCTATAAAGTGGGGTATTTTTTGAAGTCTTTCATAATCATCAGCAGAGTTCGGCCTACTTCGTCTTTCAGCGTTGACATTCTTGGTGCTTCCGACCAGTTACAAAATAATCTTCTTTCTGTATTGAAACTGAGTGAGATTTGGTTCGTGAGTTTCCATGCAGCCTGTATTGGCTGTATAGGATGAAAGAGTTGACCAAGCTCACCTCCAGCGTCCAGAAAAACAGCGTCCTCCACCATCTCAGCGTCTTTCTTGAAAGCGAGTAGGAGTCGCAGTAGTGATTAGCTTTGTCTATAGCGCCCATGTTTTCCGAGTAGTCGCTTATCACTAACGGTTTTTCAATTTCTTCTCGTCTTCCTCCTCTAATAATTCGCGCGGTAGTTTCTGATTCACCGTTATGCCAGGTGCTCAACGTATAGATTGGCCGCTTATCTTTCCAACACAGACTCATCACGTTGTCTGGATGCCTGTAAACTTTCTTCTCACCATTCTTCATTTTCATTTTTTTGTAGGCTTTGGGCAAAGATTTCCGTTTTTTTTTGCACTCTTCCGGTTAGATATATCTGACGCTCGTGCAGTTTTTCTGCCAAGGGCATGCCAGTATAATACCGATCAGTATATAGATGGAACCCCTGTCCCTTGAGCATGAGCAAGTACTTGACCGACCAAATTGACATAGATCGTAACCAAAAGTTTTGCGTTGTAATGCGTTAAAAAGAAAAAAGGGAAAAGGTACGAATCAATTACATCAGCGATACCTTTGAAAGACTGTCTTGGACCGTATAAAACAAACCAATCAAAAAGTCCTCTGTCAGAGAACTTTGGACCGAATTACATAAATTTGTTGAAAAAAAAAATTGGACCGCAAAGAGTTTAAATGAACTTATTATCCGTTCACAAGCTCCTAGTCTCAGGTTCCTAGGCAGAAGCGTATTTAGGGAGGGGAAGCATTGTGCCATGCTCCCCCCCCCCCTTTTGACTGTGCCTTTTAGTAAAAAAAAAACAAAACTAATGGTACCAAGTGACTAAAAGATGCCAGACTCTTTTGATGGTTTCTGTAGCTTACGGCCAGAGGCACATTCAAGGGGGTAACATGAGAGTTATACATCCTCCCACCAGCCATTTTTTTTAAATGTTTTTGATTTATACAATTTTTTTGTAATTTCGAACCTCTTCGATAGCCTTAGGCACGCATAATCGAAAATGTATGAACAAAATTCATCATATTTTTTGTATTTAGTTACATATTTATCCTCCTATCACGAGAAAGCGATCAATGCGCTGTACGAGCTTGCTTAGGATAATAATTCGGCGAAGCACTCAGAATTAGGGTCAAAAATTTAAACAAAATTTGCCTGAAAATTATTCAAAAGGAACTAAAATAGCCATTCGCAGCATGTACTGTAAATTTTGAAAATTTTTTCTGGGGAGCATGCCCCCGGACCCCCCTACAGCTTTTCTGGTTTCTTAATCAGCTTCAAATATTTTTTGCCGAAACAAATACGCTTGAAAAAAGTGTGAAAATCATGCCTACCCCCTCTTTTACATTTTTTCGTTACGCCGCTGCTCCTAGGTCTAGGATAAGCTCGCTACTGTGATTCTAATTTGATATTTTGTTGTTTCGCTGTTATTTGCCCAGAAGTTCTATTAAAATTGGAGAAAATTTGACTGTGACATGATAATAAAGTTCTAAGAGCTTTGTACACACAGGTACCAGGAAATTCAACAGTTTTTGCGATTTTGCTCACCTTTGTCACAAATTTGCATCAGTTGGTACGTTGGTTTGATGGTATCAATGAAGAAAAAAAAAACGAATAATAACAAGTGACGCCATAAGCCATTGTTAAAGTGCGATAAGGTGTAGTGTAGTTATAAATTTTTAGAAGGGGGGGCTGAAGGGGGCTCAAAATTTCTATGGAGGGCTGAAAAAGATGTAGGAGAGCTTCAGCCCCTCTCAGCCCCCACCTTCCAACGCCCTTTCCGCTAGGCCTTATCGTTTGCGGGAATAGTAGTATAAGCTGGCTGATGTCTCATTTTGATCTGATTTACTGAATGTTTGTGCCAGCGGTAATGCAGCAATGCGAAACTGAAACCTATCCATCGGTTGGAAGGAAGTATCTGACGCAACGACGTGGAGTAGTGTTTGCTTCTAGCTCAATTGAAAACCTGGTCTGCGCTGACGTTTCAGAGCGTGACTAAAAATATTACACAGTTTTTGTGAAAAGACATAAAAATGTCCTCTAAAACTGTACAATTTTAGGAGTGTAGCTTTTCCAACGGGTATCAACTTAAGGGAGCTGCCCGAATAAATAGATAACACCACGATGGTGCGATGTTAATGAAAAAAAAATATCGCAAACGCCGGTATGATTGGCTAATTCTCAATAGTGATCGCTGTTTTCCTGCGTCTTCACAATGACATCATGGGCAAAGGAAGAAACGGCGCATTGAATATCATAGACGTGTATTATATCTCGTCCAGTTAGCGCGGTTGCATACATCGTTATCGTTGGGGGAGGTCTGGGAATCGATTCTGGCTCTATCAAATTGGATGCAGTGTCGCCAACAATTCGCCACCGCTGCGACGTTTCTTCGGAGCGTAGTTTGCTCAGGCGTCAAGTCGCGGAGATGGACCCCGCCACTTGTCACACGCTTCGGCGTAGTACAGCGATTATGATGAAGGTTTGATTTGATATCTCATCAATGTGTGCTAAAACATCGAAAATACCCTCAATGTTGAGCAAATTTGGTATTTCAACAACACTAATTAATTGCATAACACCACTTGATTACACCAATAAAACTACAGTATTCAAAAAATAAAAAATTCTAGCATTACCAAGACTGGAAGGCCAGGAAGAACGACATCGTTTTACTGTTGTACCTTGGCCACGCGGGGAAATTCAACTGCAGTGTTATATGACCTCTGTTACGTACCACAAAAGTTGAAATTCCTTGGGTGTATAAATCCGAAGAAGTGATTGGTTTTACAAGGCCTGATTGGCTCATTCTGAAGTATAGGTGTACCTTTACGTGGGTGCGGCTATCAGAGCTAAGAGCCGAAACGGCACTGTCCTGCTCTCTATGGGATGATATCACCAAGACTAGCGAGGCCTACAAAGCGATTAATCGAGTACAATAATTGTATGATTGAAAATATCGATTAATTATTGCCGCAATAGTCACAATGAAATTATGAAAAATCTATAACCTTGATCGTAGAATTAGTAGCTTGTTTATTCAAACAAACATCTGGAGTTCGTAAAAAGACATAACGCCTAAAATCACAACTTTTTCAACAAAAATCGTACATTAAAATATATATACTTTTATGAAAATACTAGGTTTTATTCTGTTACAATGTAAGTCAGAGCAACTAGATTGGAGAGTTTAACATGAAGTTTCAGATTGAAGTGATCGTGCTATTTTCAAGTTTTTTAACCTTTGGACTTGCCATAGGTGAGAATATTGTAATTGCATAAATTTTATATAAAACGTATAAAGAGACATGACGGTAGGCCTTAGATGAGCAGTCAAATCACGAAACTACTCGTAGAATTAGTTTTTGCAGCGTTTATTTAGTAAGTCTTCTGGCCTACCATATTATCTCTTTATTATGTAAACTTACACCGGCTCCACATATTTCAATACTTCATATAAAAGTAATGTGATCTTACTATACTGTAGTTCATGAATCAAGCTCGTAAGTGTAAGCTTATAGCTGAAGAATAATGGTCGTTTGTTATTAAATATTTGTGCTTCAGTACATTACTTGATTTAGCTAAAACAAAAAAACTTTACCCTTTCGGCAGTCCGAAAAAAAAAAACATAATCAAATCTTTAATACTCGCAGTATTACGCCAAAGCGTGCAACTAGTCCGGCAGGGCCGACGCCAAGGAGGGGCCTAGCCCCCCAATTGACATGCTTGGCCCCTCCAATTAACATGCTTACTTTTTTAAAGACATCCGATTTTGTGCTTAATTTCAAACTTTCCCCCCCCATGATAAACGCTTGGCCCCCCTAATTCGACTGCTCTTGCGCCGGCTCTGTAGTTCGGGGTCCATCTCTGCGGCTTAGCGCCTGGGCAACACAGCTCCGAAGAAACATCTCAGCGGGGACGAACAGTTGACGACACTGTGTCCGATTTGACCGGCGTGGGAATGGAAGTCTAGACCTCCCGCACCGATAGCGATGTGCAAGGCAACTGAGCTGACCGACCGGTATTTTTTAGAGATTATTATGCTCCATAACAGGGAGAGCAGGATCGGTCGCGTTAGACCACTTCAATACTTGCAAAGGTCCAGAAAAAAATTTTAGATACTGTTCAATATTCCAGCGAAAAAGAAACGATATCGGTTGGTTGGCTGAATGGATAAAGGCATCGCTATCGGCGTGGGAGGCTTTGGGTTGAATTTCTGGGCCGACCAAATCGGACACACTTACCCTGTCTACATATCCAGTGTAAGGGACCAAATGCCCACGGGTCTTCTTCGTCATAATCAAAATTTTGATGTCATCATTCAAAAAGGTGATTGTGACATCAAAAGTGGAATTGCGATGTAAAAAGGCCGTGGGGTTTGCCCCACTATAGTTAGGCATGTGGACAGGGTTTGCGTCGTCAACGGCTCGCCACCGCTGCAACGTTTCTTCGCAGTTCGAAGATGTACTGCTTATCAAACGCTAAGCCGTGGGGGTCGAGATGGGCTCCGACACTTATTACACCCTTGAACGGCGTAATAACATTACACCCTTGAACGGCGTAAGAACGGCTCAGATGGCCGAGTGGTATAGAGCGTCTGTCTCTTGAGCTGTAGACTCGGGTTTGATTCCGAGTCGGGTCAAACCAATGACTTTAAAAATTGGTATTCACAGCTTGACGTGCAGCATTAAAGGGACAGTGCGGAGAACAAGCCGGCAAGTTTACTTGTTGTGCCGTTGGGAAAGGCACTAAGCGGGATTCCCCCATCTTGGTGTGGTAGACAGATGGCCGGCAACTCCTAAGCGAGCTCATATAGCGCAATGATCGTTTTCTCGTGATAGGAGGATAAACATGCAACTAACTAACTAACTAATACAGCAAGGTACGATGAAGGTTTACTTTTGATTCATAGATGAAAACTGTTTCTTGTTTTTTTGAAGAAGTTTTTTTTTTTTTTTTTTAAACCAAGCAATCTGTGTTGCTCCAATTATCTGTAGATTAGTTACTAGGTAGTCTGAAATCACATTTAGTTGCTTTAAAGAATATGGAAGCAATAGCCTGAGTTCAATCCTAACTAAATCGTTTAAACCGCATTGCGACAAGAGCACTGTTTTTGGAGACGACTCGCATTGCGAAAAAATTTGAAAATTGAGTGAGAACTCGTGCATAAAAAAAAATTAACGAACGAGCAATGATGACGATGTTTAATGATATACTTGGCAATTTTTCTTTCTTAGTATTTGCCCGATTTACTTCACCCACTTTATTATTCTCGACTCTCTCCAAATTACTCAATAACATTATATTTACAAGAACCCAAAAAGCTGCTTAGGTAAGCCACTATGCGATCAAGATCGTTGTCATGACTTCCATCCTCATCACGTCGCTGCGAGCAGATTACATACATTAACTGTTCGTTTAAGGATGTGCAAACTTTTTCCATGAGGCCAAATTGTTAATGTGAATGAAGGCAATTCAGGTACTGGGGGCATAAAGTTCTCCTCCCCCCCCACCCCCCGAAGAAAGTCTAAGCCACAAACTGTAAAAATTTTGTGATCGTCGATGGGAGTTCTTCAAAAAAAAATTATTTTACAAAGATAATTAGCTTTGTCTGTCTACACGGGCCGAAAAAGACACTTTGTGTGACTACAAGCGTCGTGGACCGTATAAACATCCGTCTTGGGCCGAACTTTGGACCCCCTGGTGTAGTTCTTTTAAAAGATCATTGATTTTTTATACAGTTACAGGATGCATTTTTTTTAAGTATGTGTATTTTACTGATAAAGTTTCCATTTTTATCAATTTTTGAGAGCAAGTCAATTAAAGTTGAAAAAATAAAATGCGATCATCTTTCGGATATTTATGCCAAGCAGTGTTCTGATTTAGATTAATGTATTAAAAAAATTGAGCACTCAGAAAGGGAATGTTTGAAAATCTTTTAACTACAAAATAAAAAACCAATGCAATTTAAAACTTTTGAGCATTTTCGAAACTTTTCAATTTATGCTTAAACCATTGTCATCTTATTGCAACAGAATTGACAATGGTTTAAGTATAAATCGAAACATTTCGAAAATGATCAAATGTTTTAAATGTTATTGGCACTTGTTGTTGTAATTAAGGTATTCAAAAGTTCCGTAAAGTGTTGTTTGAAAACTATGTTTTTTTTTTAATTTAGCCTGAAAAGTTTTGAGTTGAATTTTTTAAACACGACCAAAGGTTACACAGACCACCTGTTCGTTTGTTGATGTGAGCATGATTTTAGATGTCCGGGCAAGATTCATGCAGCCAGGTGATTGTGTCATCATCCAGTGGGACCAATCCAGTTATCCCATGAGGTGGAGAAAAAAGTTAAGAAAGAAACCAAAAAACAAGCTAGTATGTGCTCTGCCGTTTGATTCTCGGCGCCACAGTCGCATGCCGCAGATGGAGAACCATTCCCAGTTGTGCAGGGATGCATAGGCGTAGCCAGGATTTTCAATTGGGGGGCTAAAGTTTAACAAATCTTACCCAACAGCAGGAACAGATCCAGAAAATTTTAGTTGGAGGATGCAGATTTGAATTAGGTTGAGTATTAACTAGATACAAAGACGTCAGACGTTTAGACTTGAAATAGGGCGTCAATTCTTCATAAAAGAGGCGTATTCAAAGTTTTTTTTAGGGTGGGCACCAAATTGCGACATCTTCTAGAAGGGTATGTTTTTCCGGCAGAGCAAATTTGAAGCAATTGAGGAAAAAACGGCTCTAGGGGGTCCGGGGGCATGCTCTACCGGAAAAATTTAGAAATTTTGCATAGTGCAATGGCCTTTTTAGTGCTTTTGAACAAATTTTGATCAAACTTTTTCCCCTCATTTGGAGTCCTTCACCAAATATGATGCATTTTGTTCGCACGTTTTCGATTTATGTGTGCTTACTTCAGGCCAGGAGTGGATCTAGAAAATTTTGGAGGGGGTATGCAATTTTGAATTAGGTTGAATGTTTAGCCTACTACTGTGAATACAAAAACGGCAAACGTCTAGACGCAGAAAAGATCGTAAATAAGCCCGTTGAAATTTTTTTATGTCTGAGGCGTAATCAGAAGTTTTTTTAAGGAAGGGGCCCCAAATTTCGACATTTTTTCAAGCGTAGTTTTTTCTTGCAGAATTATTTTAAAGCAAGTTGAGGAAAAAAAGGCTGCAGAGGGTCCGAGGGCATGCTCCCCGGAAATATTTTGAAAATTCACGTCTGTAAAGGCCATTTTAGTGCATTTTGAACAGTTTTCGGGCGAACTTTATTGAAAGTTTTCGCCCCTAATTTTGAGTGCTTCGCTAGTATCGATATATGGCGTTCTACAAACCGGATTTCACATAAGCCGACAAGATAATGTATTGTTTCTCCTTAACTAGAGACATCTTCTTTGATGCAGAATTTCAAGCACGCTGTTTTCTTCGCACTGGTCTACATTTTAACCTCTTTTCCTGCAACGTTTTCAGCATTTTGCATTGCTGAAACTTTTACAGCTGCAGAAGCGCTCAAATTTAAGCAATGCATAGCACAGTGAAAATAATATGCCAACGGAGATTCGTTTTAATCAGTGGCGGTGGGCACAAAAGGGTGTCTTGACTTCAAACGCCGAGATTACCTTAGTTCTGGGCTGATGATCTTGTGATGGAGGAGATGGTTTGGCTCCAAGGCTCGGCGAGCTAAGGTCAGTGTAGCTTGTCTACGACGAAGCTCTGCAGGTGAAGTGCCAGCGAGAATCGTTACGTAATCCTTTGGTGTGGGAAGCAGGCATCCAGTCACAATGCGCAGTGCGTTATTAACAACTGGACCAATCAAACGAGTGTGGGCACTGCGACACCAGACAGGTGCACAATACTCTGCGGTCGAGTACACAAGGGCAAGAGTTGCAGCGCGCTGACTGAGGCACCAGCGACCCAGATAGTTCCAGCTAGTCGTCTGATTAATGAAACACAGACCACTCATAAATCAGGATGAGTTTCAGATACTAATTGTTTGAAGAGCGTAGGTCGAATATTTCCCTGGGAAAGTTTCTCCCATTGCATTGCAATTGTTGTGCGAGCTTGCCTGAAAAATTAAAGCATCGACCTTGACCGTTCGAATTTAGGCTACTTTCAGACGGGCTAGTGATAATAGCGTCCGCCTCTGGAGCTGTAGACTCGGGTTTGATTCCGAGTCGGGTCATTCCAATGATTTAAAGTTGGTATTCACAGCTTTCCTGCTTGACGCTTAGAAAAAGGGACAGTGCGGAGAACAAGCCGGCAAGTTTACTTGCTGTTCCGTTAGAAAAGGCACTTTAGAGGGATTTTCTTATGTTGGTGTAGTGGACAGGTGGTCGGCAACCACTAAGTTGAAGCGTCATTTTTTCATGGTTCTAGAAATAGAATCTAGTATATGAGCTCGCTTACTTTAGCATTCAATTTCAGATTGTGATAACAGCACTAGCGGACGACGTTCCTGTCAGGATGATGATGGAGTGGAGCATGATGTGAAGTCGGCATGCGAAAATGGTGGATGTTGCTGGGACGCATCCGTCCTTGGAGTACCTACTTGTTTTCACCCGAAAAACGGTGAGTTTTGTAGTCTCATATTCATCCTCCTGTCACAAGAAAGCGATCAAAGCGCTATAACGAGCTCGCTTAGGAGTTGCTGGCCACCTGTCCACTACACCAAAAAAGGAAATCCCGCTAAGTGCCTTTTCCAACGGCACAACAAATAAACTTGCCGGCTTGGTCCCCAAACTGCCCTTTAGTGCTGAACGTCAACCGGAGAAGTTTTGAACGCTAATTTTAAATTTATTGGTTTGACCTGACTTGGAATCCAACTCAAATTTACACCTCCAGAGGCAGACGCACTCAGCCATCTGAGCTGATAAAATTTTTTCTGAATGATTGGTTGTGGCATTCATACATTTTAAAAGAGACTATTGCCTCTTCATTGAAGAATTGCCAGCGGGGTTCAATAAGGGCCCCAACGAGACCGGAACTTAAAAATAAAAATCTGAACTTGAAGTTTTTTTCAAAGAGAGAGCTGTTGGCCCAAAAGTTACGTATACTTGAATCAAAATCATGGTCCGAAATAAACTTGTAATCTCGTAAATATTTTCATTGCAAAATCCCGCTCGGTCGCCAGTGAAATAACATTATACGCTCTTGTATTTCCAGTTGTTTCTTGCAGTTTTTTCAAACAAATCCCTAGTCAAACTAAATTGAAATCGGTCAGCGATTTTATTACAAACTAGCCATGGAAAGAAAGTTGTTGAAAGGTCTAAAAGCTTCAAAATGTTTTGATGTTATTCTAGCAAAAAATTGATTTTAAGAAATTGGGCTTCTCCGCCATCAGATTACGATGGCCGAGCGGTTACGACTAGGGTTGCAAATTTGGGACCAGTTTATACAATCCCGGGATCGGGATTTCCCGGTATTTTAGACTTATAATCCCGGGATTATTCGGGATTGAGCAAATAATTAAAAAAAGTAGTATGGAAAGAACAAAAATCTCTTTATTTCTTGTAATATTGACGCTGAAATATAAGAGCATCTAGAGTGGCATCATTCATTTGGCTCCTGATTTTGTTAGCAAAATAGCCAAGGGCAGAAAAGGCCCTTTCGGCCTCAACTGATGTGGGCTTAATAGTTTTAAGAGCATTTTAATAGTTTTAATAGTTTTAAGAGCTTAATAGTTTTAATACGTTACACAACACTTTTTACCCATTTGCTTAAATGAGACTTTAGATGTGCTTTCTTAACAAATATGCTACTATTGCTTGTTTTTTCTTTGCGTTTTGTTACTTCATTTATATACCTGAAAGCACATAACTCTTAATTTGCCAGTGACCAACTAAACTACTGTAACTGTAAGTAAGTGTCTATGCTTTCCTATGCTCAATTCCGCAAAGCATTGCGCAAGGGAACACAATTGTTCCAATTTCATTAAAAATGTGGGCCACAAACAATGCTGTATGACATCACAATTTATACTGCTAGTTAACTACACAGTACAGAATACAGACTTCTTTACACTGTGTGCGCTCGTGTCTTGCACTCATTCTCTGGGCAGAAGCTGAGCTATCTGTTAGCTGCTATAAGTATTAGAGGCATTAGAACACATCATACTGTTTCCATCAACAACTTTATCGAGTGTGGAAAATAGTAACTTTATTTAGTCTCTCTCTGACTCCACTCATGTAGAGCAGCATGCCAGGAAAAGGGTTTTGCGCCAAGAATATGACTGTAATAATTGCAATGTCGGATATCTTACAACTTCAAGATGGTCATCGTATCCAATTGTATAAATTCCGAAAATAAAGAATAGTGCAAATAACAGGTCGTAAATTTACGAAATACAAGTTTGGCGCACCTAGCTAACCCTTGCGGTGCACCATTTGAGAAACGCTGAGCTAGGGTACGTAAAACTTAATTCTGTACTTTAGAATTGTAACATTACATGATGCTCACTTCCGTAGGCTGGCATAAAACGGTCAATCAGGGGTATAGTAAATTTAATAAGTCCCGGGATTTCTAGACATATCATCCCGGTATTGGGATTGGAAAAAATACCCCAAATCCCGGGAATTCGGGATCGGGATTTCCCGGAATTACAACCCTAGTTACGACCGTGTGTCCGGTAAAGACTCGTCGCAACCATTAGGCTGGTGATAGGTCACTGGTCGGTGCGAGCGTGGGTTCGAATCCCACTCGATTTTTCTGATTACGTTTGACTTAATCAAAGAACTTGGCGGGTTAGATTAAATTCTTGAAAAAATTGATTAATGCATATTAAAGTGATGGCATATGTTTGCATGTTAATGTATATTTAACGCTAAACTATTGCATGCACTTCATTGTGCATAAAATGTCCATAGCATGTCATATTTATGTTTATTACTTCGTTGGCGCTCTTCCAGAAACTTATCAAACAGTAAGCACGTATACATACACTATAACCTACACGATTTGCATCGGCAATTGCACGAGGAAGGAACAGCAAGTGAACGACAGTTTGGACGGCGTCAAAGAAATTTTTCAACAAACGGCTTCAAGCGCTAGCGTAAGTATTTGTATTTAGTTGCATATTATTTATATCCTCCTATCACGAAAAAGCGATCAAAGCGCTATAACGAGCTCGCTTAGGAGTTGCCAGCCACCTGCCTACTACACCAAGGTGGGAAAATCCCGCTAAGTGCCTTTCCCAACGACCCAACAAGTATAGGCCTACTTTCCGACTTGTTCTCCACGCACTGTTCCTGTAATGCTGAGCGTCAATCAGGGAAGCTGTGAATACTGATTTTAAAGTCATTGGTTTGACCCGACTGGGAATCAATAGCACTGAACGAATGTGGTACAACTTAATTACATCGCGGGCTATAGCCTATTGTCGCGAAATAGGAAATGGTACTACTTCGCTGACAGGACGATTGATAAGAATTGTATGACAAACCGTAGGAATCAATTCGTTCTTAGATCTGACCTCACAAGAAAACCAAGACCTTCTTCACCAAACGAATATAATAATTGACCCAACTTAACGGACTTAGCTACGGTACTCACCGTACTACTTTTCAATAAACACAAGCACCACTGCTCACTTCAGTAACACCATACAAAAAGGGCTATACCCTTTAGCATACAATATTGCTTATTCTACGCACACTAAATCTACACTCGAATGAATACGCTCGAAAATTCACGCCTGTTTATCTCTAAATTCAGTTTCGAGAACGTTCTGCGACATTCTCAAAAAGAAACAAGAAGAAAAATCACATGACATGCAAAACTCACACCAAACCACGGTAAACGCGATTGTGACGTCAAAGAGAAATCATATGACATGCAAAAATTCACACCAAACTGCAGTAAACACAATTGTGACGTCACAAGCACAAATTTTGCCTCACTGAAATTACGTAATGGAGAAATCTGTCCAGAATATTCACGAAACAATTACGTCAGTAGACAATTATGACTTCATAATGCAACCTTATGAAACGATCCCACGAACAAAACTTCAGAAAACAACGCATCGGTCTAGAACCTTTTTGTAGACAAAGCATTTAACACAAACCCATAAAAAAAAAACGGTTATATCGTTACACCTATATGAAAAGCTGTTTACTTATCTTGCCGGTCATTTTTAATAACTTAGAAGATGCTGCTACTTGCTAGTACATCAAAATGATTGTAAATAATAATGAAAATCTAAAATTTGTCGTTCGTTTAATTTTAACTCCAGCATATGTTAACGTACGTCGCTTTGTCGTTTTTTTGTTTATTTTGTTGTGAATATTTTCTGGCTAACCAGAAATAAAATGAACTACAACGTTAATTCGGCATTGTACGAAGAAGATTAAATTTATTACGTAAAAGAGTAAAAATCAAATGATGTTGTTGTTTTAGTTTATTTGTGGATGAACAAAAGTATACGTGGCGCTGTAACTGCAGATACAGTGTATGGCCTTCTTCAATATACTCGCCGTTTTAAGCGTGTAACGAGTTAGCGGGGGCCCATCTACGCGGCCATGCAACACAGGTTCTTTCAAATAAATGGCACAGCGGTGGTGGGTCGTTGGCGGCGTTGTGTCCGCTTTGACCGACCCAGGATTTAAACCCCAAACTTTTGCTCCAGAGGCGCGAACGTCAACAACTCAGTCATCTGGTGTCGATAAACTTACTTTGCGTGAAATATGATCATCAACCGCACAAAAAAACAGTCGCTCTCCTTTTTCAGTAAGGTTAGGTGATTAAAAGCGATCGTGAAGGACTCTATACGACCGAGAGTTTTAAGCAAGCGACTGGAAGTCGAGTGTTTTATCATCTTGCCTGTTGGCCCCGGCTCGTCCTCCTTGCTACCGACGTGGACCTGCCCTTCGACTCTTACAATTATTGCAACAAATTGAAAAGTAATCCGTTGCAATTCAATTAATAAAACACTTCACATAAGTTATGAAGCGAAGCGAGTACAGAATTAAATATAAAAAACAGAAACGTAAACGCAGTCGAAAACTAACAAAAATAAAGGTTAGATAAATATTTTCACATCTAAACGTGCAAACCACCGTAGCTCCATCCGGGCAATTGGCCCGCGGGCCTGCAGTCGGACCTCACTGCACTGAGCATTAGCAATAAATTCGATTTCCCAAAATGCTATGTAAGAAAGTCTTAAATGATTCGCATCAACGCAATCACGGATTAAGGTCAGCCTTACGTGTTTCGTTGTGATTTACTGTTACGGAATCAAATCCTGTTCTCACGGCTCTTCCATCATTAAAAATTAGTAGTGCAAATCGATGTATTTATAGAGCAGTGGTTCTTAACCGCTTTGCCTAATTGCTTGTTTTATTCTTTTACCAAAGGCGGTTACTAAATTTACCCTCATGTACTTATTGAATGCTCATTTTATCAGCGTAATGGGCTATAGCAATGGATAAGCATTATCAGTTGCTTAATTTAAAAATAGGATGGATATCAAACTAGCGAGTACCAACACCTAGGCCTAGTTTCTATGATTTTTCTGTCCCTTCAACCGCTCTAGGCTGAAGCCGTGCCTGAAAGTATGGCTACGTGCTACCTTAAAGTTTAAAAATGTGCAACGTAAGCAGCGCATTGCTGTCCAAAAGAAAGAAATTCATTCATTGAAGTTCATTTTTTGGTTGCTAATAAATGCTGTTATAGAGCCAAAGCACTGCATTTTGCTGTCGCTATTGTTAATATTATTTCTAGAAAGAAAAATTAAGTGACGAAGTTACCTCTGCTTTCGTTGGACTCACAAACACAGAGTCAGCTTCTGTGATGGAAAGATTCCTCACAACTGCTCTGAATATTTATCAAGCTCAGTCAAGCAATGACCAAGGACAGAGATCAACCGTTGCTTTGTGGATTGACTACTTCGATGTTTTAATGGATTTCTCAGCCGCGAAAATGGGAAACAATCCGAAAGTGATACATCATTTTATCGATAGAATAGATAGCGATATTTATTGAAAAATAGAAGCAATGATGAAAATGTGGAGTATGATGACGACGGCCATTTCTTGAGCATCAGTTAAATCGCAATAGGTTGAAACCAACGGTAGGAGCCGGTTCGTACCGGTTCTGTAAAACCGTGTCACGGAATTGTATTAGATCAGCGAACCGGCCAGCTCTGCTGTTTACGCTAGTGCCATTGGATGAAACAGAAACGGCTGAAAATACAACTTTTGTGATAGAAGCTACTGACAAAAAAATTTGAATCTCACCAACGAGGCCGTATCAAAACTTTGGGGGCCTCGTGCTTTTTTGCAGATCTGATTTTGATGTTGGCAGCAGACTTTTTAAAGGACGCTGTTCATCTGGGGGAGGTTCCTATCATGATGAAGTTATAGCCTCCCTCCCCCCCCGTTAATCCGGCCCTGTCTACCACTAGTTGAAACCAAGTCATGGATTCAATCTAAAACAACCTTATTGAGCGATAAAACATCAGTGATGCAAAATGCGCATTTTATGGTAATTAGGCTTGCCTTGGGAAAGTTTGATTTTCGAGCCTCAGAGCGTTCTGCAAAAACTAGTTTTAAACTTTGAACTACAAACAAACGCTGTCTATATAATGGAAAGCATTTGCAGTAATTACTGACAACAAAATTGTATTTTGAAATCTTTTTCAGATTTTTCTTAATGTCAGCAGTCAAATTTTAACAAATGAATTGAGTCGGCGAGATGCAATGATGAGTAATATTTCCTCATATCATGTGATTGAGAAGATGGAATCCTACACTGTAGCAATGACTTCTCCATTGCTGGGAAATGTCAACCAAACTACCGATGCAACATTTGTCAGTCTCAAATTTGAGTGAGTCGGTGTATTGCAGGATTTTAAAATTTTTTGAAAGCACCTGTCCGGGGGGGAGGGAGGGAGGGGAAGGATGTGCTGTTAGGAAACCATGAAAATAGGCCTATTGGTTGCAGTCTGGACCACCTCAATGTCCAATTAGATTCGAGTCTAGCCTGCCTATAAGTTTGCTTCCCCGAAAATTCTAGGGTCTCGCACTGAATTTGTTTCTGAGTATACACGTTTAGAATGTTATTTTGAAGGATGTGGATGAGCCAGTAGTAACAGGAAGCTCCGAGGGGACCATTCGGTCATCGACGATGACCGAAAGGTCCCCTCGCAACTTCTTGTTACAATTTCACCTACACTGTAGAATGTCCATAACTTCAACGGTGTGCCATTGCGTTGTCTCCTTTTCTTTGGCGGTTGATTTATGTGCTGTAACGTAACAAAAAAGAAGTATTTGCAATTTATAATACGTTTTTCTTCCTAGTTAGATCGAACTGTTTTGCTTACACAAAAAACTAACATTTTTACTCCCGGGTAAAAAGTTAAAAACAAAGCATTTATCAACATTGCAATTTTTTGCTCTTTTACAACGAATTTATTCATGATTTTTAGCAACGCCATGGTTTGGTCTTGCTTTGAAAACGAAAATTTTACCGGATGTGACGTTGAAAACAAATATTTATCCGCAACCATAACGTCTCCTGGGCGATCTTACGTCACTTCCATCACCTACAATCCGGATTTAAATCTTCGTTTGCTCCAGAACAGAACGGTTTTAGGTTCGAACGCAAGACTTGGGAGTTCACTGTTTTCTGTGGTTTCCCATGATGGAGAGAATGCTGTGTTAAATACAAGTGTACATCTTTCCTTTTCCAGTGCGGTAAGTTCGCGCAGTGTATTGGATTGCTTTGTTGTTTACACTAGAGCAGGGTTTCCCAAACTTTCTTGTACTACGGATCCATTTTTGCGAGTCAAGTTTACCGCGGACCCCACTTTTAAGTTGCGTTAATTTTTCACCCAACTACTATGAAAGCATAAAATGCAAAACGAAAATAAATTGTGCTTAATCGTAATTTCATTTTACCAACACATATAAATCACATGAATGGGACGGATGGGGTTGCTTCTCACAGCTTTTGTTTCAAATATTTGTCCATAAATTGTAGTCTGCATTTAGACCAAGCGATTGGCGTTAACCTGCGTTTCTTTGATTCTCAGGTTGCGGCTTTTTGTGGGGATAAACGAAGACCTTTTTTGGGAGAGGGAGAAACAAAGATCTTTTTTGAATTTTCTGATTGCCGCAGTGTTTTTGCTGCTCACAGTGTGTTTAATATTTTGGCATATTGGCATGGGTGCAAATCCAGTAGGAGATGGGGGATATATCTCCCCCAATAATTCGGCGGCATACCCCCCAATATTTTTCATGGAAGTGGACAATTTCCCATACGATGTATAGTAAAACTCGAAAAATGATCAATTTTGCTAAATAATCCCCCCAATACTCGACATAGATTTGCACCCCTGTATATTGGTTAAGACAGCTCTTTAAGTGCAGTAGGTTGCCGACCCCTGGCGTACTTGTAAAATACATCATTATCCGTGCGCAAGGTCTGGGGTCCGATCACCGGGCCGGTCAAATCAGACACAACATCGCCAACAGCAGTTTGCCATCATTTCGAGGGTTCTTGGGAGTCGAAGCTGCATTGCACGGGCGCTAATAAAGTCACAGTCGCTGAGATGGGACCCGCCACTCGTTACACGCTTGTGCGTATTACCGCAAGTATAATAAAGGTTTGATTTGATTATACATTTACAAAATCGCAATGCTTTTAGTTATTACTTAGCTTTACCAACAGGATATAAAAGAAAGTAGGCCGTTATAGCTTTCATCTTGTATCTTTTAAACTTATATCTTAATAAACATGCATTGGGGTCTCGTGCATTCAACTTGTCATTACAATTCATAAACAATAAAGGCAAGAGTATCATAAGCCATGACTAATTTACTAATTACTCAACAATCAAGAGATAATAGAAGAAAAAAATCATTCCATAAGATTTTCAATCGCTACAGTATTTAAATGAGTGTAAAAATCATTTATAAGTTCTAGTTTTTTTATTTTTGCAGCATTGTCACGGACCCCCTGTGCGGTCGTCGCGGACCCTAATTAGGGAAACTCTGCACTAGAGCAGCAGATTTGAAAAACTTGAAATCCATGCGGCGCTTTTTGCATATTCATTATCAATTTGTCGCGTGTGTTCAGTAAAAAATGTGATTGAAAAAATTATAGCCCAAAAAGCCTATGAAATGCAGCGAATGTACAATATAGTAGGTTATAGTATATTGGCTGAAAATAGCTTTCAAAACAAATCAAACCATCATTATATTCGCGGTATTACGCCGAAACATGTGACGACTGGCGGGGCCCTTTTCCGTGTCTTAGCGCATGCGCAACACATCTCCGGAGAAACATCGCAGCGGTGGCGAGGCTTTGATCGGCCCAGGAATCGAATCCCAGACCTTCCGTACCGATAACGTGTGCTTAACAACTGAGCTAACCGGTCAGTCTGAAAGCTGCTTTTACATTATAAATTGTTGACTGTTGCTTTTTTGTTTGTTCAGATTTAATTATTTTTTGAATTCACCTTAGTTTTACATTTTGCTGTTTTCACAAATATCGCAATTTTAGAGCAACAACGAAGTACCAGTGTGCGCTTTCATCTCCTCCTCAAATGGTGATTGGCTGACAGATGGTTGTGACGTAATAGGAGCCAGCTCTACGTCAACCAGCTGCTATTGTAATCATAACACTTCATTTGCGTTGTTATTCTTGCATTCTGACATTAAAGTAAGAAGTCAGTTTGATAAAGTGAATGAAAATAGAAATTGATTGTATAAAAAGCTAAAACTAAAAAAATAAAAAATAGAAATCAATGTTTTAGAATGAAATTGATTATTTAGATTAAGTCTGATACATTCAACAATATCGTTTTTTTTGTGAAAATGTCTCTGTAATGCTGAGCGTCAAGCTGTGTGTACGAAATTCACAGTTATTGAATTGACGTGGCTCAGAATCAAACCCGAGTCTATAGCTCCACAAGCAGACGTTCTTACCACTCGGCGCTCTGAGCTTTTAAATAAATTAATCTCAAGTTACAGTTAAGAAATAAATAGATTTGAATGAATTCCAGATTACTGCTGAAGAAAAAAAGCACTTTGAGATCATCACTTACATTGGAAGTGGGACCTCCATCACAGCGTTGATGATTACCATATTCTGTTTCTTCTATTTGAAGCTCACTAAAATAAGAGTAAGTTTAAAAAATAACGGATTAAGTGATTAACGGATAACGGATAATAACGGATTAAGTTTATTAATTATTTTTTGACCAGAGATGTTTAAATTAATTTCTCCAGCTTGACTTTGCGAATGTAACGTAATCTTGATTTTTTTCACCTTAATTTAGGGTACTCTACCTACAGTACAATATTTCTTTGCCACATAAACTATCAAAAGCGAGGAAACAGAGCCATCAAAAGAGTCTGGTACATTTTAGTCACTTAACAACGTTTAATCTTTTTAATTGAAAGGCAAAGTCAAAAGGGGGGGCATGGCACATTGCCCCACCTTCTCAATTCGCTTCTGCTTTTGACCCTTACTTATTTTGTTCACGCATAATTTCTTCCATTTCTCTCCGGTGGTTTGGCGAATTGTGGTGTAAGGTTCAAAACAGAAATCTTTAGTTTATAGTCATTTCAAGAATTCTTTTTACATTTACAGTATTTTAAGTGTTGTGATATCATTGTTATCATCATCACCTTATTTTAATTGTAGCGAGTTCTTCTTCATCTCAATTTGTCGGTCACATTATGTGTTGGACAAATTATTCTTTTGATTGGAACAACTGTACCTCCTAACACGGTAAGCTATCGTTTCAAATAACCGAGACAGAAGATTATACCATGAGTTCCATTTGCTCTAGGCTAGCTTGTCCAGAAAAAAGTGAGTATCGTAACAGTTACCATTTTGCGAATTGATCGTTGAACAACTAAGTATAGCCACCCTTAAGAGTTTATTCGAACTTTGCATCAAACCAGCTAAAAAAAAATCAAAAAAAAAAGGTTGATGCGAAGCAGAATTACATCTCAAATTAAGATCTCTCTTATTAGACAAACAATGAACTGTGATTGCAGCCAGGGTTCAGGCTTATGCCTTGAGCTGCTGTGTGAAACTTCAACAGCTCAGATGGCTGAGTGGTAAGAACGTCCGCCTCTGGAGCTGTAGACTCGGGTTTAATTCCAAGTCGGGTCTGACCAACAACTTTAAAATTGGTATTCACAGCTTCCCTGCTTGACGCTCATCATTAAAGGGACAGGGTGGAGAACAAGCCGGTAAGTTTACTTGTTGTGTTGGAGGAAAGGCACTTAGTGGGATTCCCTAATCTTGGTGTGTGTAAACAGATGGCCGTAAATCCAAAACAAGCTCGTTGTAGCGCTTTGATCGCTTTCTCGCGATAAAAGGATGAGTATGCAACTAAATAAATAATAAATGTAATTCGTGATCACAGGATCAATGCAAAGCAGTAGCCATTCTGCTCCACTTCTTCTTCATGTCTTCGATTTCATGGATGTTGATGGAAGGAATCCTGCTCTACTTTCAATCTGTTAGAGCGGTGAAAGGAGATGTAAATTTCAAGCTCATGATGGGTAAGCTGTAGCATGATGTACTAAAGCGCTGACGAAAATCAAAGAGCTGATTGCAATTAAAATGAAAAGCAAATGGGAAAAGTGTGGAAGAGCTATGGAACAAAAATTTCGATATTTATGTTAGCAATTAGCTCAGTTGTTAAGACATTGCTATCGGTGCGGGAGGTATGGGGTTCGATTCCCTGGCCGGTCAAATCGGACACAGTGTCGCCAACGGCTTGCAACCGCTGCGATGACTCCCCGGAACTGTGTTGCCCAGCCGCTAAGTCGCGTAGATGGACTCCGCCACTAGTTACGCGCTTCGGCGTAATACCGCGAGTAGAATGAAGACTTGATTTTTGCGATTTGATCTCTCAGTGCCATATGTAGATTAAAGAACTTGCTTAATGTGTTTCAGTCTTATAACTGATGATTAACGCATACATCTAAGGAGAAGGGGTACCACGGCACTATATTTAATGAGCCATACAGTTAACTCATGCCACAGTGGTGGTTCTACCTAACGAAAGATTTGCAAATATAGTGCGTAGTTCATACAAAAGACAGACAACGCACGTATCGTTCTCATTTAAGCACAACACATACCGGTAGTTAAAGTTTTCCGAAAAAGTATAATTGGGAAAACATTCAATTCAAAAAAGTCCCCAAATGCTTTTCTTGAATTCGGATTAAAATCAGCGACCATGCATTCGTGTCGTCGTTCAATGACATGCAGCGCAATGCCATACCTTTCTCAAATGATGTAACTTGATTGAACTCGCTGGCTTGATAGATCTCAACTTCGAAATAACTTAACGTGATTTGAATTGACTCAAAAGATCCGCCTTCACTCAGTTTTTAATGATCTGCTTGTGATGCTAGCTGATCAAGGTTACCTTAAAAGTGTCATATAGCGTAAAAGTTTATGTATCAAAAAGAATGCCTAAAAGGTGGAACATTGTCATGACAATGACAGCATTGATCTTGACACCAGTGCTTTAGCCGAAGAAGAGCACTGGGGCACCACCCATTTTTTTACGAAGCCTAATCTCAAGTGTGTTGCAATCCCCCACCCCAAAATTTTCCACTGGCTACTGTAGTGTAATGTGACTGTAGTGTCTTGCCAATCTGTCTTAGAGTTTGCATTGTAATCATGCGACCACGTGATCTATACCGGTACAGACTTTACAACCTGTGACTGTCTTGACTGATAACTATTCTAAACCTGACTGCTTGCAATAGATGTGTGCTAAAGACCTAGTGCGAGCTGACTGTTAGGTAAAATCAAGCAGCAGCTACCTTCCTATTTGACACTAACGCGTGAGCAGGTCAAAATTTGAGAAAGATTATTTTTAGGCAGCATAGATAAAAAATATGTGCTGAGAAGAGGTAGAACACTTCCAATAAAAAAAAAAAAAAATTCAAAAAATAGAGCCACCGTTTCTTGGACCCACCACCGCTGCTACGTCCAAGAACCTTTTAAATTTTACTTGGAATGTGTTTTTGCAGGATCAGAACATTATTTTCGAACAATCATAATTAACTCTGTAACGTAAATTAGCAGCAAATCAAAAATTAAGAAAACAAAAGTAGAATGCTTGTCAAAAACACGACGAAAATACAGCATCTCACTGTGGGTATTCTTTGGTGAAAGGCAACTGAACTGTATAACTTTCTAGCGCTAGGACCGGAAAGGGAGCACAAGACGTATGATCAGCTGAAATACTGATCGTTTAATTATCATGGGTTTAGTATTTGGTTGGGTACTTCCTCTGCTGATTGTCGGCATATCACTTGCGGCTGGCTACGAAGGCTATGGAACTGAGACTGGTTGCTGGCTCTCCACCAACAATGGACTGACATGGGCCTTTATTGGACCTGCTCTTGGATTCATAACGGTTTGTTTTCTTAATTTGTTTAGGCTGTTATATTTTGTAAAGAAATAACGCACAATAAACCGGCTGGCTAGATCAGTCGTTAAGACATTGTTATCGGCGCGGGAAGTCGTGGGTTCGAATCCCGAGTCGTTCAAATCGGACACAATCACCCTGTCCACATGTCCAATTTTCGTGGGTTTTAGGCCGGCCGTTCTTGGCTGTAGGCCTACCAAGTTTTCGTGGGCTGTCTAGGCCCACGTCCACATTTCCAAAATTGCTATTGCTTAGTTTCAAGATATCAAGACATGCTGGAAAACGTCATAATGACCCTTTCTTTGTTACGTCGAAAAGATCATAATACACCACTACGATAAATGTTTAATGTCGTGGGCCTTTAGAACTACCTGTTTTCTTGGCCACGAAAGCCCACCAAAAGGAAAAAGTTGGTCCACGAAAAATATGACTCAGCAAGAACCGTGGGTCTAAAGCCCACAAAAAATTGGACATGTGGACAGGGTAAATGTGGCCAACGGCTCGCCACCGCTGCGACATTTCTCCGGAGCTGTGTAGCCCAGACGCAAAACAGCAGAGATGGGCCCCGTCACTCGCTACATGCTTCGGCATAACACCCCGAGTATGGTCAATATTTGATTTGATCATGCACAATAAGCGCAATAGACTTTTCATATTTTCCCTTTGAAGCAAGCTATTTTCTTCCGTGTAGCTAGCCAAAGCGTTGAAGATTTAATATTTTAAAAATCACAATAGAATGTCGCAAACTAATCAATTTTTATCACGTATTTGAACTCGTGTTGGGAAAATTTGTTACGCGTACACTTTCTTACTTGTTGGCAATTGCGATGGGAAACTACAATGACTTATATGCGTCGTTTCAGCAGGATAGAGAAAAATTTTAAAAGGGGGGTGGGAAGAGCATAAACTGCAAACGCCATGAAAAAGTCTGGAATATTTCAGTCACTCAGCAACAATTGTTCTTTTTTACTGTAAGACAAAGTCAGAAGGGAAGGGAGGGGGCATGGCACAATGCCCTTTTCTAAATACGTTCCTACATCGTTTGTGTGGTGCATGTGCGCCTATTTTGGCCCTCGTTGCATCTTACTAAATACTATTGTATCACAACGAACTAATAGCAAAAGAATGTCTAAGATTCTACCAAATAAATATTAAAACTTTCTTTTCTTTTGGTTCAAAACCGCCATAATTAGCCATTCTGTCAATGGTAGTCTATATTGCATGTCTGGTCACTCGAAACTATTTAATCTCAAAGATTTTCACAAAACTTTGTGGGTCAACAGTTCGTTAAGTGCAGGATAGCTAATCATAATTTTTTAATTTGCAGATCAACATGATTTTGCTGGGTGTGATTGTCAGAGTGTTTTTAAACCTAAAATCAAACGCTAAAACTGGGGAGTGGGAGCGCACCAAGCGATCAGTACGTGCGATCGTGCTTCTAACTCCTCTCCTTGGCATCACTTGGATTTTCGGGGTTCTAGCCATTGATGAGTCGACGAAGTGGTTTCTTTATCTTTTCAGCATTTGCAACTCTTTGCAGGTAATGAGCGAAAAATTATTCGCGTCAAAAACTTGTCTTATCTTTCAATGTAATATTATCAATGCAGGGAATTTCAATAAATAGGCATGAGTTTAACACTTGAACCGATGTTGCTCCATTGGATAAGGTCTTTGGCTACTATGCCTTCCATAAACGTAATTAGAAAAATCACGGCTAATTTAAGCTACATTTTGTCCAATATATTATATAGGAAATTTCCTATATGTATATAGGACAAATAAATGGTTTAAAACAGCCGAAAACACTGACGCACAGTATATAGGACATTTCCTACATATTATATAAGACAAATTATTGCTCAAATTTGCCAAAAAACGCAGCGCAAAACATATAGGAAATTTCCTATATAAGACAAATTATTGCATAAATTTGACAAAAAAAGCAGCGCAAAACAAATAGGAAATTTCCTATATAATATGTAAGACAAATTTATGCAATAATTTGTTTTACATTTATGCAATAATTTGTTTTATACATTATATAGGAAATTTTCTAAATTGTTTTTTTCCAAACGGCGACCCATAAATTTCCTATATATTTTGTGTCAGTTTTTCAACTTTTTTAAGCCCATATTTGTCTTATATATGAATAGGAAATATTCTTTACATCTCGGACAAAAGTTAGCTTAAAATGACCGAAAAAGCATGTGGAAAAACCTAAATTTTTTTTCCAAACGGCGCCTCATACGAGTTCTTTGAAAACGCTCAGCATATTTTCTGCATGTTATTTTTTGATTAAAAACGTTCTATGTTCTGAACTTATTATCTGCTGCTGCAATATGGATATTAAAGATCTCCTCTCTCTCAAAGTTATATCAGGCTACGAGCTGACAGCAAAGATAAAGCTAATACGCTGATAGCTGCTACAAAAAGTGATGAATCAAATAATATTGATCGTTTAAATTGGTCACACTAATTGTGACGAAACTTTTACTTCACTAAAAGCAAATCAATGGAAACGCAATAACCTAATCATTATTAATTGTAAAATAGTCGCACGTCATTATTCATGTACAATGTGTACTGACAAACAACAAAATCTTAGATCACAATACTTTATCGACTCAATCGTACCGGTGCACTTACTGCGATCGCTCGCTGGTTGCTCCCTCCTCTGCTAAGCGTCACCTGACATTGATTGTTTCATAGCAATCGCGAAGCAATTTCTTCCAATATTATGGGTGATAAATGCATTATCATTCCCCCTCAAAAAATATTGGGGGGATGCATCCCCCCATCTCCCCCGGGATGTACACCCTTGCCCTGCGGCCTAAACTTCTATTTTGTTACTCTGTTCATGTGCTTTTTCCTTTGCATTTTCCCTTTTTTGCGACCGCAAACAAATTTTAATACAGTAGATGAATGAATAGGTACATCCACTTTACTGTTTTAAATTGTGTAGAATCGGATTGACCTATTTATTGTTTGCACCAATATACTGTACATAAATTTAATCTGAGCGTACGTCACATCGTAAAGCAAGGAAACGATAACCAAAATTAATACAGCAAAGCGTCAACTTGCTTTAGCATTAATTTTTACAAAAGAGAAGCATGCGAGTCGAACATGCAGTAATAATTCTTTTTCAACATACTTTGTTTAAATTGACAAAATAAAGTTGTTAAGCAGAATGTTAACAAAATTTTACTAACTATTTGTTACATTTTCGTATGATTTAAAACTAAGCTTGTATCGTTGTTTTGGGTTTCTTGGTTTAAAATTGGCGGTTTTTGAGAATTTTATTTCAAAAAATTCTATCGGTCATGGAAAAGGCTAAGTAAAAAGTGCGTTACAAGCCGTAAAAGTCAAATTAAGTTTTATATCACAGTTTTCATTTAGGGGCTGGCCATCTTCTTCTTTCACTGTTTACACAACCATGATGTTCGCAAAGCATTTTTGAAAAAGTATCGTCGATCCTTCCAGAACATTCCTCCGTTTTTCAGCAGCGTCACTCCTACTTCCACTGGAAGAAGCTTCGTCAAGACAACCTCAGCTTCTCTCTCCACTCCACCTGTTACAACTAAAAACGGCCATTAGCTGTCTAAAACCTGCTGTGCGGTGAATGCTTTGCTTGTATATTTGTGCAGCTTGACGTTAGTTGCTGTGAAATTCTGATTCATTTTTAGTTGATGTTGTCAAATAAATCTAAAACAGTTCAATGACCATTGAATGATAGGAACATAGGGTGTTAAGTTATAATCGAATTAAAAATTTACAGTTTTTGCTTACATTTTTCCTGTTCAAACCAGACGGTCCAAATAAATGAATAAGTAAAAATCAACGAACTAACTTTTCTAGAGCCGCTCATCCTTGGGGGTCGCGGGGGCAGCTGCTCGAGTTGGAGCCTCCAATAAGCATCTCGATCGTCCGCGACAAAAGGTAGATGCCCTGTTGGAATGCCAAGGCGAGACCAACTAAGACCTTCAATGTTATCTCGCAATCGAGTTCTGGGACGGCCTCTAGGCCTAATAAAATATGAAGATAAACTGTTATCTAATAGCGCGTGAACTATAGGCACAAAAAAGATTCCAAAATAATTAGCCTAGCATTTTTTTTTATGAAATAACTCGAATAGGTTTTGATGGTAATGTTTGATTGAGTAAAGTAACTAGCGCATTGGGAATCGATTACAACGCTACTAGTTTTGTACAAATCAAATAGTTAAAATACAGCAATTCTTTTCACAAGTTTTTGTTGCAGATCCAAGTGTAGATGTGTCATAGGTCATAGCGTATTTTGGCTACAACTGCAGAAAATTGTGATAGAAACGGCAGCAAAGGTAAAAATTAACAATGGGGCTGTCTCGTATTTCACACCTCGATATTTGGTCTTTGGTGTTAGTCGGCGAAGTGATGGTCAAGGCTGATCCTATTTCCTGTTCTAAATTCCATAAAAACAATGAAAAGCGTTAGTAAAAAAACTGTTTAGCTGTATTTTTATTCTCTTATCGCGAAAAAGCGATCAAAGCGCTATAACGAGCTCGCTTAAGAATTGCCAGCCATCTGTCTACCACACCAAGATGGGGAATTCCGCTGAGTGCCTTCCTTTCCCAACAGCACAGCAAGTAAACTTGCCGGCTAGTTCTCCACAATGTCCCTTTAATGCTGAACGTCAAGCAGGAAAGCTTTGAATACCGATTTTAAAGTAATTTGTTTGACCCGACTCGGAATGAAACCGAAATCTACTGCTCCAGAGGCGGACGCTCTAACCACTCGGCCATCTGTGTTTTTACTTTTCGGCCATATGAGATTTATAATAACAACATCTGAGTTTAAATACTTTACATGAAAACGCCTCGCGGTCGGTTCTCCCCGAGTGCTTTAACCGTTTTTCTTTGCAGTCATCAGCGATAGGTGTAAAATATTCTTTGTTTTTTTTGCACCGCACCTAGTTCTTTGTAATTCACGTGACTAAATTGTGCGAGGTTTGAAATTGTCGTGGTCATGTGACCGGGATTGTGCAATCGCAGCAGCTCTTTAGGTGTGAACTGCAGCTTGTCACTCGAGAATCAGCACTGCACGCAGCAGGTTGCTTTGCAAAGCGCTGTTGAAAAGGACATAATGGCGAGCACCATTTTAGCAATGATGAACGGAGTTAACAAGTGTTTTTATGATTTTACAGTTGTTAGTTGATAAAGTGCTTGATATTTGGAAGTTTTTATAGTGTTTTTTAAGTTTTAGCTGAAGAATATTGTTTTTATCGAAGCGAGCTTGGGCAAGAACAATCCGGTAATTATTTTTCTTCTATTTAACTTAGCCTTGCCCAAGTACTTAATTCTGTGTATTTTTTATGTAGAAACCGTTCCTTCTTTCACTATTTGCAACTGTAACACCCACCACAAGACACAGCAATAAATTTATGTCAAGTTAACCTTGAAAGGCCACACACTGTCATGTCTTGGATTAACCTTGAAAGGCCACACACTGTCATGTTTTCCTACCATTGCACCATAGCATGGCAGTGTGGAATCTGTGACTCTCTTTGCTGTCTTTTTTATCTGACCGTCGTTTTTTTTTTTTTTCTGTGTTGTATGTGTGTGTGTGCTCTTTTTCTTTATTTGATAAATCTCTATCGTCGGGTGCTGCAACCATGCTTTTCATGTTACTTTTCTTGATCTTCTATTCTCCCCTTGCATGTTACAACGTTTATCGTTTTGTTGCTTCTTCCCTTTTCTCGTGCTGTCCAATTATACTGTATGTTATTTATGCATATTATTTTTGTGTTGACGGTACGGAAATAAAAGACACTAACTAAAAAAAAAAAACTAGTAGAAGAATTGTTGTCAGGAAGGCGGATCGCGTTAAGGAAAGGCCCAAAAAGTTCGGTTTTCTTGTAGAATAACCTGAAGCTCCCCAAGCGGCTCCCAGTTGAAAGGCTGCGCTACAGTAGGTAACCTGGAAACCTATTCTCGCAAGGTTCTACAAAAATTTATGGTTTTGCGGAAATGATTGTGAATAGAATATTTTGTATCATAAAAATAAAGTAAAATCACCCATCGTGAAATCATAATAACCTTTGCACTGCCTTGCTTACACTGCTGATGATGACAGCTGAATCTATGTTGTCGAAACGTCTAGTTTTGAGATCTACTAGGGCTTTACTTTTCCTCCTCAGCTATTTTCGTCCCATATTTGTTGTGTTACGAAGGATATTGTGAGCAGGGAGTCGAACCGAACCCGAACCGCGAACCGGTAAAAACCGCTTTTTTTCGGTGAACCGGAACCGATACTGAACCGTTTAAATTTGAGATCATTGAACCTGAACCGAACCCGAACCTTCAATATTTCAAATCTGTGAACCTGAACCGAACCCGAACCTATAAATTTTGGTGCAATGAACCCGAACCAAACCTGAACCCAAATTTTTGAAAAGTCTTGAACCTGAACCGGAACCAGAGCGATATTTTAAACGGTTCGACTCCCTGATTGTAAGTCGTTAAAGGAATAAGTGCTTGAGGCAGCTGAAGAATCTTGAACACAACAGCCTGTTTCGACGTTGTCGGCTCTTCAGTAGTTATATTATTCAAATATAAGCTCTAGCTCAGACATGGGCAACCTACGGGCCGGCCCATGAAGAGATATTGACCGGCCCGCATACAGTATCCAATCATACCATGTAATGTGGCCCGAGACCTCGTTCCTGACAATCGCCAATTACTATTTTCTCACCGAACTGTCGGTACGAGCTTGCGAAACAAACAATTGCCTTTATACAGTAGTGACAGGGGCTCCGAAAACCGGTGGTGGACCCGGGGCTATTTTTGCAATGGATCACCCTCCGTAGAGCAAGACAGCGCTGTTTTTGGCTATTAGCCTTCATCAGCCGCCCTCAGGTAAGAAACATTCATCTTCCAGGACGAATGATCTTGCCAGGATCACTCATCCCTTCGGATAAATATTTCTTAAAGAATAGCCACAAACAGCGCTGTCTCGCTCTACGGTACGATTTACTGGAGTGCTTTGCACTGTTGGTGATGGAGTGCTGTTATAGTCTCCGACCCAACAAGAGGAAGTCGTCATGACTTCCCGTCCGGTAGGCCAGGAAGGACATTGCTTTTTAGTTGTTTGGATCACCCTCCGCAGCAAAATTTTATTGCTTCTTCGAAAATTTGTTATGGTAGACATGCGACATGTGTGAATGAGGTAATAACCGTAGCCGGTGTTGCAGGCGCGTCTCGAGTGTGCGGGGAAGCGTAATCCAAAAAGGTTGTTAGAATACGTCATCTAAAAAAGGTCACCCAAACTCGGCGTAAATGCCTCAGGCGTGTGCTGAATGTATGGAAACAAGTTTAACAACTTTTCGGGGGACACAAAATACTTTTGGAGTAGCACTCCTAGGAGACGATCGATCGGGCATCCGGTGATGGAAGGTTACAGTATCACCACGAGCTTTTATAGTCAACGTGTAAGCTCGTGAGTTTTTGATTTGCTGCGAAGCTCAAAAATTGGTATTTAAAAATATTAAAGCAGCATTAAAATACAAAGTAGCCTGTAACATCATATTCTATGCGTTCCTCGCTTGAATAACTTGAATAATTGTTTTTTCTCGCCTGGTTCCAAGTTATCAAAGGCTTACTCATCCCTCTAAAGATTTTAGCGATATCCACATAGACTAACTCCCGAGTCATTTCTTATAAGCTCACCAATCAGCAGATAGCAGAACGTATAGGCCTAGTTGCATACATTGGCAGATCTCGAAGACGGAGACAATCGAGACTGCTCGCAAAGCACTAAAGCCGCTAACGCAGTTCCAAGAGAGAAATAAACTTGTTTCACACAGAATGCAAGCCCCGGTAGACTAAAGAACAGGGCCGAGAAGAGCAGAACACACATACTCATATTATGAAGTTTATGAGGGGCGAAAGAGAGCAAAGCTTTCATATAGCAACACATTCATAAAAAGATCAATACATTTCTTTCTTCGTGAATGGGCGAATCCCTTAAAATTTTTGTCATTTAGCATATCAAATTGCATTTAATTGAAAAAATGCTGCTTGGGTCCATTTTGTTCAACCCTGATCAAGGCACACTAACTGTCCAAACTTATTACGGGCAGATGCGAAGCCAAAACCCTACTTTACATTGAATACTATTCACGTAATAATCCGGCCCTCCAAGGACTTCATTTTTCCACATCTGGCCCGCCGACTAGAGAAGTTGCCTACCCCTGTTTTAGCTACAGTATTGACAGTTATCGCGCACTCTGCCAGAGGAAGTTGCGCCTTGCTTTAACTAGTGGAATATTTATAAGTAGATAAGTTTTGGGGCTTAGGGATTTATTTCTGAGAAAACTGGCACCAGCGGAGTGGGCAAATGTGGCAGGCTGGACAACTGCTGATGGGGTAACCAGTTCGATACTGCTCCAGGTTTTTATTTTATTGTATACTTTACTTTTTTTATGTAAAATAGGGTTCGGGTAAAATAATAGTAATGCAATAAACAAAAGTGTTTTACAGAACTATTGCGAATATACAAGAGAGGTAGCCTACAAACGTATATAGTACCTGTAACTCTTCTTGTTTTTTTTGCATGTTTGTATTTTCTTTATTAAAAAGTATTTGAAAATGTTGCGACCATTACAATGACAAATTTTGTCTTGCTCCTTTCTTAATTTTCTTGCATGCTTTATGTGTATTCCATTTTCTTAAATTTTCCCTTTTTTGCTGATAACATGGCACCAGGTTGTCGAGTTTTTACAAACAAAAAAATTGTTTAAAGATGAAACATCAAAAATTCTTTTTATTTCTGCATTAAGATTTGTGAACATAAAGCTTAGGCCTATTTCAGATGGATTTTTATTTACCAACATCCATAAAGCTAAGTAGTCTTAAATGCTATTTTATCACTAATTTCCTGTTTTACTGTGTAATTTAATGTTTACTGTTTGACGAGTTTGTTTTAACAAAAATTAAGTAAAATGTAAACACAATGAAACAATTAGTTTGTCGGCTGAAGAAATCAGCAGTAACATGTCTCCTAAAAAACACCTCGGTTCAAGTTCTAGATCGGCTGCGTCTGAACGGTTTGGCAGAGTACTACCAGTTGCTAGTAATTGTCCCAGCAGCACTATTTAAAAAAACTGAGCTTCAACGGCTCAAATGGCCGAGTGGTAAGAGCGTCTGTCTTTGAGAGCTATAGATTCGGGTTTGATTCCTAGTTGGGTTAAACCAATGACATTAAAATTGGTATTCACAGCTTCCCTGCTTGATGCTCAGCATTGAAGGGATTGTGAGGAGAACAAGCCGGCAAGTTCACTTGTTGTGCCGTTGGGAAAAGCACTTAGCTGAATTGCCCCATCATGGTGTGATAGAGAGATGACCGGCAGCGAGCTCGTTACAGCGCTTTCTCGCGATAGGAAGATAAATACGCAACTACGTACAAAAATATTCTATACGCTAGCAGGGCGCTGAAATTTTGTGACAAAAGAAGAAAGTTCATAAATAACATCGAATAATTTCGCTTTCAAAAAATTAATTTCAAGTTCAATGTATTTACCGCCAGTTCGAATTGATTCAGCCATTAACGAGGGCGCGCTGAAAAAATATTTGTATTGTTTATTGCATGGGAATCGCCTGTGGCGCAGCGAGAAATGTTGAAAAGGAGGCATAAACCGCGAAAGCCTTCAAAGGTCTGATGTATTTCGGTCACTAGCAACATTTGATGTTTTTTACTAAAAGATGAAGTAAAAAAGGGGGGGCATGGCACAATAGCCCCCCCTTTAAATACGTTCCTGGGATTGATTAATTGATATTTATTATTTTGCGAGTAGCCTAATAAAACAACATAACATATAGACAAAAAAAACATAAAGGATTAGAACCATCAACAGTTTTGATACTCGCAGGGAGACTGCGAATGACCGTTTAAGGTCTTCTAGTCAAGCAGCCACCCATTAAAGACCCTGGTATAACAGGTGTATAGCGTCGGAAAGATTAAAAAAAAAAAAATTACAAAATAAGCCTGATGATTTGATCGCCTGGGAATCGCATGATTTGATCAAATTTGCAAATGCGACTTGCACTTTTTTTTTACAACAAACGTGGACGTCACTCCATCGAGTAGGAACCGCTGTAGTTTTTAACCAATCGAATGCTTCATATCACCTTAAGCGTGCTTGAGGTAGCTTATATTGCGTTTAGGGACGTTGCCGTTTGGGGAAAGTTTAAAAACGAAGTGTATCAGCGCAATATTCGATCAATCAAAAATCTTCATTACGCTCAATATTATGCCGAAGCGTATAACGAGTGGTGGGACCCATCTCCGTGGCTTAGCGCCTAGACCTAGACAACACAGTTCCAAAAAAATGTGGCAGCGGTGGCGAGCTTAGTGATGCAAAAAAAAAGCATTTTTTTACGCTTGTTTCTCGTGACTTCTTTTTTTTTTGTTTTACTTGCGTTTTTTTTTTTCTAATTTATTCTTGAAAAATTTAAACAAGTTTGTTTTTAATATAAAGCTTGGCAAGCAGCATTAAATCGCGCTAGCACATTGAACATGTCTGTAGGTAGTATAGTAACATTGCTTCATTATAGTTTGTGAAGTAGTGCGTATCTACACTAGCTTGAAGCTTACCGTCTGGGCCTATTTTGCGATTGTCTCTCCAGTATCTTTTTTATCTCGCCGTCATTTGTTTGGATTTTGTTTTTTCTTTTCTTACCCTATTTTAGTTTAATCGGGTGTTGCGACCATGCCTGCTAATTCCCTCATTTTCAAGTTTCATTCTCGTTAGCATCTTACAACGTTAATCGTTTTGTTGCTTCTTCCTTTTCTGTGTCCGTTTGTAGTTTAACTTCTACATTGCTGTTTTCTATTTATTTTGACGGTGCAGAAATAAAAGACACTACTAGACTACTATTACTAATACTACTAATAACCGGAGCAGTGCTTACCACACCCAGCTATACTGGGGCTTGCGAGCTAAGCCAAATGAGACAAGACATTCTGCAACGACGATGTAGACAATAAACAGGATATTCTTTGGTTCATGTAAAATACACTATAGCTCACTAAGTAAAACTGAGCTAGTTTATCCCTTCACAAAAAGGGGGCACAATACCGACGTTTTTAGCATCCGCAACATGTTTCATTTCTAGTGAGTTGCCGATTTTTAGACTTCGTAGAATGTTTTCACAGTTGTTAAAGAACCTCAACTGGCTTTTCAACATTAAAGCGCCCGGGCGGAGCCCCAAGACCTTCACTTCCTCTTTCAAATAAAATATAAAAACACTCAGGTTCTTCAATATCTTCAGCTTTCTTGAATTTAAAATCAATCATAAAAAACAGAGGAAGCAAAAATTTACCGAGGTCAATCAACTTTAAAACAACAAAAATTGTAGCAGCGTCTTCAAACTCAAATACTAAAAAGAACAAGGTGAGCATACCGAAGCGTATATAAAGAGGTGCAAATTTTTGAAAAGCAAGGCGCCAGTGTAATTAACGTTTATAAGGTGTGGTGAGCAACACAAGACTTTACCGTATGAGGACAAGACAGAAGCAGGAAGTAGCTACAGTAGAATAGGTATGGTGCCAGGAATAGTGTCAGAAAAACCAAGAAAAACAAAGTGAGGAATCGAAGCCAACCCAAGCCATAATGCAATTCGAAAATCGAATGGCTGTGCTGGAACAACAGTTTTGTCCTGCACAACGTTTTAATACAGTAAGCGACGTTTACAACTGGAATGAGGGGAGCTGTAGTCCCGAGGTCCCCATCATAAAAAAATCTGCCCATGTAAAAATCAGGCCTGCAAAACAGCTTGGGCCCTTGGAAAATTAGCCCCGGAACCCCCAAAGTCTTGAGACCGTCCTGGCTCCTTTATTACTTTGCATAGAGTGGAATCAACAAAAGTTATGTTTACGTCACCATGCCGTCAGTTTACCACTCAAAATGACGTCACTGTAAATGTTATTACAATTCAAGAGCTTTGTTCAGTTTGACAAGCTCAACTTGTTCAACATGCAGTGAAGAGGGACCAGTCAAATTTCAACGTCAATGAAACACAATGAATTGATGGACATTAGCCTATTTGAGTGTCAATGGTGAGTTTATACGCTGGAAGAAAATAGAAAAAATTTTGAAATGGATTGCAATACGTTAATATTGAACCCTTGTATCAGTCGACCTACTTTTGATACCAATGGCTATCTGAAAGGCTTAGCTACAGGACATAAACCAGAAAAGCAAATAACATAGTTGCAACAGTTTCTTGGCTGAAAACGTTAATATTTCGACTATCAGAAAAGTCTCGTCAGCCTTGCTATGCACAGCAAATCCAGGCCAGATTCATTCCATACTTGAAAGACTCTTTTTTACGTAGCTCATCCTAAGGTAATGTAGCAAAAAGTCTTTACAGTCTGGAATGAGTCTAACCTGGATTGGCTGAGCGGCAGGGCGCAGCAAAGCTGATGAGTTTCTCGGCTATGTTGCTAAATAAAAAATCGATCGCAGAAAGCAAGTAGGCTAAATGAAAATTATGAAATATATGAAGTTTGAAAATTCAGAATGAAATTTTGATTTGACGCCAGCAAGTCAAAACACCTTGAAAGCAACTTTCAGCTCTTTTTTCAAGAATTCTTCAGCACACCTCACAATAAAAGAGCTACATTGCATGCCCAATCGCTCAAAATTTTTGGGTTAAAAATAGAATCCTCTGGTAAAGCTCTGCCTTTAATAAAACGTTGGTACGATTTAGTCCCCACTCGGTAACTCTACAAGAAAATTGATCATTCCATGAATGAGAAAAAATGCTCTAAACTTTACTCAGGCTTAAATCAAAATTGGAGCGAGGAAAGTCGCTATCCTAAAACATTTCTTTCTGGGTAATTTTACATTTCTGCGTGTGTTTGCAAGTGAATCAAATTCTTAAGGCGCAAACCTGCAGTTCAAAAAGTGGCTGTTTAAAAAAATTGACTGTTTTGCATTAGCATTTGCTCGTGTTTGGGACACTAGAAGTGTCAATTCTGCAGGGCAGCAAGTGAACAATTTCAATGATTAGCTTTTTCATAATGGCCTGCCTGATTGAGTTTGTAAGCGTAAACATAGGCCAATGCCCTGACTGTAACTGATGTTTTTTCCTTTTTTGCCGTCAATTCAGCTGCAAACTTGACTTGAGAGTCTTGCTTTCCGTTTGGGGAAGTTGGTCTATTTGCAAGCAGGCAACATCTGCACTTCAATTTTTAAAAGTTATTTGAGACATGTACTTGCGCACATTGCCATTCACGTATCAACCAGGTAGCCACTACAGTGTTCACTGTTGGTTCAAAGGCCGCAAAGTTTGAAATTTCGGTAATAACTACTAGTAGTCCTCATACGCGTATGTCTACTCCGTACAATCACGCCGTAAACAATTCGCTCAAGAGCTTAGAGCTTGTAATTTGAAAATAACAGTACCTAAACAAGCGAGCAAATCAAATGCAGCAGTCTTCACCCATTTGCGGTGAGCATTGATTTAACCAAACCCTTATGTTCTTGAAAAAATTTGACAATCGCTACACTGATGATAATGTTTGATTCAAATACTGCGTAAAAGATGCCATTTCTTCTCCATAAAGTCAGGGCACTCGTATAATATGCGTAAAGAATAATTGGTGTCATGCGTAGATTACCACAAGAATAATTCATTTTTGTAAATCACGTTAAATGTAACTGACTATAGTAACACGTTACGACAAATTGTCGACGGAGTGAGTTGAAAAAAATTCAATTTCCTAGAGTAGGCTGGCATTGTTCAAACAGCAAATAAAATTGAGTTTTCTAGTGGTTGTAAAATGCAAAGTTAATGATATTGCTTTCCATTACAGCTGCAGTGGAAAGCGCTGTGAGTGTCGAAGTTTTCTGTCAGCATTGCTCTCGGTTAATACACACGGTGTTTCTATAGTAGGGCTACACACAGATAGTAAAGAATTATTTGACAGTTATTGTTGCAGAAGTTCAATAAGGGATTACTGAAAAGATTACCTCGATCAAGTAGCTTCAAGAGGCTTGGCATAACAAATCAGATTTGATTGTTGAGTTTTAGAGGGAATTGGAGAGACTGCATTGTAGTAATTTAATCATTTTCACACATATTTTTTGCTGCAGCGAAGAAAGTTAAATGATAAAATATTAGGTTGAAGCCAATCAAAAAAATCAAATCTTTATCGGCCAATACTTCCGGTATTACGCCGAAGCGTGTAACGAGTGGCGGGGTCCATTTCCGCGGCTTAGCGCATGGGCAACACAGCTCCGAAGAAACATCGCAGCGGTGGCGAGCCGTTGGCGACACTGCTTCCGATTTGACCGGCCCGGTAATTAAAGCCCATACCTCCCGCACCGATAGCAATGAGCTCAACTATTGCGCCTTCCGGCGGCTTGGTTTAAACAAAAGCAAAGTTAATACTGTGATCGTTAATTAAGCTATTTTGCTTCTTCAACAAAAAGTCTTCAAACACTAGGTCAAAATTTTCCTCAATGATTACGCTTAAAATTTTAGCCATACAATCTCCAAAGCAAACTAGTTAAGCCATTTTCAAATATCAGTCATGTTCATTCTGCTACATAAAGATACAACTTTTGCTGATCGCTGTCGTCGAATAATTTGTCAGCGATTTTTTGTTCACTTTGCTATTGACCTCTGCGCACGTAACAATCATTTTCCCCATGTTTTGCAACAACACGCGTCAAACAGCTAAATTGTTTTCAAAACTGAACTGAAAAAACACCCTCAATATGTAGCTGTTCGGGATGCAGGCATTTTTTCAGTAATTTCTTAATTAATATTAAACGATGCTAAATTGGTCTTTGGTGATTTTAAGCTTTACAAACCGCAGTGTTTTAAAATTATGGAAGCGATAAAAATACATCTATTACTTTTTCCGTATGGAACGATATTCTTCACTCGTTTTGCTGTATGGTGTATTACCAAGTTAATAACCACAGCACGTACTGATATGCTAAACTTCTAATTTTTTATACTAACGAGTACACTTTGGATTCAAGAAGTCAATCGCTTCATAAATTATGCCTCAGTTTGGTAAAAACTATTTTGGAAAGGCTTGTTTTGTAATCAATTTTTGACGAGCTTATGATTTAACCTATCTTTATTTGCTCAGTTAATTCATGTTTTTGATTTTAGCTATTAAAGTGATTTAAAACCTTGTTAGTTATGACCTACTCTTGTTTTGAAAATATTGCGCGACTCACTCCTTAAAATTCGAGTTTAATTGATTATTCTGTTAGAATGCAAACCCAGAACTTGTTAAAACTGCCCCACAACGTGAATTGAAAAGAAGAATAACATATAGATCAAACTCCCACGTAGCACAACAGCGAATAAGACCCTTGAGATTGCTGGTTGTTTGCAAGCGCAAGCAGTGGCAACGTCTTTTATTTCGGCGCCGTCAACAAAATAAAAAATACGATGACATTAGGGAAAGATGGAGCGGTATGAGAAAAGGGAAGAGGCAACAAAACGATTAACGTTATGGCATGCAGGTAGGAGAAGAAGAGCTAAACAAATACAAAGGTGGGCATGGTTGCAACATCCGAAAAGCTGATTTTTTCATACTCCGTGACAAATACAAAACCATACTGAATGTTATCATCAGGTGCATAAAATTATCAATTCTTTTTACTTAGTAAATACAACGTTGTAATACAGTACTATGAACCATGGAAAAAATAGGGTTAGTGAAAGTGATGAGGCTAATATCATCACAAAGTGTATTAAGACATGAATAAAAGAAAAGAGAACCACATATTAAATTATAAACGACTTTAAATCAAATCTTTATTATACTCGCGGTATTACGTCGAAGCGTGTAACGAGTGGTGGGGCCCAGTCCCGCAGCTTAGCGCGTGGGCTACATAGCTCCGAAGAAACATTGCAACGTGGCAAGCCGTTGATGACACAATTTAACCAGCCCGGAAACCGAACCCCAGACCTCCCGCACCGATAGCGATGTAACTGCGCCAACTGGCGGTTATTGTGGACGACTTGCCTCACCAAACTTGAAGTCATAAAAGATCGGTCAACCGCTGAAGTATCTCAAAGTATATGTGCATAAGAAATTAGTATGAAAAGTCCGTGCTAACTTGTTGTTGGGTAAAGTGCTTCGTGATCTTGTGATTGAAATTTGGTTCACTACGTCTGACTATCCTACAGTGTTAGTAAATTGTTTGCTAAGGTATTTAGCATCAGCAATTTTGAAATCGTCTATTAGCTTTGAAAGTGCGAGAAATTGAAAAACGCTAGTTGGTTGCATATCAGGTTTTGTAATTACGCATAGCAGATTTGAGCGTGAAAAAGCGTGTGACGTAATGTTTCAATTTATAAAGCTCGCCGAAAACTATCAACAGTTTATTTGCAACAGCCACTGTGTGATTACACTAGCCTCTTTCGTAGCAGTTTCTATCAAAACTTAAGTGAACCCTTTAGCGAACCATAAGACTATCCGATGACAAAAATCAGCACCTGACGGTTAGCTCCCTTGTTAAAGTATTGCTATCAGTTCGAGAGGTCTAGAGTTTGATTACCGGACCGGTCAAATGGGACGCTGTGTCTCCAACGGCTCGCCACCGCTGCAACGTTTCTTCGGAGCTGTGCTGCCCAGGCGCTAAGCCGTATAAAGATGGGCTCCGCCGCTCGTTGCACGCTTGGGCGTAACACCGCAAGCATAATGAAGATTGGATTTTGATTTTTAAAATCAGTTAATTTGTTTACCAACTTTACAATTTTTTTAAGTAACCTTATAGTGTACTTGAAAAAATGGTGCTAGAAAGGCGAAATCTGCGACTTCTGCCAAAAAAAAGGAACTTTCTAAAGCATTTTTGTGAAAAAGACCTGCGCGAAAACTTCTTTCAACAAGTATGGGAGGAAGACGCTAGAGGGGATGAGTGCGCCTGCCTGCGTCTGCCATTAGCCTAGATTAATCGTTTACACACAATTCACACGTGATCGGGTTTGGCAGCGAATAGCCAGACTTGTTGAATTGTAACTGCTTATAGATACAGCCTAAAATCGCAAATCTTTCCTGGAGCGATTTCTGTGAAACACAGAACCGATCGCACGCTCAAATTGGTTAAAGTTTGCCCGGAGTTGAGCGCAGTAGAAATTGTCAATCGCGAACTGAACTAATAATAAAACAGAAAATTTCCGAGCACAACTACGCGTGTGCATTGCGCACCTTAGTTGAATGTTAATATTCAGGTACAAATTCTATCAAATTTTGAAACAAAACAAAATATTTTCAAAGAAAAAAATGCTTATCAAAATAGTTATCTTTTAGCTGACTAACCTATTAAATTAATGCAAGAATTTCCTCATCATCCTGTAAATAAGGGGACATTTTATCTCTGATATTTGTAAAACAAAGGCGTTTTTTCTTGATTGATCATTTTGCTGGGTCGGCAACTTGAAAAGATGTGACCAAAGTTTGAAATTACCTTTTTTTCAACATTGCATAAGTTGTGTTTTCAGTTGATTGAAGTTAAATAATATGAACTTGAACACTAAAAGAACTTTGCAAATCGAAGGGCAAAGCGAAGGAAAGTATTTTTTTGTTCAAGGGCAATGATGGAATCAATTACAGATCAATGTATTTTCAGTAAATAAACTGATTAAAGGCAGATTACCCGCTTTGAGATGGTGAGATTTTATATTCAAACTATTATATACGCGTTACGTCTGTTTTACGAACGTAATGAGGGAAAACGTTGTTCACTTTGCTCTGCAAGTTTTTGCGTTTTTTTGTAAGACAAAGAAAAAAATCCTTGTGGTTTATAAAGAATCTTCCATTTCGATATCAGCATTCCCAAGCTCTAGCTAAGACAGTCTAGTAGGCCTACAACCAAATAAAGGACAGAAAAGCAGATGTATGTATTTTTATCATGAGCTTAATGCGTTTTAAGCTGAATAAGCTTTATAAAAAATATAATTTTTGTGATTGTGCCACTCATAGACAAAATGAAATGAAAAGATAATCTAAATATCATCTTTGCAACTTAGCGCCCGGCAACGCAGCTCCAAAGAAACCTCGCAGCGTTGGTTAAAAATTGGCGACACTGTGTCCGATTTGGCCGGCTCGGGAATCAAATCCCAGACCTCCTTCACGGATAACGGTGTGCTTAACAACCAAGCTGACCGGCCGATGTGAATAAAGTATTTTACAACAAAACTGTTCATGAAATAGCCACTTGGTTTTTAGTTTGGTTCGACTTGCTGCTGATAGTTGCAAGCTTTGCAATTGGTGAAAAGTCATAATGAACTCTGATCAGGATTCTGGAAAAGTTATTCAAGACTCAGGAAAGGATTCTCCGCCTCCCAACAGTGGTCACAGTAGTAATCAGTCTGCTCCGGAGTATTATACTTCCAGCGACAACGAAAATGGAATAGCACCTCCTCCAAAGTATTCAAGAGGATATTTCAACGAAGCTTTCCAAGTAAATAAAATTATGATTTGTCAAAAACTATACAGCGGATGGCTTCTAAAAGTGATGAAAATCCTTTCATTGAATCAAATCAAATCTTCATTTTACTCGCAATATTATATCGAAGCGTGTGGCGAGTTTTGAGGCCTATCACCGCGGCTTAGCCCCTGGGCAACAGAGAAACGTCTCAGCGGTTGCGAGTCGTTGGCAACAGTGTCCGATTTGACCGGCTTAAGAATTGAACTCAAGGCCTCCCGCGCTCATAGCGATGTCTTTAACCACCAACTTTTTACTGTTTTACCTTAAATTAATTGCTTACATTTAGCTGAATTGTCTCATCATCTTTCACTGAAAATTAATTCAACAATCAACAGCTCCGACCCCGCATTTTTCCATTAATGTCGCTTGTAATTCAATCACTTTCGCACTGGGAAGTGAGCGCCAACATACTTAGGGCTTTTGAGATCATTTTTCTTCCAAAAACTACTCTTTGACTTTCACTTCCTTGAAACATGAAAACTCTAATTGCAATTGCCATATTTTTTTTAAATTCTTCCTATTTACTTTTGCTGAATATGTTACTGCATAAATATTGTCATGTTTTTGAAAAACGTGAAGAAATTTCGGTTAACTTCCTACAAAAGCAACCCTGCATTTTTATATTGATACGAAGTGCGTCCTAAAGGTTGTAGGACTGAGGTCGCAAAGTTTTATTTTTAAATATTATCAAAGAATTATAGATTGTCCCTTCAAACTGTCCCTCTTGAGTTTAATGCATTTTTCTATTCTTCTTTTCCATGCATCAATGCACTTCTGAAATGCCTCTCAGGGGCTTTCCCCAAACTCCTTTCATGGTATCCGTCCTTGCAAAATGTGTTCTTTTTATGATGTTGTTAGATTTGGGAAAAGGAAAAAGTCACACTGGCGAATGGAAGGTTTCTCAAACACAGCAATATTTTATTCGCCGTAAATTTCTTAATGCTTCATGCAGTGTGTGCGGGCGTATTATCTTGATGACGTACCACGTGTGCTTTTCCACAAATTTCGCCTTTTTTTCTCTTATTGAGCGAAGCAAACTTGCAGCATCTCTTTGTAAACATGCCGAGTGGCAGTCTGACCCTGTGGCATAAATTGGTAATATTCCAGCCTCTGAGATCAAAAAACGCTATTAACACGAGCTTGATTTGTGGACTTTTATTGTCTCACGTTTTTGATCCGTGAAGATTGAAGACTCTTCCAATGGAGACTCTGATGTTCAGTCTCAAGGTTGTACTAAAAAAATCACGTTTTATCATCTGTAGCAACTTTCTTTCAGAAGTTATAGTAGGAGTTGACCCAAAATTTTCTAGGATGTCTTGACGCACTTGCACGCACCGGTATCAACAGGTCCGAATTCAGCCCGAAATTTTTCTCAAACTCAGGCCCAAACTCGACTTGAAAAGCTCGGCCCGACTTGGAACACAGATCAGTGCATTGAGCACGTTCGCAATTTTGCAAGTTATAAATCGAATTAATTAGACCGAATAAAAAAATTCTGCTTTGATCCACAATCCATATGCTGTAATGCTGTAGCTCAGGGTTTGGGCAAACTTTTCACACGAAGGGCCACATTTGAAACAATTTTGAAGTCGAGGGCCACATTGATTGGATGAGCAAAAAAAAGGTCTGCACGTCCTCAGATGTCCTGTTTTCTACTGATAATCGGTCAAACGCAAATAAAAGGTCTTGATTCACGGTAGAAGTTTATATTTCTGTAAGTGCCCGCGGGCTGCATGTGGTCCTCGGGCCGTAGTTTGCCCAGCCCTGCTGTAGCCTATAACTACTGCATCTTTTCGTTTCTCAGAGCACTGAATATAATCAACCAATCAGAGATGTTCGTCGACCATCTCAAGCACACATGGACAGCGCGCTTAGTAAGTCAATCATTGTAATAATATTGCGAAAAGTCCGTTGAATGTTTAAACTAAGGTTTTCAAAAGTTCAGAAAACTTACGCTGTGAACATTTTTTTTAGTGCAATCTTCGTTTTATCGTGAGAATGCATACGGTGGTTTTATTGTAATTTAAGCTCTTTACCATCACTTCAAAAGAATAATAAGCTTGTCATAACCATCATTTTGTCTCAAACAGTTATTTTTTAGATCAATTCCGAAACGACTATGGAGTTCAAAATGTCACTTTTCACGAAAGGATGAAATATCACAAGCATTCCAAGAAGAAATCCAATCGCACAGGGTCGGAACTTGCTCAACATGAGGAAGTGAACGAGCGTAAGTGGCCAGCCATATGCCTGCAGCTTGACCCCTCGAGCAGATCAGCTGGGGTCGATCGCATTTGGCATAATTATGTTTCGAGTGGCAGCTGACTCAAAAAGAGCAAAAAAAGAGCTGACTCAAAAAGAGCAAACTCATTTCTCAGTTTCCCGTTATTACTGTTGATTTCTCAGTTATCTCAGTAAGTAGATAGTTGGAAAGTTGGAAATCGATTGCTATGCATGGTTGGGTAAAATTAATTGAGATTATGGCCTGCTGATTGCTCAGTTTGTTCAGCGACATGGCTTAGCTATAGACCTAACGCGCGCAGGTAACAGATCCTACGTGACTGGTTCGATTCGCGGGTGGCTGCTGACTCGAAGAGCGCGAGCTCACTTCGCAGTCTCCCTCAATTACTGTTGAATTTTCAGTTCAATATAATATAATAATAACCTTCGTTATTTATTTTTGAGAAAAATATCACCAGCCTGTAAACATACTGTAAAATCTGAGTTGAGAATTTCCTATCGGGATTCGTGAGGCTGCAGTAGTAGGCAATTAGCAAAGTGAAGAATTGGTTTCTTTAAAAAAGAATGCGGTTATAGCAAATATTTAATTGAATAGATAGACTGGTTTATTTAGAAAACACGAAGCTGAAGAGAAAGTTGTTTATCATCTTTTGGTGAACTGAAACACGTGGTTAGGCTCACGACCTCTAGTCGAAAATTTACGTAAAAATGTTAATAGAGATTGAGAAATTGTCAACAGCACTTTTTATTTTCCACAACCAGCTAGTTAAAAATAAAATTTTTCACGTTTTTAAGATTGCCGTTATTTTTATATCAGTTCAAAAAAATCCAATGTTAGTAAAAAATTGTAGTAAAATCACTTTCATTGACGTTGTTGTAAATTGTGTAAAATTTGACATGAACTTTTAATGGGAAATTGATACTTTCTTGTTTTCTTCCTTTAACTTCTTATAGTTTCGTGGGTAAAAGCACGAAAGTAACAAAACACATTAAGGTGACCTTATTTTAAAATTTTAATGATCAAACGATGATAAACATGCAACGCAATGGCCCATAATTATCTAGTATGGTTGAGCATAGTATTGTCAACAAAGCGAAAAAGAAAAAGGTAGGCCTTAGGCCGTAGTGAGATGTCATTTGCACTAAGTATTATAACTTTGTTATTGATGCTTACCAGACCTACAAAATTGCTTTCTTTGCAATTCAGAAAAGGGCCGAAAAAAGCAGCTAAAATTTTACCTTTTAAGTTTCAACTTGAAAGACTTTAATTACAAAAATAAGAGCCAATAATATATGAAGCATTTGAGTATTTTCTAGACGTTTTGATTTATATTTAAACCAATCGCAGTCTTATTCAAATAGAAAATAGTCAAATACTTCATGTAATATTGGCTCTTATCTTTGTAACTAAAGTATCCAAAAACTCCATAATGTGTTCCACAATACTTGAAAGACGTTAGCTTGTTTGTGGGATTGATGCAGAAACATTATTTGAAAAGTGATAGGACACTCTGCACCCCAAATTGTTGTCGGAGCAGTCCATTCTGGTAATCTAAATGGTTAATGTAGTACTGTATTAGCGCCGTTGAGCGAGACAGCGCTGCTTCGGGCTATTAGCCTTCATCAGCCGCCCTCAGATAAGAAACATTCATCTTCCAGGACGAATAATCTTGTTAGGATCACTCATCCCTTCGCATAAATATTTTTTAAAGAATTTAACCTTTGTGGTACGCAATCCACTCGTGTGGCTACGTCACCATTCCAGTCAAACTCTTTACGTGGCCAGGGTGAAGAGCAACAACTACAAAGCCGTCATGACTTCCCGTCCGGTAGGCCAGGAGGGACATTGCTTTTTAGTTGTTACTGTATTAGCTCGTCATAAAAATCAACAGCTTCAAAATTAAATCTTCATTATACTAGCGGTATTACGCCGAAGCGTGTAACGAGTGGCGGGGCCCATCTCCGCCACATCTCCATCCCCGACACACAGGGAATACTTCATTGGCTTTGCTAGTCAATTACAGCTGGGCTTATGCAATAGCTCACTGCCTTCACGAAAAGTATCTCCAATCTCTGCTTGAGAGCAATTTCTGCGCTACTCAGATCAAATCGCATGCGTAAATCACACAAGCTTGAACAAACTTGTGTGCAATGGAAATCGCTATTCGCCAATCGCAGCCTTAGTCCGAAAATAAAACAAACACTCTTTCATCACAACTACTCTCCGGCATAAGCACCTTGAATTGCAAGCAGTTAGTGATGCTATAATGAGCTTTCAGGTTGAGAAAATTAAATGTGATTCAAAGCAATAAAAAACTGATCTAATACAGTTTCGAATGGCCGATTGGACAGTGCGTATGTTTGACTTCTGTCACTTTTATGCTGCCTTGCGTAAACTGCTGATGCTGAGAGCTGAGTTTATGCTGTCGAAACGTCCGGTTTTTAGAATCGCAGGGGCTTTATTTTTACGTTTTCAGTTCAATATTTACTTTTTTATCAAAGTCAACCCAGCAAAAAAATCAATAAACAAAAATGAAGAAACAGAAAAAAATAGCAGCAAAGAGACCGCGACGTCATTGAGTCAATTGCCACCCGAAGATCACGAGATAAATGTGTTCTTGTAAAATCAAAAAACGCGACTCTCTTTTTACTGATAAATTGTTTTTGCAGCTCTACCTCCCCAAGAGCAAGTCCAGGTAATATTGGGCGACGTCAAGAACTTATCAGGAGATGTTAGTGGCAAGGACACTCCCTGTCTCTTCACTGAGATGGTGCACTTGAAAACGGAAGATGGGCACATGATCTGGAAAGAAAAAGCGAGGTACTTTATTCACCGTTTTTGTGTGAAAGTTTTATGAAAACCATTCATGCAATCATACAATGCATGCGACCTTGAAATACTGCTTGCGGATTAAAAAAAATTTTATGAAGTGTGAGAATATCATAAAAGATTTATATCCTACGGGTATCAAAATGAAAGAAGATTTGAAGAAGTAATTCGTTAAAAAAAATATGTATATAGGTCGATAAAGGTTTTTCTGAAATTATTTGATTATGTTACCAAGTTTATAATAGGTACAATATTTTTCTTCGCACTATTCTGTTTTTTGATGTAATTTGTGTTTACGAGAACCCACAAACTTTCCAGATGGCTTAAATTTGAAGAGAGCGTGGAAGAAGGAGGCGACAGATGGAGCAAACCTCACGTGTCTACACTTAGCTTACACAGCGTGTTTGAATTAAGATCCTGTATTCTCAACGGTGTTATTTTACTGGATATGGTGGCCAAGGATTTTGTCCAAATTGCAGGCAAGTTTCTTAAAACTTATTGTTAATCAATGTCGAAAGACTGCGCGAACCTAAATTTTTTCATTTTTATCCTCCTGTCACGAGAAAACAACGGAGGCGCTATGCATAGGACGAATCCAGGCTCGCTTAGGAGTTTTCCGCTTGATTTTTGCTTGTGACTTCTTTAATTTGCTGTTTGTTGGATTCCACCAAACGGGGATAATTATCTCGAAGCATTTGTCCAGGTACGCAACCACAAAACTAGGGTGGTAATTGAACCATCAACCATGCGGTTGTGGCCGTCGTAAAAACGACGCTCCAAACCACTCTGCCGGCACAAATTGATCAAATGGGCAAGTGAATAGGGTGAATTGGCCTTTCTAAAGGTCGACTGACAATACCTTAAACTTATTCAGATCTGATCTTGGAGCATTTGATATCAAACGGTCATCTTCCTCATGATGACGAACTTCATGATAAAGTAAGAGCAGCTCTTCTCTGTGGACATGAACATCAAGGAGAGAATAGAAAAGGACTAACTCACAGGAAATCCATCGTCGACTTTATGGCACGCAGAAACTCCGATGCGCATCTGAAAAGTTATGGTAAGATTTTTATCAGTTAGCTTCACCACAAGTCTTTTACCTGATTGACCTTTACCATTTCTGTTGTCATCATTTCGCATAAGATAGACATGCCGCGTTTGCAATTACTAATAAAAAATGAGCTTTTCGTCATGGTTAAGACATTTTTTAAATAAAAATTGAGTTGCTTCGTAAAGAAATAATATTACTTATCTATGAGGCTTTCTTGCTGAATTACTTTTTTAAAAATGAAATGTATTATTCGTGCTTGAAGTGGGTTTGAAGTAACACACAAAAATTAGACGTTGTTTGATGGATTTAGGGCCAAGCAGTAAGGCAAGTGCTTAAAATTGAGTGCGACATTACTTTCGTTGTAGCTGATTTACAAACTTTTGCTACTATTGTTTAGGCTTAGCGAGACACAACACATCTACGTCACTCATCAGTAAAAGCAAAAGCTTCTCTCTTTCCGGTTCCGCGTCTACTCCTCAAATGGAAATGTACGAAAACGATAAGAAAAGCAAAGTAAGTAAATATGTTACTTTCGATCGCATTCTTGGCATATTACATCAAAATAAAGACCGCAAACAGATTTGGAGCATCTGTGAATTTTGATGCAAACAAACGGGTCGAAAGCATGCTCGTTGCGAAGGTACCAGCCCATCTTTGGCAGACTTGGTCGAGTGATTACAACATTAAGATTTGGAACCAAACGTTGCAAGATGTTAAGCAACGTTTTCTTTTACAATACAAAAACATCGCTTAACCGGCCGGAAAGCTCAGTTGTTAAGCAAATCGCTATCGGTGCCGAAGATCTGGGGTTCGATTCCCGGGTCGGTCAAATCGGACACAGTGTCGCCAACAGCTCTGACGTTTCTTCGGAGCTTTGTTGCCCAGGCGCTAAGACGCGAAGATGGACCCCGCCATTTGTTACACGCTTGGGCGTAATACCGCGAGTATAATGAAGATTTGATTTTTTTTAAGCTTCATTTGCGTGCAGTTTGAAATCATGAATCCGTTCTTGCAAATCATTGTTGTTGTTTGTACCAACCGCTTGGCATAGTGGTCTTCAATGTTTGCTTTGCAGTTGGGAAATGGGTTGTATACACGGTCTGGTCATGCCAAGGACTTTCGTAGCTATTTAACCTAACGATAAGGGTTAAAGTAGCGCGGAGAGTGTCAAAAAAGTTGAAAATCTGAGTGGAGTCAAATTAAGATATCATTAATTGCTGTGATTGAAAGCCATGCATGACTTTGATCAATACAAAGCCCTACAAAACAGCTTGAGAATCGTCTTAAGCTAAATTGAAAATTTATGGCGCTGCTCTCATCAAGTTTTGTTGAAATATGTATGTTCGTCTTTCCATCAGTGCAGACGATTTAAAGTTACACGAATTCTGTAGGTTCCATATTTCATGAAGAAGATTCCTCCTGGAAGTGAAGCAGCTAATGTCTTGGTAGGAGAAGTGGATTTTCTGGAGCAAAGGATCATAGCATTTGTCCGTTTGCAAGACAGCATCAATTTAGGTTCGGAGTAGTTTTACTTTTGTTGTTGAAATGAAGCGGTAGAGCCCAAAACCTAAAACATTTATATGGATGTTTTTGTTAAAACTTAACTAATTGAAGAAAACAAGGCAAGCTTTGGGTGCATATTTCTTTACCGTAATATTTCATTCTTTTTTACAACCTAGATGGCCGAGCTGAAAGAGCGTCCGTCTTTGAAGCTGTAGACTTGGGTTTGATTCCGAGTCGGGTCATTCCAATGACTTTAAAATTAGGATTCACAGATTCCCTGCTTTACGCTTAGCATTAAAGGGACAATGTGGAGAACAAGCCGGCAAGTTTACTTGTTGTGTTGTTGAGAAAGGCACTTAGCGGGATTCCCCCATCTTAGAGTGGTAGACAGATGGCGGGTAACACCTAAGCGAGCTCGTTATAGCGCTTTGATCGCTTTGTCGTGACAGGAGGATAGATGTGCAAATAAATACAAACATACAAATACAACAGTTTGCGAGTACAGGCTTGTTAAATTTCAACAAACTTTCGCCGAGTTTTGTGCCCACAGTTTGATGCAACCATTTTACTGAGACCTTTTTACCTGACAACATTTTTATGACAGCACCAGCTACTCGGTCTAGTGCAGGAATGGGGAACCTGCGGCCCGCGGGCCACATCATACCCGCCCAAGTTTTAAATGTGGCCCGCGTGTACATACGGCCCATGTAATGCTAGGCTTACCATACGTCCTCCTTTTTTAACATTTCGGCATATTGAACCGATTGAACCGTGAAAACATTTCAAAACGCAGTTACGCAGCTCAAACTACGGCCTGGGGTCGTGATGACCTTTTTTTGCTCTTCATTTGATTTTGGGCAAAAAATTGAGCTTCTGCGGACGTGATGACCTTTTTTTTTGCTCTCCACTAATTTTTCGGAGGAACTTTTTTTTGCTCTTTACGCATGAAACGTAAATGCGGCCCGCTGAAAATATCATGCGTGCAATGTGGCCCGCTATGTCTTGAAGGTTCCCCACCCCTGGTCTAGTGGTTCGAGATTTAGCTCTGCGTTTCGGAGAGTGAATTCTATACTAGCTCGAGTGATATCAAAAGCTTACAAAATGATATTTATTGCTGCCCAGTTTACCACTTCACTTCAAATTAACGAGCAAGATCTTAGTTGTCAAAAAACACCCACAGCAATCTAATATTACAGGGAGACTGACCGAAGTACCGATTCCTACAAAATTTGTGTTCTTTTTGTTGGAGCCTTCCGGGAACTTGCAACAATATCACGAAATCGGACGATCCATTGCTACCCTACTGAACGATGAAGTACGATATAATTTTCAGCAACTGCTAAATTATATAATAAGACCACTAAATACTGGGTGAAAAGTACACTAGCAAGTACCTGTAAGAGGTTTTTATAATTTGTTTGGTATTTTTAATCTTAGTTAACTCTGCGGCACATGTGAAATACTAATGCACCATTTTATGGTGCTTCAAATGCATGTTAGGATAGGCCTAGTAGGAAATACTGTCACCATAAACAAAAAAATTGCAGTTTGAAACACTAGAACGTTGGAGTGATTCAGACACTTCTTCCAGCATACCACTATTTACCTAGTGTTTGTACAAAACCGTTCCATGCAGAATTATAAACTAAAATTTCAGCAAAGAATCTAAACCTGACACTGAAGGAGTGATTGTCACAATATTTTATTAGTGGCAAACATTTCGTACTGTCTATTTTTATAACAAACAACCAAGAAAAATCTAGCAATAAACGTAACAAAAAAGGGGAAAATAACAAACCCTAAATTTGTAATAAGTGACTAAAAATTGCTTGAAGGCCACAATTTTGTGCTGCATTTATGGTAAATGAGGTTTTATAACGTTTGTCAGTGAGCATGAAAACGATTTTGTTTTATAAATTAGGTATTCCATGAAGTTGCGTACAAAGCAAAAACTAGAAAAGATCTTCTCGCTGGAATCGACGAGTTCATGGACCAAGTTACTCTACTTCCTCCAGGAGAGTGGGATTCTAAAATAAGAATTGAACCACCGAAGGAATTGCCTTCAAATCAAGTAGATTGTTTAGCAATGACTTTTGATCTAACTGGCAGTCATTTATTTAAGAGCATCAGTGTATCTTAAGTAGAAATTGGAGTAGATTTCTTGTCGAATTCTTCAGAGAAAATGACATCTATCACATTTTTAGTCTATCTTTTTTTGTTTTTTTCTTTTCCTTACGCATTTTGTAAGACTTGAACTGCAGTAGAAATTTTCTTTTTTATTTAATTTAAAAGTTGCTTCGAAATGAAATCTTACCGAAAATGACATGCTTGCTTGTAATTCACGCATTTTTTGCTCCTCTCAAGCTGGAAGTTGCAGCAGAACTGAAATAAATTCTTATTTTGATGATGGTTTTTGTCTAGTGAAAAGGTGGTAATCGGTACAGTAATATCTGCCGAGACCAAGCTATAGAGAGCGTAGTTTAACGATCCAACATAATGGATTTGATTCATGGCTGGAGCAGCGCATCCAACTCATTTTGCATCCTCACTCTGTTGGGTTTTCGTTCAGTGCTTGACAATCTGAGATATTTTATTTACTTGCCGCCTTTATCATTGCTTCAATTTTCGAAGTAATCTAGCTCGGCAAACAACTTGTTTCACGAAATGTTTACGTAAGTTACATTTCTTTTGCGAGAAACTAATAGATTCGCTTGCTTAAAGGAGTCGCTTCACCTACTCAATCATCTATCGACTATTCAAAACAATTTTTTCGTTGTATTTTTAGAAAAATCGATTGTTGTCAGTTACACAACCTGCCGAAGACGAGTTCCATTCACACGAGTGTCCACCGGAACTGAAGAGAACTGGCAGGTAATTGTAACAACGGTTCGCTCATTTGTTAAGCGCGTCGCTGTCGGTCTTGGAGGTCTGGGGTTCGATTCCCAGGCCGGTCTAAGCGAATACAATGTGGCCAACGGCTCGCCACCGCTGCGAAGTTTTTTCGGAGCTGTGTTGCCAGCGCGCTAAGCTGCGGAGATGAGCCTCGCCATCTGTTACATGCTTCGGCGTAATACCGCGAGAGTTGTGAAAGTTTGTTTTTTGTTTTTATTTTAAATGCTGAAATAATTGGAGCTGCATGCCGTCAAATGTCTTAATTTATTCAAGCACTTTACTAAAGTCAAAACACTAGATTGTTTTTTACGTGTGCGAGCATCACATTTTTATAGAACTAAATTGAAAAAGTAGAGTTTGTTTAAACACGTGTTGACAAGTTATAGTGTGTTTACCGATACGCGACAAGCGACAATATTTTATCGCAACTTGTTTGTTTTATTTTACTGTTTAGCGATCAGGCGAAAACTCTTTTACATTCACTAACATTATACTGTAATTTTTGTCGCGTTGGCGCGCGTCGCGTATCGGTAAAAGCGCCTTTAGGGAGGAAGCATCAGTCCTTGCATTCACCAATCTATTGCATGCATCAATGGCTTCACATTCATGCTCTAGTTCAATGTTGGGCAAAGTGCGGCTCGCGAGCCACATGCGGCTCGCATTCGTTTTGTTTGTGGCTCTTCTTTTGAACAGTAATATTGTATCGTCACACTGTACAAATTTTTATTCACGCGCATCGTTTTCTCGCAGTTGGTAAAAATTGTGAGAAGTTGGGTTTGGCATAATAAGTATATCGGTACTTTTGGTCAGTTTAAATTACTAGTTAGCCTAAGCCCAAGGTCATACAATTCCTTGCACTGTGTTGATTGTTGATTCCTCTTCACTCTGATGATAAAATCAGTTGACTTCGAAACTTGGGTTTGCGCCCGCGGCTGTTCCTCCTCTCCTGCATCCCAAGTTTGAAAAATTACTCAGTTTTGGACATGGAGACAGCAATGTGGTGCCAGGGGCGAATTCAGTGGGGAGTATGAGGGATGCACCCTCCAGCCATTTTCAACAATGTACAGTATTTGTTGAATACAATTTTTCCGTAATTTTGAACCTCTTCGATAAAATAATAACCCTTACGCTTTATGTTAAGCACGCATAAATCGAACATGAGTGAACAAAATGCATCATACCGGTATTTGGTAAAGAACTCCAAATTAAGGGCAAAATAATTTAATAAAACTTGCCTTAAAAGTTGTTCAAAAAGCACTAAAATGATCATTACAGGTATGCAAATTTTCTAAAATTTTCCGGGGTAGCATGCCCCCGCATCTCCCTAGAACCGTTTTTGTTCCTCAGTTTGCTTCAAACTAACTCTACCGGATAATCTACGCTTCCACTGCCGCATGGTACTGTTGGAGAAAAAGGATAGTAAGACGTAATGTCTCAGTAAACTGTTAAACCGAAACCAACAGTTGATTTACTGCTGATAATATCGTGTATCGTGGTGTTTTTTTTTTTATTAAATAGTTTTGTTCGCTGCAATAGCGTTAACACTTCAAGCAGAGATTGCGACTCTCCCTTAGTTTTATATTATTGCATGTGGCTTTTGAATTGAAAACTTTGCCCACCCCTGCTCTACTTTATCTTTCCTATTTCAGATTATTTGGCGGATTGATAAACGATGTAAAGAGAAAAGCTCCGTTCTACTGGTCAGATTTTCGGGATTGTCTTAGTATGCAGTGTCTCGCGTCTTTTCTTTTCCTCTACTTTGCCATTCTCACAGCCAACGTGACCTTTGGTGGCTTGCTGGGAGATGCGACGGATAACTATGTGGTGAGTTATTTCAGAGAGCCATTTTCTTGCTTAATATTTTCATCCGTATTACCAGTCAACTGAGCTGCCTGAATTTTAATGCTGATATTGAAGCCAATACAAATTGCAGCGTATTGAAATGGGACATAATGGTTTGAAGGTATGTTCAGCATTTGACCATTTTTACCTTGCAGCATTTAAATTAAAAAGACCAAAATTTTGTTTTTGTGTTTTCTAATGTATTAGGTGAGATTTTATCATATTAGTGGACGACTTTGCATTTTAAGGACTCAGCTAGTTTGTTAGTTACTGTATATTTAACTTGCAACGTTCGTAGTAAATCGATAGGAAACCCTTTCAATTGACGAAAAACGTTCACTGAATTTAGAGCAAGGTTGAAGTGATTGCATTTGTGGACAGTGGTTGTATTCAAATTTTTGTCAGCCGGTTCTAATTACAAAAGTTATACTTTCAGCCGGTTTCGTTTCAACTAACGGTACAAGTATGAACAACAATCTTGGAAGGTTCGCTGACTTGACAAAATTACTTGAGACGGTTCCACAGAACCGATGCAAACCGACTGAATCCCAGTACTGGTTATGAATGAAAATGAGTTAGATATGTAACTTTGGCTGTTGCAACTGAACAAGTCTGATTTTAAGATATGTTATTTCAATAGTATAGCAATTTTTGTCAACAGGGTACAGTGGAATCCTTATTTGGCGCAGCTATATCGGGAACATGCTATCACTTGTTTTCTGGACAACCGTTGACTATTATTGGAAGTACTGGACCAATTTTAGTGTTTGAAACTATATTGTTTGAATTATGCACGTACGTTAGCCTGATATGAAGAGAAATTTTAACTAATATGTTCGGTTATTGAGTTTAGTCCAAGACTGCTACAATGAAAATCAAAGGCTTGAAAACTTAGACCGCCTACTGCAAGCGTAATGTCTTGTTGAAATAAGAAAAGTCAAATCTTCAGTACACTCACGGTATTACGTCGAAGCATGTAACGAGTGCCGGGACCCATCTTCGCAGCTTAGAGCCTGGGCAACACAGCTCCGATGACGTTGCAGGGTAGCGAGGGTCACTGTTTCCTGTTTAGTGAAATAAGTTGATGCTAATTTAGATTTTGGGAAGATAAGATCATTGCAAATGCAAAAGCTTATGTAGGCCTATAGCGTAGATTAGTGCTTACATTTTGTTAATGTCAAAGCAAATTTGAAATCAGTGGCGGAACCAGAGAAATGCGACAAGGGCGATCACTTCTACCTCTAAAACGTAGATTATAGCAAGCAGCTGCAATGCTGGCTACGCAGCATCATGAGCTAAGATTTTCAATATCCATGCAATATTATGCCCCATAAACTCATAAATGTTCATCTCCCTGAAAAAGAAATTTTGTCTCCGCCCTGCTGTTTGAAGTTTGATTGAAACAAAGTTATTGTTATGTCACATGGTTTATCGTTGTATTGTATTACTTTTCAATGAAGCAATTGATTTTTAGGGCTCTTGGAATGGAATATATATCTTTCCGCTTTTGGGTTGGCGCTTGGACCGGAATTATTTGCATTTTCTTGGGTAAAACTTGTGACTGTGCACAACAGTGTAAAATATAGTGCAAAATTTGGGCGAATTTGGTTGGCTTGGTATGGAAAAGAAGGAAAAATATCATCAAAAATCTACTAAATACCCAAATTACAAGAATTTGTTGTTTTAAATTTCGGTTGTAAATATTATATTAATGTGAAGGGCAACTAAACAGTCGCAAACTATGATACCATTACAATATTTTGTGATCATCTACATATCATTCATTTTAAATCAAAATATGACTAAATGCTAAATAATTGTTAAACTAAAAGTGATTGCGTAAAAAATTTTAGACTGTTTTTGAGTGGCTACTATTCAGTTAAATGCTTACGAAGGAAGAAAAATATGACAGCTCTCTTAGTGTAGTCACATCCTAACACTCTTTCAATTTTTAAGAAGCAGCATAAGACGCTAACACTCGCAACGTTAATACTATTGCTGCTGTCCATCTCTCAAGTTATATCTTTACATACTTATCGACCTATCAATAACTTGAAATCCTTGCAGAATTTCTCATGTACGACTTGGTGTTAGAACGACGCTTACAAAATTGCTCGCTTTTAAGTTGAAAATAGATTGGTTCGTTTTTTGGTGAAGGCGTACCGATACCAACACTTTGAAAAGTTGTGTACACAGTTATACTTAGTTAGCTAAGCTTAGCTCCAATTAAGCCTCAGCATGAAAGATCAAGTAAAAAATGAAATGAAAAAGTTATTCGCAGTAGAATTAAAATTAAGTGGTCCTTGCATACAAAACCTTGGTGAATAGCGTCAACATTTCTTCTTTTTTACAGTTGCACTTGACGTGAGTAGTTTGATCACCTACGTCACTCGTTTTACGGAAGAATCATTTTCTGCTCTGATATCATTCATATTTATTTATGAAGCGTTTAAGGTAAGGAAAATCATGTGCTTTGACGCTTGGCCCTCCTTTGCAGTAAATAATACGAGGATGAGCCAGTGAGGCTGAGTTTCAAAACACTTTCCGTTATCCATGTTTCACGTGTCTGTCGTAAACATCGCATTGTAAAGCATATCGCTTTTCAATTAAGTGTTCAATGACCAGTTAGGCCATAACTACTTATGCTCTTCATTGCTGGGGTGATTGCATTTGCGATATACTGCGGAGGAATCACGATCCATGATCAATTCCTGTTTTGTTTGGTCCGAAGCGATGAATAAAACGCATTGTCCTACTATCAGCGGAGCTCCATATGAGAATATTGCAACAGTGGCAGACTCTTTCATAGCGGTAAAAGTCATTACACTGTAACACCTCTTAAGTTAAGATTAACAGATAAGCTAAAATACTAAATAATGCAAACTTTTTGCAATGCTTATAGCAAAAACGAAAAGATCCTTTCACTAATCCTGCCATATTGTAGCCTACTAGTGAACAAATTCATGCAAGCACAGCTTGATTTTCGTTGTAGAAATTGGCTTCCGAAGGAGACAAGCTGCATATCTGGTATGGATGGGACCCTAATCAAGTTACTTTGTATCAGTAAGTTAACGTACGCTTGTACGTCGGTTTTTTGAACATTTAATACAAGCTACTAAGTTTCTTCATTTTTTGCCTTTTGTCACTAGAAAGCGAAGAAGACGCTATTGCAGAAAAAAATTTAGACAAACTTGCAGGTTCAATTTTTTCAAATTTTGTGACTAAATTTTACTGAACTCGTGAAGCAATTATATAATGATGAAGCAACAAAGTCTGGAGAAAACTTGAAGCTATGTTTTGGCGATAAAAGTGAATTTGATTGTTTCACGAGAGGCTGAGTTGTCACTTACTTTGGACCATCTCTCCGTAAAAGCGGAAATTACACTGAGCCAACAAGCAATTTTTAAGTAGCGAAAAGCAGTTTGAATCTTGCAGCTTTTAATAAATCCCTTAAACAAAAATATCTATTGGTTAATGAAGCTTGGTTGCAAAGTAAAGCCTTTTAACAACGAATTACATGCAGGAAGGTTAATCAGTTTCACCTGGAACGCTCACTGCAGTTTATCAACATAAACATGCAAGATCCGAAAGTACAGAAAGCAAATGTGCTAACCATCACCTCTTCTCACAAGCTGTAATATTACTGTAGCAGAAAAAATAGACCAAAGCGGTGATGTTGTTTCAGATGTGATTGCCAACCTCCTGATCTTTCTACTTACAACATCACCAGCAATTTATCGGTCAGTGAGATGATTCAAACTTCAATCGAATCTTCTATCGGATCTCATTCAAAATATCAATTAGGTAGATATTCCATCAAATGCATGAATTTTTAGATACCCAGCTTTGCTTCTTTTAGCAAGCGCACACAATTGGATGTTTTGGATGCCTTTTGTAATCCAAAACTCTTAAAAGTAATGTCCATCCTGGCTATTTGAAAGGGAGTCATGACGACATCCTCTTGTCGGGTCGGAGGCTATAACAGCTCTCCATCACCAACAGTTGCAACGCAACTCCGGTAATAACGTAATCGTAAAATGGGACAGCGCTGTTTCGGGCTATTAGCCCTCATCAGCCGCGCTCAGATAAAGTACATTCATTGTTCAGAACGAATGACCTTGCCAGGATCAATCATCCCTCCCCATAAATATACCCAAAAAAATTTAACTTTTGTGGTACGCAAACAGCTATATTTCTTCGTTTGCGCACCTTTCCAGCTGTAATCAATTTTGCTTGCATATCACATTAAACCCTCGTATAAAGGCTTTTGCAAGCGATTTCTTTACGTTTTGTAGCGCCGCCGCTACACTACGCTAGCAAGCTAACAATCAATCGGTCTTACGAACCGCAAATACAAGATCATCACTTCATAAGAAAATCGAAATCTTTGGTAATAAAGCTCCGGAGTGTCACAAGTGCACTTATCAGCGAACGTCGTTTTTTTAACGTTAGGCCACATTGACGGTTTGCTACAGTTTCATAAGTATGGGATAGCTAAGGCTGCAGTATTCTCATATCCTTCGGTTATCGTACACTTGCCGCAAAAGCATAATGCAAAGGTCAAATCTTGCTTCAGATTGATATACCTAAGCAGGCTAATAAAACATACGTAAAACGCACAACTATTTTTATGTCACAAAACCAGAAATCCACGACTCAAGTTTCCACCTTGTGGTCCTCATCATGACCGGTCAGTTAGCGTAATTGTTGGAGACGTCGTTATCAACGCGGATGATCATGGGCTCAATTTCCGGACGGTCAGAGCGGACACCGTGCCGCCATCGGCTCACCACCGCTGCGACGCTTCTTCGGAAATGTGTCGCCCAGGCGCTAAGCCGCGGAGATAAGCCCCGTCACTCGTTACACGCTTCGGCGTAATAGCGCGAGTATAACGAAAATTTGATTCTCTCTGATATGAGTCCTCTTCATGTAGGTGCGCCAGACGTCGCTTTCGTAGGTTCACCCAATGAAGACGATAAGTACGAAACTGGAGTAGCGCATTGCTGTTTTTATGGTGGAATTGCCTTTTGAGTAATCTTGTCTTTGTTGTATCGCCATATTAGCTCTAGCCTTTGCGTTAGTGTGCTTCAATGACAATGCAAATTAGAAAGGAGTAATGCAAAACCTTGAAACAGATTGAGGGTTACAATAACTATGGGACGAAAATAGCTTAAGGAGGAAAAGTAAAGCCACAGCAAATCTCTAAACTGGACTCAGGATTGCAGTCTGTGTTCGCAATTCAAGATTGCAGCCTGTGTTCGCAAGCGTAAATGCAATGATCGGTAGCTCAACTTCAGAAAGTTGAAATATTGATATACGTTATTTAAACTGATGCGACCAGCCCAAGGATTCTCAACCAGGAGAAGTTTGCGGTTACATTGATGTTTTAAAGCTAATATAGCGCGTGTATTAGTTGCAGCGAAATTTGAAATTTAACAACATTTTTTGAAAATTTTTAGGAAAGTTGTACAAATATGACAACGACTCATATCTATGTGTGTCTCGTGGTGAAGTTCACAATATTTCAAATGTCCGCACAGAGCCATGGAGTAATCTCACTAAAAAGGTAAAGAAGTGCTTTAGTTTTCACTTTGACTGCTGATTTTTTTTCTGTTCAATTCAAAGTGAATTGTAATGGGTCTAAGTGGTAGCTCACACAACTTGACATTCATCCTGTCCACAAGTCCAGTTCAGGTGTATAGTATGTTGTATTTAGTTGCATACTTATCCTCCTATCACGAGAAAGCGATCAATGCGCTATAACGAGCTCGCTTAAGAGTTGCCGGCCATTTGTCTACTACACCAAGATGGAGCAATCTCGCTAGCATATTTCGGAATGGTTGCATGGAAAATTTCCACTTTGCTCATCGGCGATGTGATTGGCCAGAGCAGTTGCGCGAGTGTGCTGCGAATAATGAATTGTTTTGTTTATTCTGTTACCACCACTCTACCCCATTCCGAATTACACGTTAAAGAAATCAAGTTAGCTGAGAATAAAACAAAAACTTCAAGCAGCATTGAACCCACACCCTATAAGTAACAGCCCAGCATATATACCGCTACACCACATCACTGTTGCAACAATTGCGTACAATTTTTCTGGTTATACTCATCCCGGTCGAGCCTCGCAAATGCTCTAGCCAATCAGATCGCTGGAGAGCCAAGTGAAAATTTTCTATGCAACCATTCTGAAATATCCATCCCGCTAAGTGCTTTTCCCACCGGTACAACTAGTGAACTTGCCAGCTTGGTCTCCGCACTGTTCCTTTAATACTGAGCGTCCAGCAGGGAAACTGTGAATACCAATTTTGAAGTCCTTGGTTTAACCCGAATCGGAATCAAACCAGAGTCTACAGCTCCAGAAGCTGATACTCTTACCACCAAGCCATCTGAGCTGTAGTTCTAAAGACCCATATGGGCTTTCTGCATCATCGCCAGTTTTTTTATTGCAATGCGGAAAGCTTGTGGGTCTTTGTATCCATTTAAACCAGTCATGCGGACAGGGTAAATGTTGAACCAACTCTTAGCCGTGGTTTATCTGGCACTACCGTGATGTGATATCGGGCACCACCTGTGATACTTAAAAACAACAGTTAATTTAAAAGCGAAATCATTTTTGAAAGGTCAAACTTTTTTTTGTTATTTCAAGCCACTTAATTGCAGCTTAGGATTTTTGTGGTAGTAAAGTACAGGCGTCATGGAGATGACCTAGTTGAGCATCAAACCCGCGAAGCCAGCTTCGGAGCCCAATGCACCAACCACTTGGCCAATTCCATGTGCTGAGAGGTCAAACTTTGATCAATGCTCAAATTTTGGTATTGATGTGAAACAGCAGTGCCATGCTTGGATCGTCCTTGACGAATTCAATTCAAAGCTGAAGCCGATCACATTTGCGATGTATTTTATGTAGATGCTAACTCGAAGTGAGCAAGCTCATTTCACAGTCTTCCGTAATGCACTGATCAATTTTAGGCGTTATTATTCGGAAATGGTAAGACTATGACTTACTTGAAACGTAGAAAGATTATGGTAGCTTGGAAGACCTACAGCATAAACGCTGTGAAAACCAATTCTACAACTTGTTTCGCGGTTTGACCGCTCATCAAGTAGACTTAGCTTCAAACCCATGACCTTGTGATTGAAAATCAAGCTCTCTCTAAACACGCGGCTGCCAGGCTTACAGCGTTTTGAAGGCAATTTAAAAGCTCTCTAACCACTGTCTCAATGAAAACAGTGCTTGTTAATAGCATTTTACTGTTTATAGCAGCATTTTGCATTTAGCTGGTACAGAGTATTTGTTTAGAAATGTTTGGAAGATTACTGCGGTGATTTAGTGGGAGATGCATGTAAATACACACCTGATGCTGTCTTCATGTCAATTTTATTATTTTTTGGTACCTTTGCAATTTCAATGGGCTTAAAAAGCTTGAAAACTTCAAGGTATTTTCCAACAAAGGTGAGCTAATCACATCATTGTTAAATGAGTGGTGAAGAGCAGTTTTAAATGTCAGGGTGAAGCAAATCATTTATTTGTGCTGTGTTTGAAATAAGCCTTAAAAATTATTATGCATTTACTTGTAAGTTGAACATGTTAAATTTGCCAATACTTCAAAACGTCATAACTTTAAAATAGTAGCAAACAGATTGAACTTCAGGTTGTCGTTTTTTGTTGGTCTTTTTGATCTAAAAATGGCCTATGATAGTATTTCAAATGAAAACTGTCTAATGATTTGCTGGTCTTAGTAGCAGTAGGATTGATATCTTGATCAGCGAAGAAATCGTTGATTGACGATCTCTAATTCGTGTACTTACAAGCCTTCACACTGTCTTCAGAATGGGCTGCAAATGAGTACAAATTGAAGCCCATGTAGATTTTTATGAGCGAACACTTCATCTTGGTCATTGTATCAGCATTTTGTATTTTGTTGTATGTTCATCCTCCTATCACGAGATGGCGATCAAAGCGCTGTGACGAGTCGTTTAGGAGTTACCGGCCATTTGTCTACCATACCAAGATGGAGTAATCCCGCTGTAATTAAGTACCTTTCCCAACGGCACAACCAATCATCTTGCCAGCTTGTTCTCCACACTGTCTCTTTAAAGCTGAGCGTCAAGCAGGGAAGCTGTGAATACCAATTTTAAAGTCATTGGAATGACCCGACTCGGAACCAAACCCAAGTCTACAGCTTCAAAGGGGGACGCTCCTACCACTCCCCATCTGAGCTGTGAGCTTCGCAGTGAATTGTACTTTTTTTCGCAAATATGGAAAGGTCATTTTGTTATAATCATAACTGTTTTTTTACTGTGACAAATTCTTCCAGCACCAGTCACTCAATTAATTGTACCTATAGGCTCGTTCCATTGTCAGTGACTTCGCCGTTACAATTGGTATTGGTTCCATGGTCTTATTTGATATTTTGATGGGAATAAACACGACCAAGCTTGCCGTGCCTTCAACGTTCCGTGTAAGTTCGCAACTACAGTAGTCTTGATAATAAAATTTGCAATGACTTTATTGAAACTAACCAGCCGTTTGACGTAGTGGTTACAGATATCGCTATCGGCACGGGAGGTCTCGGGTTTGATTCCCGGACTGGTCAAAGCGAACATTGTCGCCACTGCTGCGACATTTCTGTATTGCCCAGGCGCTAAGTCGCGGAGATGGGCCCGCCACTCGATACACGCTTCGGCGTAATACAGCCTGAAGGTTTGATTTTGAATTTAAACCAGAATAGATTTCATTGTAGACAAAGGGAAAGTTTTTCCATACAATCAATCATAATCGATCTATAAACTTGCAAACTGATTTTGGTGATTAAATTTCCGCAACAATTGTTTCTAGCGCATATTTGCATAACCTTTCATTGAAAACTTCTGAAACTATTACCTGATATTTAAATTAATATTAATATATTTTCATAAATAATTAGTTTAGGAGTGCTACGCAAAATTTCATGGAAAGAGCAATAGGCCTACTGCTACCTCCTGATATTAACGCTCAGTAGTAGCGGCGCTATTGCTACGACAGATCCGTTGGACCAGTTCATTACGTTAGATTGATTCCGGAACGATTAATACTGTACTAGGTTGAGAATTTTTTATCTAGACCGTGAGCGCCCGTAAGGGGAACACAAGCAGCGAACCAAAATGGTCATTAAAAAGCACTTTTTTTCGCAAAGAAAAATATCACGTACCTTGTATATCTTGCTAGTTGGAACACAAGTTTGACAAACAGTGCACCAGGCCATTACGTTCATAATTTTTGTCTATTATTATCCATTTAGCCCACTCGCGAAGATCGAGGTTGGATAATTGATCCAATCGGTTCCAACCCATGGTGGTCCATACTCTTGGCAATCGTACCAGCCTTGCTTGCAACTATCTTGGTGTTTATGGATCAACAAATTACCGCTGTGATTGTAAACAGAAAAGAAAACAAGCTTAAGGTAAAAACATTTACGAACCACGTATATTTATATCGCCAGATTTGTTGTACTTATTGACAAGTTTTTGTTTTTTAATTTTCTACAAGTAGTATTTCTACAAGATCGTAAAACAAAAAGTCTTGAAAGTTTGATTGATACGCAACTTGTTACCGCAATTTTTGCAGAGTTCGGAAAAGACCACAAGACCAAAAAAAAAAAAAACAAGGTGCCCTGCCCGTTATATCGCCAACCCTGTTACATAGTTCTTGTCAACCAAAAACCAGCTACTCAATATGCAAGACTTCAATATTTACCTGAAACAAGTTAACCGCAAACAACACTAAAGGGATTCGCAGATTTCTTCTGCTAGCAAAGCCTAGATTTGCATATCTTTATACACATTTGCCAGTTCATTGTGACGTAGAGTAGTTGTCCAGCGTTGCCATTTTGAAAATAACCTCAGTTATTTATTTGAATTTATTTTGAAATTTGTGATAATGATGCAGCAGGGCACTGATACTACTACGGGTATTCCATAAAAATAAGAAACAATAGGAACAAATTATTTATATTTCCACACTTTTTTTATAGAAAGCATGTGGTTACCACTTGGATCTTTTAATTGTGGCTATTATGCTGATTGTTTGCTCGTTGTTGGGTCTTCCTTGGTTTGTGGCTGCTACAGTGCGAAGTATCAATCACGTAAACTCGTTAAAAATGGAATCAGAAAGTAACGCTCCAGGGGAAGCACCGAAGTTTCTGGGAGTACGAGAGCAACGAGTCACTGGGACAGTTATTTTCCTAATGATTGGCTTATCCGTGTTGCTCACTCCGGTTTTGGCATATGTTCCTATGCCTGTGCTTTACGGAGTGTTTTTGTACATGGGAGTGTCGTCATTAAACGGTAAGGCATTCTTGGCTATTGACCGTCTCATCTATTGGATGAACCATAAAGGCTACATAAAATTATTTTGTAGGAGTTCAATTCTTCGATCGGATCAAGTTATTCTTTATGCCTCCGAAGCATCAACCTGACTTCATTTATTTGCGACACGTTCCACTCCCCAAAGTCTATCTCTTCACAGCCTTGCAACTGATATGCTTCGCTATAATGTGGGTGATTAAGTCCATATCGCCTGTATCAATCGTCTTTCCAATGATGGTAAGATCAGTGTTACTTTAGTTAACTTCTCTCGTAATAATCAAAGCTTGCTCGAGCAATCGATTGATGATTAACTGGCAAGAGACAGAACAAATTTATTGCTAGTTTTTGTTAACAGTAGTCATGGTCCGCGCTTAACCGAATTTTCTTGATCAAAATGCTCTGAAAATAAACCCTTGCTTCGTTTAAAAACACGTAACTTTGGAGTACTATACTCACGGCAACTGAGTTGCTGTATATTGAATATTGACGTTTTGAATTTGGAGCCAACAGCGATTGTTGTTTATTTTTATTAACGTTGCTTTGTCAGCTTTTTTGAAACAGTTAAGTGGATGGTTCTTATTCCATCTTGTCTGTGCAATAAAGGTTAATGCAGCGTTAAAACTAATGCAAGAGCAAAACAGACGAAATTATATTCGAAACATCATTAAACGTCGGCAGTACGCTAGAGCACTCGAGTAACCCAAATGCATTGAACCCCTGTTCGAGTCACCAACCTTGTCACTGTAAAGTACTAACAGTCACTTTACTTAGAAATTGCTTTACCTAAAAATTGCATTACCTAAAAACAATTGCATTACTTAAAAACAACTTTAAACATGTGATGTGACTAAAGCAACCTTACGAGAGGTCCAATAGCAATAGTTATTCGAGAGGTCCAATAGAAATAGTTTGCAAGGTATTGGACCTTACGAGAGGTCCAATACCTTGCAAACATTTCCAATTTAGACGGCTGTGATTTGCAATGATACACAGGGTTGGCCAAAAAAATTTCACCTTTGGACAAAGTGTCATAACTTTTTTTTGGACTGAGATAAAATTTTAAAATTTTTACCATTTCTTTACAACAATATATTGCGTAACTGTCTTAAATTTTATTAAAAATTTCCATAAAATAACAAAATTACAGGTGTTTAAATGGTGAGTATCACAAACTGCAATTGCATGAAAATTAACACGGCACAAATAGTAAGCGATTGTTTATTGGTTCAATATTTTTTGATGTGTTGTCCGTTTTCTGCAACCACCAACCGCACACGACATCGAAACCCATCGATGGCGTTGTTGATCACCGCTAGGGGCAATTCTTCCCACTCTTGAAGAATGGCTTCTTTCAATTCTATGGTTTTTCAAATCTTCTTCCGCGGTAAACATTTCGCTCCAGAGCGCTATCATTGCAATCTTCCAGCGCATTAACATCCTCAATATTATTAACATCTTCCAGCGCGGTCACTTACCACTGTGGGGCTTGATATTACAAAGTTATTATCATTTGAAAAAAGATTTGTTAGCATTCAGGCATTATTACGTCACAATGAGTATAGAAAGGTCAATTACAAAAAAAAGTTACGTTACCTGCAAAAAAACCTTTGAGCGCACTTTGTTAAAAAAGATCGCAGTTCTTAATGTTTAAATGGACGTCATTTTATTACTTCTTGGAATTTCATTGTAAAATTTTAAACAGCTACTCAATATATCGTTGCAAAAAATGGTGAAAATTTTAAATTGTTATCTTTATGCAAAAAAAAGTTATGGCACTTTGTCTAAGGGTGCAATTTTTCTTGGCCAACCCTATATATAACTTGTGCCACACCATACACTTTTCACAGTTTCACTTGGAATTATATTGTGATGAAGGTATATTTTTTGAAATGTTTGGTAGTTTAAACTACACTCGCACCACATCTAACATCATTAAATGTACATCTAAATCTGACATCATTAAATCTTATGATCGTTCAATTAAAATAATCAAGTATTAGTTTAAACTACTGGCTATGTATCAATGAATAAATATGTGTCGAATAGATTGGTCTAACACTTTTTTCCACTAGGTTTCTAAGGTTTGATCAAACCATATGTTTAGATACTGACAGTAATGCAAGGACAAAATTCGGCTGATCGCCATAATTTGTATTGCTCAAAACTTGCTCTACTGTAGGTCGCTGCTCTTGTTGGAATTAGGAAGTTGTTTGACTACGGACTTTTCACTCAACAAGACTTGATGTGGTTGGACGATTTGATGCCGGAATCAACTAAAAAGAAGAAAGAAGATGCGAGGAAGAAAAAGGAAGCAGAAGCAAAATTAGTGGAGGTGCAACACAGTTGGATTGTGTTTATGCTGTTTTTTACCTTCAGATGTTTTTTTGTAATTAAAGTCATGTTCGTCTTGCAAAAAAGGCTGGTCTCCGTGGTAGACGCCTGTTTTATACTAGCGCCTATCGGCAAGAGCAATCTAAATTTGCTTTTTGCATACAACTCAGATCGACAGCTCAGATGGCCGAGTGGTATAGAGCGTCTGTCTCTTGAGCTGTAGACTCGGGTTTGATTCCGAGTCGGGTCAAACCAATGACTTTAAAAATTGGTATTCACAGCTTCCCTGCTTGACGCTCAGCATTAAAGGGACAGTGTGGAGAACAAGCCGGCAAGTTTACTTGTTGTGCCGTTGGGAAAGGCACTTAGCGGGATTCCCCCATCTTGGTGTGGTATACAGATGGCTGGCAACTCCTAAGCGAGCTCGTATAGCGCATTGATCGCTTTCTCGTGATAGGAGGATAAGTATGCAACTAACTAACTAACTAACTAACTAACTTAAACAAAAATCAATGCTGCTGATTTTAATGCGTAAAAGTGCTTTGATGGTGGTTGATCAATGATCATATCTTTGTCAACAAGCTCAATTACTAACATGCCTTGCTATCAAAACTGTCGCATTCATAAGTTCGTATCGTATGTAACCTTGGATTTTAAGCGAAATCTTGGTGACAAATGGAAAATAATTTTAGGACGCTACAGTTGATGTTCCAATAGATGGAGGAAAAGTATTGAAGATTCCTGTCACTGGAATAAATTACAAGTAAGTCATGATTATGCCTAAAAACCCAAAACTTATTTTTCAAATAAAATAAACTTTACTTGTAGCTAGATATTCACGTATAGCCTGGCCAAAACTTTATGTTTCTTACAAACTCGTTGAAATTTTCTACACGATTGAACCACTAAGCCAAGCGTAGGTAGGGCTATGGTAGCGTATAATGCCTGATATTTTCTTATCGCCAACAAAACAAGTAAAAGAAAATTTTAATGAAATTGATATGTTTTACCATCTGCCTGAAACTAAGAATGGCAAACCAGTGACGTAACCTTGCCTGACATATCATTATTGTTTGGCACAATAGAAGGAGATCAAAGAATTTGAAATAAGTCTTCAAATCAAATCTTCATCATACTCGCGGTATTACGCCGTACGAGTGGCGAGGTCCATCTCCGCAACTTAGCGCCTGGCCAACAGCTCCAAAAAAACGTCGCAGCGATGGCGAATCGTTGACAACTCTGTGCCGATTTGACCCGCCCGGAAGTCGAACCCCAAACCTTTCACACCGATAGCGATGTGCTAAAGTAACCTTCCAGTATGTTTTCTTGAATGCAGTATAGAAATAGCAAAAGTTTCATACCGATATAAGCTGCTCTTGATAACAAATATTTACCCTTTATATTTTATGGTTCAAGTCGCCGCCAAAGTGTAAACATCACTAAAGAAATGGCACAGACTGCGATCTGGAAAAACTTGACCCACAAAAACGACAGCGGCGAAATGCGACAAAGGTAATTTGCATGATTTCACGCAGTTAATATAACACTTAAAACCATATTAGAGTTTAGTAAGTTCAGTAACCTTTATACTGCATCTTAGATTTAAATTAACTGTATTACGTACTGATAACTTATATTGAGGTCATCTTTGGCCATATCTGTATGCTTAGTAGCCATTTATATTGTAAATCCCTGCGAAAAATGGTTAACTGATTGGTACTGGTATCTTTGTTTTGTTTTTTTACTACTACTGCTACTAATTGAAGTGATCGAATTTTCTACTGCAAGCTACAACAAGCATAAATTATTGCTTTTAAAAATATGTGGAACAAATACAAATTGAATAGGCCTACAAACAATGACCTAAGATTAATATAGTTTCCGTTTTTTTATTTAAACCATAAGTTTATCACATGTAATGCCCAAGCATTGATAAAAAAAATCAAAGCATTTCGTTTGACATTTTTTTGAAATTTAATTTTACTGTGTCACAATTCTGTTTAAGTTTAATTTTATTAATAAAAATAATTATATAGAATTGCAACTTCGAAGAAAGCGCAAGATGTCGCTGTTGATTTCTCTCACAATGAAACTCCAATGTAAGATTTTTCACAATATGCCAAAAATGATGTGGAAAAGAGAAAAAACTGTCGAGTTTTTCTCATTTCAAAGTGTAAAAAACTGCAAGATACGAAAATATGCGCTGTACTGCAACTGCCAAATCGTTCTGCATTACCAAATATTTCTTTAAGAATAGCTTTGAAAAAATTTTTTTCGCATTAGGTTTCAAGAAACGCTCTGTCATGAAAGCCTACGCTGCCTTATGCGAAAACAACTTTTTCCAAAGCTATTCTTAAATCCTGCACCGCCAATCAGTTATTCAAAATTTTTATTCGTTTAAGTGTGAGTGGTCGCTTTTTATTAGTTTATCAAACATCATAGACTTGCCCTCATTACTTTTAACTTATGCGATGTTATCACTACAATATTATAGCCATAATAATTTATATTCTTAGTTTAATGCTGGCTTTGTTTTATACATACGAACAAGCGCGGTTCTTCAAACTAACGAAAATATTTACCCTGTCCACACGTCCAGTTGAAATGGTTCCAGATGCCCATGGGCTTCTACATCACAATTAAGTTTTTGATGTCACGATCACTTGTTTTAATTATGACATCAAAACATTGATTATGATGCAGAAAGCTAATGAGCCCTTGAACCACTTAATCTGGACATGTGGATAAGGTGAATGTGAGTTTAGCCGTACCGTCAGTAGAAAGTGTCCTCATCGATGTTATGTTACACTCCGAATTTTAATTTTTGGCGATATTCATCACATCTATGCGATAGTGCTTTCCGATTAGCTTGGTGAAGTGTAATAATAACTTTTGAAATCGAAGTTACAAGTTACTAACATTCTCACCAAATAACTTTCAATGTATCACTTGCTGATGATGATAGCAGTGTATCGTTATTCGCTGTATATTTGTGCTTATTGAAAAAGTGCTGTTTTTAACCATTTTGCAACAGTGTGCTATTAATTTACTGTAATTATTGTTTTGTCAATGATTTTCAAATGTTTCAAGTTTTCGTCGGTAAGGCATGTTTTATTTTCTGAAAAACTTTACGGAGGCCGCTGATCTATTATTACAATCAAGTAACTTGTCGTTCCGGAACATGCAAATGGTGAGCTATGTTAAATAGTACACTTATTAGTGCATTCCCTTTCTTGTCCTAACCAAAAGGATGTCGGAGCGACCTATACGTGAGTATAAAAACTCAGAGAAACTTCCTTTACTCAGCTGATGAGAAACTATGGCATTTTCGAGAACGGAACAGCGCTGTTTTGCATATAAATCCTCATCAGCGGCGTTAAAATTTGCATTACAAGTGATTACCATTTGCTTGAAATGATGAACTAATCCTACTATAAAATGTAACCGCTACGTTAGAGAAAATGATTATCAAAGTGTAATGAAATACCTCATGAAAGAGTCGAGGTTGTCTATGTGTCTTTAGCAGTAAGTTGCTAACTGTTTGTTTTGTGTAAATAAGCTTAAATACAAGTTCTGTTTATTTGTTGCAGCGCGTTTGTTAAAAATTTTGAGCATTAAGCTTTGCTTGTCATTTATCAGGAGTGCCGCCTGGGTAAAACCGTATGTAAGAGTGAGTGATCTACATGTAGTATATCCCTAACCTTTGATGATGCTGGGTACTCGAAGTATCCATTACCAAGTAGCTTCTCTACTCTACAGTATTCCACACCGCACCAAAGGCCGTAGTTGAGAATTTAACTCTCGATCATAACGCTGCGAGTTCGCACCAGAGTCGATCAACGAGGATTTAAAATGCAAAACTCAGCTATCAGTTTTGTTTTAACATGATAGATCAGTGGTTTTTAACCTTTTTCATACAGCGACCCACTTTCCAATCTAACACAATCAAACGATCCCTTTCCAAAATTATGAGTTATTAAACACATGTAATGCAGATGCGCATGCATAGCAGCAATAAAAATAACTAACTTAAGTATTATAATATCACCCTGTTAAAAGAAAGACTCAGTAAATTTATACTCATTATGGCAGCTGCACTAATGAGATTGCTGGTGTTGCATTTTGGTGACAAGCTTGTCAATGCGCGGCTTAGAAGTGGATAGAGCACATCTCTGATCTAGCTCTGCTACTAGTATATTCCTGGGCTTGTTCTTTATTCCCAGTAATGCTGAGAAGCATGCCTCACACAGCCAGGTTGATGAAAAAGACATCAAAAGTTGAATCGCTGTGTTTGTCACTCTAGAATACGAAGCTACCATGGCTGACCAATATGCAGGCAAAGGCATATCTTTGAAGGCACCCACCGCGGTCGAGTCATTTTTCTGAGCTATAAATTCCTCTTGAGTTGCATCATTTCCGCAGAACACGTTAACAACGCCTGAGTCTGCGACAAAGGGGTTTCTAACAAATACTAAATACCTCTTGCGACCCCTACAATAATGCCTGATGACCCCCATGGGGTCGCGACCTCCACGTTGAAAACCATTGTGATAGCATTGGTCATCTTATTGCTTACTATATATAGCTGCTGTTTTTCCAACAATCTAAAACTTATTTCACAAACTATTTAAGCTTTGTCCCGGAAGTCTTTCCGCTAACTAAAATGCGCTTTCATGATATTTGTTTTTTTTTCGGCTTTTTCCTGTCCTTGATTGCCAGTCGCTTCAGCGCAAAAATCTTGACATCACTCGATCAACTTCGTCTGCCTCACTTGCTCCAACTCTCTACATGTCTTTTCACGTCAAAATCTATCCATCTTCTCAGTCTTTTTTGTACCTGTTAATTCCATCTCTGGCTTCCTTTACCTACATAGCGTTCTCCTTCTGACGTGTCCATTCCGGCATAGCCTTGCAACCGAAAACTTGTCGCCAACTTTTTCAATTTTTGCCGTTTTTTCTTTCTCGTCACCGCCAGTACCCATCTCACTAATTTTTTATTCTGCTACTTGCATTTTCCCACCTGTCATTTACCCCCGTTTCCAGTCCATTTACTATATAAAATTGCAGGATCACTCCACCATATAAATTTTATTAAGGAATATATTTCGTCCTTAAACGGACACCATCAGCCTTATTCAATAGAATCTACTACATGAAGTTTGGCTCGCCTAGCTGTTGTACATTCTCCTTTAACCGCTGCTGATAACTTTATGTCGTACAAAAGTCCAGATACCCTCTTTCAAATCATCCACTCGTCTTGATACATTCTCTTTTCTTGTTCCTCACATTTTGCATCGATGCTACCTATTAAACAGGTTTTACTTAGTGAATAAAGTGCCCAGAATAGACCTGTAGTGGCCGAAAATAAAGCAAAACGCCATTTCCTCTGTAATGGTTCTTGGATCCTCGGGACCCGAATTCACTTTTAGGGACACAAAACTCAACCTTTTGTGAATACGACTAGTTATTATGGTGTGTGTTTGCATAACGCTCACTGCAATCCGTGCTGTTCTTGCGAATGCCGATAATTCGCGTTCGGGAGCGTTTCGTGCGAATGATCGCAAGAACGTTCTTTCGTTCGCACGAACGCTCCCGAACACGAACAAGAAAATTCGGAAGAGCTATTCCATGCTTCGTTCGGGGCCATTCGTGGTTCGGCGTGATGATCATGAAAGATTAATTTACAATGTACATTATGACGTTCCAATGAAACTTTCTTCTAGCTGTGACAAGAGTGATTTAAGGCGCTTGGTTATTCATTCATAAAATAAAATCGCTTTGCCATGGCTTCTTGACAAAGGGATGAGGCTAAGAAGGGTGGTTATTCCGTGCTATTCGTACGAACGCCGAATTTTGGGAATCGGGATGTTTTCCCGAAAGTTCGGCAATCGGCATTCCATGCTGCGTTCTCAAGAAAATAATCAGCCGAATATTCGTTAGAACTGTTAGAAAGTCCCGAACAAAGAAATCCTTTTGGCTTACAGTAAAAGCCATTAATTGTTCAAGAATATAATGTTTTATAACGGCAGCAAGATATCATTTCACAAAAACTGGTAATGTTTCAACGAGTCATAGTTATAAACGACCAAATTTTATCAAGAGTAGACAGGCAGGCCTTCCACGAGCAAGAAACTTGCGCAAGATTTCTTGCAGCAATATTTTTATGCGTGTAAATACGCCTGCAATATTCTTGAGCAATGTTGACTAGGGTGCGGTGAAAAAATAAAATTTTTGAATTTTGAAAAGTGGTATTTATATTTGTCCCCAAATATGGAGCAAATAACATTGGAACTAATTTTAGGTTGGTGCACCCTCTAGTGGCCGTGCACATCTGCCAAACGATAAAAAATTGCCAATTTGGCCATATCTTGAAAACCAGTTGAGCTAGAAAGCTGGTTTTGAGCTCAAAAGATGCAGAACTAGCACTTTCCTATCTGCTCTAAGAGGAACTTTCTTTCTAAACTGACCAGAAAAAAGTTGTAGGCAAAAAACAGCTTTTTTGATGAAAATTATGAATGTGCGGTATGCAGTAACGGTGGTAGTCCATCTTTGCAGTTGGTAAGACTTCCCAACTTCCAAGAGTTAAAATAATTTCCAAGTTAGTTTTAGTTGGTCTAATTTATTACCTGGTGCTAGCAATATTTGCGTGCAGCTATGCATATGTAGAATGTGGGATGTAGCATTTGACAAATATTATCCATGCAATACATGTACCGAAATAGAAGTAGACATATGTAAGCACATAACAGTACTGTGCTTGAATGATATCAATATAATTCCTCACTATGTAGTGCACTACATCAAATCTCAAGACATTGAGAAAGCATAAAAACTGATCAACAAACATTTTTATGTCGGTCAAGCTTATTTATAATCAGCACCCTTACCGGCCCAAGTAGAAAGACCCGAAGAGCACCAAGCATTGAAAAAAGGCAAGGCTGATCGTTTTGATGCAGCCATATATTACAATGGTGAGGGCAGAAATTCCCAAAATACTTCATCGCACAACCCAGACATGCATTGGTTTTAGGGCAGTGGTTCTAAACCTTTCCTTCATCGTGGCCCCCTTGACAGTGACACTAAAAGACCATGGCCCATTCAGTCTAATCTTAAAAGTCCCCGATCTTGAGATAAAAATGTACTTATTCTTACACTTGCGGCCCCCTTCAGGGGCCGAGGGCCACGGTTGGAAACCCCTGGGTTAGGGTAAGAGCATGATGTTTGGGGAATTCCAGTAAGCTTTTAAAGCAAACCATCTATTGTAATATGAAACGGCTTAAAAACGAAGAGCCCTGAAAAGGCTTGCTGATAAATAGTCAGGTTGACAGTAGGGAAGAATATACAGTTCTGCCCGAATTCTGCCACTCATAACACTGTAACAGTTCTGACTTCTGCACACCAATACTCTAATGGTACCGGTATGAAGTATGTGGTAAGCCTATTGCTGCCAGAATTCGAATACCAATCTGCTACAACTTAACTAGGGTGCCAGTGCTGGTATAAATGCATGGATATATACTATACTGATATACCAATGGCATTTCTTCCAAAAGTAAAGCCTTCGGACATCAGCATTGACAATCTAGGGTTGTAGGTTGGCTATAGTGAGAATTATATTGATATCATTCAAGCACAGTACTGTTATGTGCTTACATATGTCTACTTATATTTCGGTACATGTATTGCATGGATAATATTTGTCAAATGCTACATCCACATTCTACATATGCATAGCTGCACGCAAATATTGCTAGCACCAGGTAATAAATTAGACCAACTAAAACTAACTTGGAAATTATTTTAACTCTTGGAAGTTGGAAGTCTTACCAACTGCAAAGATGGACTACCACCGTTACTGCATACGCGCACATGCATAATTTTCATCAAAAAAGCTGTTTTTTGCCTACAACTTTTTTCTGGTCAGTTTAGAAAGAAAGTTCCTCTTAGAGCAGATAGAAAAGTGCTAGTTCTGCATCTTTTGAGCTCAAAACCAGCTTTCTAGCTCAACTGGTTTTCAAGATATGGCCAAATTGGCAATTTTTTATCGTTTGGCAGATGTGCACGGCCACTAGAGGGTGCACCAACCTAAAATTAGTTCCAATCTTATTTGCTCCATATTTGGGGACAAATATAAATACCGCTTTTCAAAATTCAAAAGTTTTATTTTTTCACCGCACCCTAATGTTGACAGCATTATTGCCCAAGAAATT